>JAJOZX010000087.1:2147500-2248411 GCA_023014485.1 Bathynomus jamesi | reverse complement strand
AACCACCGTCTTCGCCAGATTTGGCACCTGTGACTTTTTCCTGTTCCCCAAGCTGAAAAAACACCCTCAAGGGAAAAAGACTTCAGGAAGTACCAGAGATCGAACAAAATGCAACACGAGAATTGAAGAACATTTCCGAAAGAAAAGCATAACAGGTGCTTCAATAAATGGCTGGACCGCTTGAATCACTGTTTACAATCAGAAGGAGACTATTTTGAAGGAAACAAATTTGATTAGGTATGTGACATTTAGTTTTGCAAAAAATATATCTGTCCCGGGACTTTTTGATTAGACCTCGTGTGTGTGTGTGTGTGTGTGTGTGTGTGTGTCGTGTGTGGTGTGTGTGTGTGTGTGTGTGTGTATATATATCAGGGATGGCACAAATAGTAAAGGTACACTGTAAAATCAAGTTGTTCCATACAAACCAAACTCTAAAAATTTATTTGTTCCTGTCCTATCCTCCTGTGCGGATGATTCCACCCCTCACTTCTCCACCAGCTTTATAAAGCATCCCTCACAAAAGTCACTCCATGCTTCGCCTGATACGGCTATGGTGCACCTGACCTCTGATCATTCTACTATCTCTGATTGGAGCAGAGAAAACCTTGTGGCTTTCAATGCCTCAAACACCCAGTTCCTTCATCTGTCTACTTGTCACAATTTTCCACACAACTATCCTCTTCTCTTTAACAATACACAACTCAATTCTTCCTCTTCTCTTAACATTCTTGTTGTTTCCTTTTCACGTGATCTTTCCTGGAAAGATCACATATATTCTATTTCCAAAACAACTTCTAAGAGATTAGGTGTGCTGTACTGGCTCTGCAGTTTCTTCACTCCCACTTCGTTGCCCTCTTTGTACTGGGGTCTTGCCCGGCCCTGTATGGAGTACGCATCTCACGTGAAAAGAAAGGCATTTCGTATCATCAATTCCCCGCTTCTTACTGACTGTCTTCAATCCTTCTCTCTTTGACGCAATGCTGCTTCACGCTCTCTTTACTGTTGGTATTATAACAGGCACTGCTCTTCTGAACTCTTTAACTACATGCCTCCTCCTTTAAGGAAAACTTGCAGTACCAGACTTTCGATACATTCTCATCCCTCTTCATTCCAACTCTCTAACGGAATGGTTAATCGGTTTTCTCACTTTTTCATCTCTCAATCGGCCAACTCCGGAACAACCTTCTCCAGTCCATCTCTCCCCCTGTTTATGACCTTCAATCTTTCAAACGCAGAGTGTCCAGACATCTCGAAAAATTTGGACCTTGATTTCGGCTCTCTTCTCCTCTTTCTATAGGGAAAGGGCATTTTTGCGGGTGTTCGTCCTTAGTCCGCTTTCTGGATCGATTTTGAACCAATTACATCGAGATCACAAAATAAAATTGAGGGAAATTCGTTCTATATTCGATCGAGTGGAACAATTACTTTTTTATAAGATCGTTATAGTATAGATATAATTACAGGTTTGTAAATAAATAAATGCATACATACAAATAAATTTTCAACTAAGTATACAGAAGGTAGGAAAATATAGCCATGAGTAATCAAAGAAGGGCAATTATTTTTCTTTCCTCAAATAACAAAAAGGAACCTAAAAATGACTTCTTTCAACATGGTCTTTCACCTTCTATTTTACTTTTCAAAAGGTAGTTAAATAAATCATGAAAATTATCCAAATAAAACTTCGAGCATTATTATTATTATTATTATTATTATTAATAATAATAATAATAATCTTTATTGAGAAAGAACACATTACATGAAAAAAGAACAAATAATAATAATAATAATAATAATAATAATAATAAGCTAAAACACAGTTAACTTAATAAATAGTAGTTGTATTTTTCCGTAACCATGAATTTCGCCCAATGTTTCATGCCATTACAACCATTAATGTCTAGAGACATTGGTAAATGAACATCATATAAATAGTTATAGTCCAAAACTTTACCCTTACTTTTGAAAATGGGCATTTAACGTTCCATTTAAATTACAAATAAATTTCCAACTTACATTAAAGCATTTCATAAATGAACAAACTCCAAACTCATTTCGCTTGAAAGCTCGGCAGAAGATATTTATTTCGTCTGTGTGACCGGAGAATCTGCATAATTTTTGCTATAAATTCAAAGTGTTACACGAACAAAATCAAATTTCATACTGTCCACGTTAGACCTTGTGCAAGTATATGGATTTCAGATTTCAAACTATATTCCAGATTTCAATGAAAATTACTAACCTAACCAGACCTAACCTAACCTATCCTAGCGTAATGTAATGTAACCTAATGTAACCCAACTTAGTCTAATTTAAAGTAACTTTAAAATATCGACATTATCCATGCCGACATTGTGCAGATCGACTTTGTTCCGCTGCCCGGATTCAAAAGTGTAGACTTGAATTTGTTAATAATATCAAGAAATTCAGTGAATGTATTGAATATTGTTAACAACTGGTCCTTGGCCCTTTTGAAAACTTCTACGGTCAAATTTAGTGTTATAATTCTCACGGAAACCTGGTTAAATAGTAGTATTAAAAACCTGTACAATAGAGATAATTACGTGCTTATCATACTGTAAGAGATGGTTAGGTTAGGGTTGCGGGCATCTCTGTGTATGTGCATAAAACTTACGACTCTAACGAAGTACTTTCTGTATATAATAGTGACACTGAAAACTTGATTGTTAATATGAAAGACAAAAGTAATGTATATTCTGTTCATGCAATATATAGACCACCTAATACTAATATCAATAGCTTTTTAATTCACTTAGATAATATGTTATGCAACTTTCATAAATCGAATGCCATAGTTGCGGGTGACTTCAACATCAATTTGCAATCTGAAGCAATCACTCATAAATTTTTAAACCATAATCTATTACCAAACCCACTCGAGTCTCCAACTATGGTAATCGAATAACAATCTACGATTGATAATATATTTGTAAATAGCAATGGCCTTGTAAATTCTGGAATTATAACCACAAACATCAATGATCATTTTCCGACATACGCTATAAACAATAACATTATTCAGGTTGCGGATAAAACAACTACTGATTACAGAATATTCTCAGAGGTTAACAAAAGAAAATTTATTGGGGATGTAGAAAAAACTAGATTTGTGACGAACCTATGACTGACCCAAATCATATGTTTCAGTTCTTCTATGACGCCTTATTCCATATTTTTAATACTTGCTTTCCTTTGAGGAGGAAACCAGTTTCGCCCAAAAATGTCGCAAATCCATGGATCACTCCAGGAATTATTACTTCAATAAAAAAGATAAATAAATTATTCAAACTGCAATTACAAAGAAAAATTCCTGAAGTACAATATACTCAATACAGAAACAAATTAACTAAAATAATCAAAATTGCAAAATATAACTATTATAACCATCAATTTTCCAAACATAAAGCAGACATGAAAAACATTTGGACAACCATAAACAGTCTTCTCGAAAACCAAATTAAGAAAAATTCAACAGAAAAATTAAATGGTGATAATAAAGAAATTACTAATGATATTTCTATTGCAGACTCTTTAAATATACATTTTACTTCAATAGCGGATAAGCTTCGCTCACAGTTACTAAATAATGATCACTCACGTCTAGAATATACAGTGTGCCACCCAGCGCACTAAATTCTTTTTTTTTTTTTGTTCCTGCTACCTCTACTGAGGTCTGGAGTATTATTGATAAATAAAAAATTTAAAAAAAATTATAACATTCCTGTACTTATATTGAAACTTGTTAAAGATAAGATATCTGTAACTTTGCCAACAATTATCACTCAAATTATTTCCAAAGAATATTCCCATCAATGCTAAAAACTGGTTGTATAACACCCCTTTTTAAAGGGAGTGATCCTACACTAGGAACAAATTACAGGCCGGTGTGTTCATTATCTGTGTTCAGCAAAGTTTTAAAAAAAAATTTGTAAAAAGTAGAATGGAGTGATATTTAGCATACTCTTGTTCTTCCTTATATAACCTCTGCACCCTTGTTTCGGGAAACTCCGCTAACAGCGGTTTAAACGGTATCTTTATCATCCAAAAAAGAGCAATAAGGTTATTATCTGATGCTGATTTCTTTGATCACTCTAGTGCATTATTTAAAGAGCTAAAACTACTAACGCTCAAAGATGTAATGAAACTGGCACATTTTATTTTTATTTACGAGTGTAAGAACAAAATCATTAACTTACAATGGGTAAATAGATATTCTGTAACTCTCCAGAAATCCACTCGTATCAGACCAGAAATAGATCAAAGCTTGTTATACCTCAATTTAGATTGTCTTCATCTCAAAAACTACCCATTTTCATTGGATTGAAACTATGGAATGATTTAAATGCTGATATAAAAATATTGTGAATGTAAATTCGTTTAAAACCAAGTTGAAATCCCGATTAATAATGGCATACTAATAAAAATCTAGGACTAATGTACATTACTATTGTTTATTCATTACTTATGATTGTTCACGTCTTATCTCTCATGTATAATATTGATTTCTTTGTATGGTTTTGGTATAATACCTTAAATAATGATGACCTTGTATTTGTCATATCGATATTGATAATTTAAGAATAATCCATACTTTAACTATTAATAATACTTATTTATTTATTGATTGATTTATTATTAATAACTCTCTCTTTTATTTTTAATAAGAGCCCAGTAAAGCCCAAAGCTTAAGGGACAAAAGTAAATAAAATAAATAGTCCAGCTTCACAATTATTTATGTCATTGTAAATTGTAAGACCAATGTATTTATTTTATTATTAATAAAAGTTATTCCATTCAATTCAATTAAAAAATGGTTGCGTAGTGCTAGAGCGTCCGGATGGTCCTGAATTAATCTGATGGTCCTGGATTTAAGTCCCAGCTCGGGCTTCAGGTTTCAGCAATGAAGGTGTCTCTTTGGATTTTCATTTGTGGAGTAGTAGTTCGGATCCCACGAAAAGTTGTTGGTTCCTTTCGTCATATGACGTTACATGTTACGCTATTACTATTATCTTATTATATTATCACAGTGAGTAAAGAATTAAAATAACTAATAAAGAGGGACTCCTTTTCTTTGTATGTCGCGAACTTGCCACTATAGTTAATAGACACCTTCCGTTTTTCATAGTTTTTAATTTGATAATAAAAGTCAAGAAGTAAATAAATAAAAACAAATTTATTGAATCAATATATTTGGAACTGTGTTGCTCACCCCTTTCCATTATGTAAAACTGACGCGCGTTCCAGCATTCCATTTCTCAAGAACAAACATCATGGTGTCTATTTACTTTTGTCAACTCTCTGTACTCGACTGCTTTCTTCACACGCAAATTTTAACATCCAAATTTTACCGTAAAAAGAAAATTATTTAACAACATTCTTGCTCCAGTTTCTGAGAAGCATCAGCACTTTCATATTCTTAGAAAAACCATGTGCATATTTACGTTTGCGGAATTGATGACCTGTGAAAACCTAAAAATTGTATCGTAAAACTGATTATTTGGCATTTACGACAATAAATGTAGCTATAAAGTAATTATTTCAAAACAGATAGTTTAAAAGAGAACATTATTCGGCACGATGAGCAGAAAGTATAAAGACATTTATAGCAGAACCTTTCCGAAAGCAAAAATCCAACACAACACAAAGAAATTAATTAAATTTGATGACGGGAAATTTTGTCTGCATTCGAGGCCTAACGTTAATTACGGTTTGACGTTTAGGTAGGAAAACTTGATTACTGTTACGGGATCAGTAAATATTTTAGCGACCATTAATGGCTGCGAGAGACCTTCTTTCCTGTTATGTTCATTGGTCGTGCTCGAGAATGCGCCTCACTTCGTTTCAGACCGAGAAATCTGTACTAAAGTAATTTATTTATTCAGATTATCTTTATTTGCTTCTTACAATATCCATTTTATCTTAGAACTGGTCCATGATTAGCAAGATTAGCAATGGAAACAATATTGACGTGTGCTTTATTTTATATACCTTTGGTCACCTTTGGTTAGCTTCCGCCCGAATTGTTCATTCTGACGAAGGTCAAGCTTTTCACTCCACCTTAGACCTACAGCTTAACGTGGAATCCGAACCACGCCCCACCAACAGCCCAGCGTCTTAACCACTAGGCCAGGGGGCACCCATTTATCTACCAACCACTTTCTTTATTGTGTGGAAGGAAGAACATTGAACATCTGGGTTTTGTTGCGCGCCGGCTGCCGTCACCGGGTCTCGAACCCGGGGCCGATGGATTCGTAATCAGCGACGCTAACCACTACACCACTGAGGTGTGTATATATATATATATATATATATATATATATATATACGATACACACAGACCGTGCATGGAACAAGGAACTCTTCTGGGAAAATTAAATCCACTATAGTCCGAATAAGTAACGGTAAATGACAAACACCATAGTTTTTTTCTTTTTCATGATGTTAGCCCGACGTGGGCAACGGTCATTCAGAAAGAGGCCCCAAAAATATAGCTTCCCTCATCAGCTATCTGCAAAGCAGATAGGATCCAGCTTTGGGACAGGATCTAGGGTTTAAAGCATCCCAGCTCAACTATATTCAGAACCTCAATATAAGCAAAAGACTCGTTGCATTCACGTCGGATTGAATACATCAAAGAAAAAGGGGTAACTATTGTATTTTCAGCCAAAACCCAAAACTTAAACCTCAACTGGCAGAATTGAGCGTCCACTTCTCAAGGCACATAACATGTCCGTTTCATGGCGGGATTGAACTCAGAATGGTCCCACGAGGTTTTTTATGATACACACAGACCGTGCATGCATGCATTTTAAGTTAGGCCTACTTTTGTTACACTTCAGGTTTCTCATCATGATACGAAACTTGAATTAGGCACGAAATCAGTTCCATTTTACTTGTTTTTACTTTCTCACTGAATTTTTTTTTTTATTTATTTCCCATAAATTTTCTGTAAGGTTTATTTTTGGGGAATTACCACCACTGAAGCAACAAGAAATGATTCTCAGCAAGATAAGACTGTCTTCTGAGAGAAGAGAGAGAGAGAGAACACGCATTCAAGTGTATATATATATATATATATATATATATATATATATATATATTATATATATATATATATATATATATACACTCTAATTTGGTTTCAAATCCCAATCCAAAATGAACTTAATGAGAAATACAAGACGTCTCAATCACTCATTTTCACTTAAATGCCACGATGTAAAAACTTTATTTTTAACTTCTCGTAATTCTTCTTTTCTGGGATTATTAAAAAATTCTCATTTCAAAAGTTTCAAAAATATTTCGGTAAATACGGATGAAAATGATAAAAACAATTAATCCGTAATGAGAAAATATCGTCAAAATATTTGGCCCAAATTTAGCATATCCTCATCTATGGCTTAATTCAAAAATTAAACTTTCTTTTCTGAAGCTAATAAATTGAATGGAACATAAGATAACGTTACATTTTACAACTATTCCAGACTCGTACATTTCGCCGATGGATATTGTATCAACAAATATTCTGTGCGTTAGGTTAGACAGTTTAGTTTAGATTGGGTATAAGGTTTATGCTAGATTAGGTTAGGTTATGTTAGATTCAGTAAAGTTAATTGGTGTCAATAAAATGTTCTATCGATGATTGAAGTATTGTATCCAGTCTATAAAGTATCTGAATCAAATTTAATTGAATAACCTTTATTGATAAAATAAATAAGGTATTTTTACAATGACATAAATAACACTGGTATGCATCAATTTTGCTGTCAAGGGTTTTGTAAGTGATTCTTATAGAGGTTTTCCTGCTGATTTCGAATCTGCAATCTGTTTTTCTCAATCAGCTCAGGTTATCCGGCTATGGCCTCATAAGTAAAATAGAATTTTTCGTGATTTTGTCAAAGCGGAATTGGAACAGTAACATCTATCATCACTTGTTTCACTTGTATAATATCTTTTTTTACTTTTCAGGCATATAGATAAAATATTTCATAATGAATAGAGCGTGTAAAAATGATCCCAATAGATTCTGCTACATATGTGGGACGGTTACCATGCCAAATAACCAGTCCCAAATCACTAAATTTGTGAAGACAATGTATAGAGCATACTTTGGAATTAAGCTAGGGGACCAGGACAAAAATTTCGCCCCTCATATGTGCTGCAAGACGTGCATTGAAAATTTGAGAAGATGGAGCAAAGGCAGAGCGAAATCTTTGCCTTTTGGAATTCCCATGATTTGGAGAGAAGGAAAGGATCACGTGACAGATTGCTATTTCTGCATGACAAACCTCCAAGGTGGGCTTATAAATTTATTTTTCTTAAATATTTTGAAATCCTCGTATGAAACGACATAATATTCACCATAATGTAATATTCACCATATATAGCATAATATTCACCATAATGGTAATCATACATTTACATATACATATTGGTATAGAAAATACATTTACACATACATATTGTTATAGAAAATACATTTACACATACATATTGTTATACAAGTTACATTTACATATACAATGATGTATATTTTCTTTTTTCATTCATATTGTCCCCGAAGGGACAATATGAATGAAAAAGAAAGAAAATATACAGACTCCATCGACCTATTTCATATCTTACAGACCGCAGCCTTCCCTCACGAGCCGCCACTGTCTGAATGCTTCTTCTATTTCATATGCAAGTTTTATATCTGTGTTTCTATTTTCAGGAGTTAACAAGAAGAATAAACACATTGTTGTATACCCTGACATTCCTTCTGCTATGAGACCTGTACCCCATGGTCCTGGAATTCCAATACCCGACCCACCTCAAACCCTGGACTTCGATGATTCTGATGATGAATCAATGACCAATGCCAATGACCAGTCCCAGTCGTATATACCTCAAAATACCGCTTCAAATGAGCCGAGGCCTCTCAACCAGGCCAAACTTAATGATCTTACCAGGGATTTAGGACTTCCAAATTAGCTGCCGAGATCTTGGGCTCACGACTTCGAGAGGACAACTTGCTGGCTCCGGAACAACATTCTCCTGGTATAGGAAACGAGAGGAAGAATTCCGCAAGTTTTTTTGCAGTGCACGAAAATACCTCTTCCTTAGTGTACTGCTGCAATGTTGAGGGGCTAATCGAATCCTTGGGCCTGCCATATAACGCATCAGAATGGAGGCTATTTATAGACTCGTCTAAACGAAGTTTGAAAGCAGTAGTACTTCTCAACATTGGGAATAGGGTTGCATCAGTCCCTGTAGCACATTCCGTACAACTTACTGAGAGCTACGATAACATGAAAATTTTACTGGATGCTCTCGTATACGACCAACATAACTGGAGGATCTGTGGAGATTTGAAGGTAATACTAATATCATAAGTAAACTATTGCTATTGACTATGTTGTTTTTCCAAAGGTTATTTGAGAGCGTATAAGAACACTTAACTTCCCCACAGAAGTGATACAGTCCAATGCATAGATTTTTTATCTGAAAGAACAAATTCTCTAAATTCTTTAAATATTTCATTTTTTTTCAGATTGTGGCATTTGTATTGGGAATGCAAGGGGGATACACGAAATACCCATGTTTCCTCTGCAAATGGGATAGCCGAGCGGATGAGAAGCACTATGCACAGCGTGAATGGGCATCCAGAGAGAATTTTGAACCTGGGTCGCATAATGTCGTTTCAGTGCCCCTTGTACCACCAACAAAAGTTTGCTCCCACCACTTCATATTAAGCTTGGCTTGATGAAAATTTCATCAAATCAATGAATAAGGAGGGTTCAGCATTCCGATATCTCGAGAGTAAATTTCCTCATATATCTGATGCTAAACTAAATGCTGGGGTTTTTGATGGTCCTCAAATTCGAACTTTGATCAAGGATACTCAGTTCGAAAACGCAATGACTCCAACTGAGAAGAATGCCTGGCAGGCATTCAAATCAGTTGTCACTGATTTTCTTGGCAAGCGTAGAAGTCCAGAATACGAGTCCGTTGTCGAAAACTTGATGGAAGCTTTCAAAGCTCATGGGTCGCGCATGTCCATAAAAATGCACTTTTTGTGGTCCCACTTGGACTATTTTCCTGAAAATTGCGGGGATTATAGTGAGGAACAGGGTGAACGATTTCACCAAGATATCAAAATAATGGAAGAGAGGTACCAGGGAAACTGGGATATCAATATGCTGGCGGACTATTGCTGGTGTTTGAAGCGAGACGTGCCCGAAGAAAAACACAGACGGAAAGCCAAAAAAACTTCATTCCTTCCTCAATAAACTTTTTTCCATATTCATTGTATGAATAAAAGTATTTATTCACACAATGTTTTCATTTTTCACGAGTATTCTTATAATATTACTCGTATCTACAGTGTTTAAGCAAAAAAAATCAATAAATTTGGGGATAAAATTGGACTTATATAAATGGCCAATAGAGAAAAAACCTGACCTGATTGAGGAAAACCAATGTCATTTTCGAATTCAGCATGGTCAAATTATATAATATGAGTTGAAAAAACCCTCACAGCAGACAAAAACATTTCATATGCATACCAGTGTAATTGTTAAACTGGACCATTATTTTATTTTATTTTGCCCTTAAACTTTAAGCTTTACCGGGCTCTTAATTAAAACTAAAACATGGTTGTTATTAATAATACATATATCACGAATAAGAATTATTAATTAGGGTGTGTATTAATCTTAAATTATATTAGCATCGATATAAAACAAATACAAAGTCATTATTACTGAGTTAGTATCAAATATGTTCCGACCTATTAAGAGGTCAAGATTACTACATCTTTTCAATAACTCTTCACACAAAAATAAAAAGATTCTTTCTTTATCTAAAAAGTACGAAAGTAATATAATAATTTTAACTACTAATGAGTCGGTATTTACCGGACACTAATATAGGTTAAAAGAGTGGTCCCCAACATTTTAGAAGCCACCAAACAGTGTATAAAAAAACGATATAAAACTTGACAAACAATATGAAGATTAATGGGTGCTACTGTAGTATGCGGTCTACCGTTAAGTTTCTACTGTAGTATGCGGTCTACCGTTAAGTTTCTACTGTAGTATGCGGTCTACCGTTCAAAATATTTAAAAGCAGAGGTGGGGAGTCGGGAGTCGGGAGTCAGGGCTTTTTTGAAGAGTCGGGAGTCGGTAAAAACGACCGACTCCCGACTCTTTGATTCAATTTCTATATGCCAACAATTTACCAGAATACTACTCTGCCCTAAATAAATATCTTCCTGAACTAATTCTAGATTCACATTTCCACATTTGATTTATTGTTCTGGTAAATCTTAGCAAATGAATTTCATATTTCTATTTAGGATACTAGGTACCATATAAAAATTAGCAATATATTAATTATTAATTTAATTAGCCCCTATTAGTAATGAGTCGTGGGCCTAGTAGAAAATCGGCAGTCTTTCAATATTTTAAGCTAAATGAGGATGAAAGTATTTTTATTTGTCAAGTAGAAAAGGATGGTAAAGAGTGTAATGCAAAAATTAGTGCTTACACTGGGAAACATGCTAATGCTCCAACTAGAGCCTCAAACTTGAAACGCCATCTACGAAACAAACATCCCAATATTTATAAGGTTGTAGATCAACATGATAAGGAAAGAGTCGGGAGTCGGGAGTCGGGAGTCGGAGTCGGTTTTTAAAAATACCGACTCAGGAGTCGGGAGTCGGTTGTTTTTGGCCGACTCCCCACCTCTGTTTAAAAGGAATTGAAAATGAATTGAAAGGAATTATAATTTAATTTACACAATTAAGGAATTATTAAAGAAGTTAAACATACTACTACCGCATACTTAACGGTAGACCGCATACTAGAGTACGCCCTTGATGATTGGTTAGGTTAAGTCGTGATATTTTCGTTAGTTTTAACGAAAATATCACGACTTAACCTAACCAATCGTCAAGGGCGTACAATAGGGTGGATCGATTTTACATTTTTTTCGATTTCCATATTCTAATAGAGACAAACACTTGCGCATGCATGAGAAAATAGCCTCTGCAAAATCATAGCTTAATAGGTAATCATCTTCTGCCCCCGGCAGAGCGATGAAAATCATATTTTAGTAGTCAAAAACGTATTTTTAAACCCTAGCCTAGAGTCATAAAATTTTGCGTGTGTGTTATTTCATGCCTAAGCAACGATATAAATGCTATGGGAAATATATAAATGCATTATTTAAGACAAAGAGCCGATCTGAAAATATGTATATTATACATATTTTCAGATCGGCTCTTTGTCTTAAATAATGCATTTATATATTTCCCATAGCATTTATATCGTTGCTTAGGCATGAAATAACACACGCAAAATTTTATGACTCTAGGCTAAGGTTTAAAAATACGTTTTTGACTACTAAAATATGATTTTCATCGCTCTGCCGGGGGCAGAAGATGATTACCTATTAAGCTATGATTTTGCAGAGGCTATTTTCTCATGCATGCGCAAGTGTTTGTCTCTATTAGAATATGGAAATCGAAAAAAATGTAAAATCGATCCACCCTAGCGTACAATTAACCTAATAATAAAATAATAAGAAGATAAGAAGCTATAATTAAAAGGTAGACCGCCGAATCGTAGTTAGACCGCATACTACAGTAGCACCGATTAATGAATGTAATGGTAGATGGAAAATAATTACAATACAATAGATATATTCATACTTATTGTTCTAATAATCTAATTTTACCTTACATTACAACTGCTACAATGAAGTTGGTATGTTTACGTGCCATTCACTCCTTTCTCCCAGAGTGTAGGTCCAAATCACAACTGCCCAAAGAAATTAAACTTATTTATTACTGTACCGAGAGAGAGCCTCACTCGCACCATTACTTCGTAAAATGAGAGAACGGCGCCTGAACTTATCTCCACCTTAGTTGGGTTCTAGCTGGAATAGAGCATTCATTGGTGGAAACTCGCTTAAATCACCCTCTCAGAATGGAAACAGAACTGAAAATGGAGGCCATTCGAACAGGACTTTAAAAGAAATAAAATTCATTCTTTTCGCATCTTATGTAAATATTCGCTATAAAATTTAAATTCCGAAATGAGAAAAACTAAAATCTATCGAATCTGATTTCCGTTCCAATTCCGGCGGACAAGAAACAAAACAATGGGATACAAATAACGCACTCTCGTGACTGTATAGTCAAGGTAGGACACTGTTTACAGAGCAACACAGCCGCCGCACAAAAATGCGTCCCATAAGAATACAAAACGGCTAACAATACATATCTTTCAGCGAAAATTTTTAGCCATATTATGTCACTGAGAAGATGAAATAAATTAGCAACACATGATAATATATATATATATATATATATATATAATATATGTGTGTGTGTGTGTGTAATGAAAATAACCACAAAGGAAAAAGAAAAAAACGGAATGGTTTTCTTTTCCTTCGTGGTTATTATCATCAGAAATATTATTCACGTGTTACTTTTGTGAAATAATTTTCATATATATGAAAATGAAAAGAAAATTTTATATATATATACATATACTGTATATGTGTGGGTATGTGAGTGCACGCGCAAGCGTTCACATTTAAATCTGGAAGAGTGCTTCCGATAAACTTCATCACTATCAAATTCAGTTAAAAAAACTGACGCAATAAAGTTCTCGGAAGCATTCTGGTTCACTACGTTTATTGCAATCATTATCCACCAATATATATATATATATATATATATATATATATATATTACATTACTTGCCGAATTCCTTTGGACGCACTTTTTGTATTCATGCGATTTATTTGTGATTATTTGGAGTTAAGTAAATTAAATTTTATTAAATTCATTCTCATTTAATATAAACATCAACAGAAATTATTCTTCATTTTTATTATTAACCAATATATATATATATATATATATATATATATATATATATATATATATATATATATATTACATTACTTGCCGAATTCCTTTGGACGCACTTTTTGTATTCATGCGATTTATTTGTGATTATTTGGAGTTAAGTAAATTAAATTTTATTAAATTCATTCTCATTTAATATAAACATCAACAGAAATTATTCTTCATTTTTACTATTAACCAATATATATATATATATATATATATATATATATATATATTATATATTGATTATAAAGCATGGTTATGTATTTAATATGTTAATGGTACTTACTTTGGGTGCGAGCGCTCTTAGCAAAGTTAAGGTATTAAGTTACATAGTCTCTGCCCAAGGGGAAATACTCTTAAATTTACCACCTAACAAGTTCAGCCAATTAAGCATTAGATAATGTTTCTCAAGATATTAACCCTTTTACCCTTAATTCTGTCTCTTAAGACCTTCCTTTAGCACTTTAAATAGCACAAATCGTGTAATGTCGTGAGTACATTAGAAAACGAAGTTTTACTTCATATTAAAATTTAGCTGTCTAAATTTGGTGCTCCACTCTTTCATGTGAAATTGAGCTGAATTTATGTGAATTCTATATTCTAGAAGACCACTATTATTCTGTTTTTACATTTTGTTTACGTTTTCAAGAACAAGTTTATGTAATTATTCGTTGGAAAGTACGTGTAACTTTAGAGACAAATATATATGTAACAAAATAAAGTTCAATAATTAATGTGTAATCTTACTTTCAGTGAAGTTCAACAAACGAAATCGAAGGAAACCATATTTTACGCCGCAATTACACGCATAATAAATACACGAAATGGTAAGAAATAACGGCGGCAATTAGTTAAACGCCGTGGCCTAACACTCTCTCGTCTCTTCCATGAGAAACTCCTCGTATTTGACCTTTTCCGCACAGAAGCCACGGATCAACTGAGAGACCAACTGTGGACCTTTAAGACCAATCTTCGCCTGAAATTAAATATCGGTTGCCAGATACCTTATACATTCACTTTTAAAAGTGGTTTTGAAAGATTTACCACTGTTTGGGTCTCAAATGATAAATATGTAAGTATTAAGGACCACGTGAAAACAAAATTCAATATTAGGTACAACAAATATTAAAACATCGCTGAACATTCAAAACTGGTCAATAATGCTATTTCTTAAATAAGCTCTGTTATTACCTCGAATGATCCTAATTAAATCTAATTGTACGAGTGAAATTAAGAAATAAATTAAGAGATTTTAATGTCCACCTAATTACATACAGAACTGGAAGATAAGAATTAAAGACGGTCCTTCTCACTGCTGGTCCCAGAGTCTTTTACAGGAAGAAAAGAGGTATAAGATTCTGAAGTGAAGAAGAGGCTATAAATAAAGACTTACAGGAAAAGAAACCCCCTTTTATGAGCTAAGCGCAACTTTCCTGAAACCATTAACATGCTACAAAAAGCGCAATTTTTATATACTTCCAACGTTACCTACGTTCCTCCATTTATAATAATTAAAGCCAGTTAATGCCGTTCTCTGTAATTTATCCTTTGCACGAATATCGCATCAGAGGCGCAGCAAAAGAGAACAGGGAATAGAGAAGGTTGACAGAAGGGCATCAGCGATGAAAACTAGTGATAAAAAAAAGTCTTCGACTTCGAGGATAGGTATATAGGACTTAGTAAAAAAATAAAAATAAAATATATACATACACACACACACACACACACATATATATAATATATATATATATATATATATATGAATAAAATGGATGCATGAAAATATTGGAATATACGAATTTACCAGCGCATATTGTTCATAAACAGTTTATTCAGTATTTTGAAGAGTGGTATCTCAAAGAAAGATTCCATACCCAGCCATAAAGATAAGCAACATCTTGGCATAATGGGATAAGAGCATTTCTCCATCAATCATTATTATTTGGGGGTTTTGAAATTTGCACTATATCCCCATAACATTATTTCTTTGGTGAATTTTTTTTCACGACTGTGTGTACCCATAACTAAGAAAGTAACAGATGAAGAGTAAGAATCGTATTTATGACTAGAATTCGTCAAGGAAGTGACACCTAAAATTTTTGTCTTACAGACAGGGTAAGCGTTCGATTAGCTTATAAGGCAAAAACTTTGTTCAGGCTAAGCAAACCATTTTAGTGGAATATAGGACTGAACTGTAACACTGAAAATGGGAACTCGTCTTAAACAGGAAAAACCTCGTTGGGTCAAATTTAAAAATTTGCCTAGATCGTCCAACATACCTTTTATAACTCCAACAAATACTGTACAATATTCAGGTTCGTTTGGCTTAAACTAGTACGGTTGAAGAAATATGGTCAAATTCAAAATATAGTTTACTGTAAAAAGGTTTATGTTACTGTAAAAGGTCTCACTTGAATCGTAACGGGAGATTGCATTACTGCACGAAGTTGCTGTAAAAGGTCTCACTTGAGTCGGTAACATTTGTTAAACACCCTAAGCAGAACGATTCTCACCTTTTGCTTGTATGCTCAAGGCTACGAGGCAAAGGCAAATACCAACACTGTGATTATAAATGGCTTGTAAAATTAAGAGTAGTATAGTAAATGGGACTATTAAAAGTTTGGAAATACGAGCACAAAAAAACCTCGATAATTTCCACTAGCTCAGTTATGTATATGTTGGTTTACGTCGTCGTCGTTGGGCCTAGGCAAGCTACGGCTTGGGACCGTAGCGCATCTATCCGGTATAGGTTAACCTGGATGATGTAGCCATAAGCACTGCCGCTAGTTAAGTGCCAACCAGTGATTATCTCACTAGCCGTATTGAGTCCGTTAGGCGAAACTGCGACAGTACCAAAGGTGGAAAATATAACCCTTGGATTTCTATTATTTATTTGTAAAATGGACATGGTATTAGATTAAAATAATTATTTGAATATAAATAATTAACTGACAATTGTGATATATAATTAATTATGTTTACATACAATAAAATAATACAATATACATAAAATTAGTATTAATGTGGTTCACAATTGAATTATGATGGGTAACTAATTTAAAATGAATTTATAACTATTCCGAAATTCAAGACGGTAAAATTAACATTTATCTTGAAACTAAAATAAGAGTATTCACTACACACTCCCCCACCAGAGAGGAAGTTCAAAGAGTTCCGAACGACACAGATTTCCCCGGGACCTTTTTGGTAGCTACATGTACCTCACTTAAGGTTGATTCCAAAAACGCAGGCTTAAGACGATCGATAGAAACCTTGTCGACCTTGGAACCGCGCTGGATGAGAAATGATTTGCGCGTACGTCGGAGAACTTCATAGGGTCCGTCATATGGACATTGGAGAGGCCGTTTTGGGACAGGTACACGAACGAAAACGTGGGTGCAAGACTGGAGGGCTGGGGAAACAAAGATGTTCTGTTGGCTAGTCAATCGAGGGGGAACAGGCTGAAGGGACTGCATGTGAGAGGAAAGTGTTTGAGCGAATTCCGTAGGATCGCATGACTTATCCCCTGCAGTGAAGTAGCCACCTGGTAGCCGCAGTGTTGTTCCATAGACTAGTTCAGCCGCTGTAGTCTTCAGATCACTCTTAAATGCAGAGCGAATACCAAGCAACACGAGTGGAAGCTTATCCATCCAATGGGAGTCTTCGTGACACATAAGGGATGACTTCAGCTGGCGATGGAAGCGTTCGACGAGGCCGTTAGCTTGCGGATGATACGCACAGGTATGCGCATGTACTGTACCCAACAAGCTGGTAAACTTCTTCCAAAGCGAAGACTCAAATTGGCGACCTTGGTCAGTGATGACTTTTGTCGGCAATCCAAATCTTGATACCCATCCATGAAGAAAGGCTCTTGCAACATGTCCGCTTGGATATCAGGAAGTGGGATGGCTTCAGGCCATCTGGAAAAGCGGTCGAGACAGGTGAGCAGATAACGTTGGCCTTGAATCACTGGAAGAGGGCCAACAATGTCTACATGAATTACCTCAAATCGCTGGGATGGGGGCGGAAATGCGTCAAAGGGGGACCTGGTGTGCCTTTGGACTTTGGCACGCTGGCAGGCAAGGCACGTTTTGGTCCAATGTTTGACATCCTTCCGCATCGAGGGCCAAACAAAGCGAGAGGTAACCAGGTGTTGCGAAGCACGGATACCAGGATGGGAGGGCTTATGAAGATCCATGAAGACTGCTTGTCTGTGACATGGAGGGACATAAGGGCGAATAGCAGCTGTTGATACGTCGCAATAGAGGGGCACAGACAATCCTGGCATACTCATTTTCTTGAGGGAAAGTGAGTGAGTGGAGTCTTCTCTGAGCAGGTCTTGTAGTTCCGTATCCTTATCTTGATCCTGTGCAATAGCATTCCACAGTGTAGAGCTGAGGGTAACAGAAGTAATCTCTATTCTTGAAAGTGCATCCGCTGGAGTGTTCAAGACACCTTTGATGTGGCGGATATCTGTGGTAAATTGCGAGATATAATCGAGTTGCCTGATGACTCTGGGAGAGTGGTTACAGCTGTTTTTATTGAAGACAGTGACCAAAGGTTTGTGGTCGGTAAAAACACAAAACTCTCGGCCTTCAAGGAAATGTTGAAAATGCTTCACGTTTAAGTAAATAGCAAGAAGTTCACGTCCGAAAGCACTATAACGCGTTTGGGCTGGCTGCAGCTTTTTCGAGTAAAACGCGATGGGTGCTTGTTGACCGTTAATGGTTTGTTCCAACACCCCACCGATCGCAACATCTGATGCATCGACCGTCAGAGTTAGGGGGGCATCACTGATAGGAAATGACAGAGACAATGCACTATTGATAGCATTTTTGGCATTGTCGAACGCCTGTAAACTATCGCTACACCATACCAATTTCGTTACCTTGCGTTTGTGTGATCATAGCGTGTAGAGGAGCAAGAACACTGGCACAGTTTTTAATGAACTTGTGGTAATAATTTACCAAACCTAGAAACCGACGTAACTCACGCTGATTATTTGGCATAGGGTAATTTTTTATCACTTCACACTTGTCCTGAAGGGGGTAATTCCGTGCTGCGAAATCGTGTGACCAAGAAATTCCAAGGTTGGCTGTGCAAACACACACTTAGATGCATTAATAGTAACACCGTATTGTTCTAAGCGTTGAAAGAGGAGTGAAAGATGTTCCTTATGTTCCTCTTCCGTTGAGCTGGCCACAAGCAAATCATCGATGTAGGCATAAACAAAGTCTAAGCCTCTGGTGACCTCATCTATAAACCTCTGAAAGGTTTGCGCAGCATTCCGTAGCCCGAACGGCATCTTCACAAATTCGAATAACCCAAATGGTGTACAAACTGCAGTCTTGGGAATATCCGAAGGCTCTACGGGAATGTGGTGGAAAGCCTTAACGAGATCTATTTTACTGAAGATAGATTTGCCGTGGAGAAGAGAAGTAAAGTCTTGGACATTTGGTACCGGATATCGGTCCGGGATGGTTGTCGAATTCAAAAACCGGTAATCCCCACATGGTCTCCAGTCTCCTGACTTCTTCTGGACCAGGTGTAGGGGAGAGGACCAACTGCTTTTGGAAGGTCTTATTATCCCAAGATCCAGCATAAGCTGGAATTCCGATTTGGCAGCTTTCAGTTTGTCCGGGGCAAGACGTCTGGGTTTTGCAAACACAGGGGGACCTTTTGTTGTAATGTGATGGGTAATGGTGTGCTTAATGGTATCACCCATCTGCATCGGTTGAAGAATTCCTGGATATCGCTGGAAAAGGCACTGGTACATGGAATTAGGGGGAACTAGGGAAAGTGCAGAGTTCGAGGCGTCCGGAAGGGCAACCTGTTTGGCAAGAACAGAAAGCAGTGTGGCCTGGTCGCATAAGCGTCGCTTGTCAAGATCCACCAGAAGTTTGAAATGCTGGAGGAAGTCAGCGCCGATTATGGGATGCTGCACTTGAGCACAGATGAAAATCCACTTGAAGGATCGGTGAAGGCCCAAGTTTAGTTCACGCGACTGAGTACCGTACGTGGGTATGCGTGAACCGTTAGCAGCGTATAGAGGCGGAGATTCCGAGTGCGTATGACCAGATTTTTGAGGGAATACACTGACTGACGCTCCGGTATCAACCAAGAAATTGACACCAGAGTTCCTGTCCTTTATGAATAACAGGTTGGCAGTGCGAGTACTAGACGCCATTAGGACTCGCTGCTGGGGTTTTCCGACGAAAAATTGCAAGGGGAGATGCACTTCCTAGCCTTCTTTCCAAATTTCGAGTGGTAGAAGCAGATCTTCCCGGAACTCGAACGATGCCTCTTCGTAAATCTTGACCGAGAATGGCTTCTTTGCCGTTGATTTTGTAGCAGAGAACAAACGTGGTTGAGTCGTTGACTTAACTCTTTCACTTTCAACTCCAGTTCCGATTGTGTGTTCACGTTGTTGACCGGAGCTGTGTCAATCTCCACTACTTTGTCGGCAGTTTCTGCTAGTTTATCAACTGGAGTAGCAGGATCCATAGTGGCCAAGACACGCTGAGCTGATGGAGGAAGTTTCTGCAAGAACAACTGTCTAAAGATGTCCTTATCGAAGGTTTGTGCGCGTTCGCCTAGAGCGCACTGCATAGCCCTCAGCATTTGAGTGGGCTTACGGTCTCCACCCAAGTTGAATTGTGATTCCACTTGGTGGAACCAAATAAATGGATCACCCGGCCAGAAGACGGGGAGCTTTACGCTCAAGTGGGAGATGGCACCAGCGTCGTCAGGCATCTTCTCCTATGCTTGCTGACGTACAAGCAAGACGACAAGTTACCAACGAAGGAGTGGAGGTTGAGACGAGCGCAGGCACAGAGCGCACGGGCAGGGGTGAGGGGCAGAGGGCACGAGCGACATTACAGTCTGATCCTAGTCGCTCGGGTGAAGGGGGTGATGGGCAGAGGGCACGAGCGACGTTACAGTCTGGTCCTAGTCGCTCGGGTGAAGGGGGTGATGGGCACGAACGACGTTACAGTCTAATCCTAGTCGTTCGGGTAAAAAGGGGGGAATCCAACTCCGGAGTCACCAATTGTTGGTTTACGTCGTCGTCGTTGGGCCTAGGCAAGCTACGGCTTGGGACCGTAGCGCATCTATCCGGTATAGGTTAACCTGGATGATGTAGCCATAAGCACTGCCGCTAGTTAAGTGCCAACCAGTGATTATCTCACTAGCCGTATTGAGTCCGTTAGACGAAACTGCGACAGTACCAAAGGTGGAAAATATAACCCTTGGATTTCTATTATTTATTTGTAAAATGGACATGGTATTAGATTAAAATAATTATTTGAATATAAATAATTAACTGACAATTGTGATATATAATTAATTATGTTTACATACAATAAAATAATACAATATACATAAAATTAGTATTAATGTGGTTCACAATTGAATTATGATGGGTAACTAATTTAAAATGAATTTATAACTATTCCGAAATTCAAGACGGTAAAATTAACATTTATCTTGAAACTAAAATAAGAGTATTCACTACATATATAATTCGTTTCTTGTATAAATTTTTGTCATTAAATGTTGTACATAATTTTGTTCGTGCCGTTCCTTCTGTCGTTAGATGTTAATTTTTTTTATAGTGTCGTTCTTGTGTCGTATTGGAACACGTGACGTTTTTTGTTTAATGAATGATGTGTGAAAATATTGGTCACGTGATGTTACACTTCCATTTCAACAAATCATGTAGAGTATTCATAAACAGTCTTAGTTTGAAATATAAATTAAACCATTTAATATTGTCAAACACGTAACATAAGTTAGTTAAATAATATAAAACAGTTAAGAAATTGTAAATCTTATAATATAAAATACTTAAAATTATTTGTAAGTTCCAGAATCAAACGAAAAAAAGACGCGCGATTGTGTTTTCCCAAAGCGAGATGAAAACTCCAAATTCTTGAGGCTAGAAGGAAAAAAGAGATTCAGTGAGTGAGATAAGTCAGTCCACGTCCATGAGTTAGTGGGGTTAGACAGTCAGAGAGTCAAGCAGAGGGAAAGTTAGTCGAGAGCAGTCCATCAGAAGAGCTTATTTTTCCTCCCTTGTGAATTTTTTTTTTATCTTAATATTTCCACTCGAGCTTGTGAGAAAAGGGGCCTACTTTTAAAATGAACTTAGGTCAGTAAATTTATTCAATTAACCGCCAAGGTAATCCTTCAGGAATAACAATAGCGTTCTACCTAGGTCTATTTAAGCTCTAAGCCTTATCCCGTTTCCTTAGATCTGTTTGATTTCCGATCATGGGCTCTTTCCCTTTATTAATTGTATAAAGTAAGTGTAATTTATTTTATTCTGTGAGTGAATATAAGATTAGAATATTAAAACTTTGTTGTATTTAAAAAAAACAATTGAAGCTATATTTTAAAATGTTACGGTAACCAGAGGTTTAAATAAGTAATCATACGACGAAAACCATTAAGATATAATTGTCACGCTACCAATGAACCACGCTACCACTTCAACGGTAACATCCTTTCGGAGTAAAATTGGTTTGGAAAACAGCGTCGTGTCATTAATAATATCGAACATTCAGAGCTGGGCAGTATTTAAATACATTTGTATTTAAATACGTATTTAAATACATTTGTGTATTTAGAACTGTATTTATAAATACATTGTTTTTCATGTATTTAAATGTAGTATTTAAATACTTTAATGAGTATTTAAATACAATGTATTTAAATACTCAAAATATAAAAATATAAATACTTTTACTGGTTTAATACACGTTCTGTACTAGCACAGTACGACACGTCGACAGTGTAGTACAGCATGGTTCATGTTTCAACGTGTCAGTTCAATCAGTTGTGTGCCACTCTTAGGCGAAAGCGGTTGATTTCTTTATCGTGTGCGTGTCATGGCTTCAACAAGCAAATCCGGTGAATCAAACAGTGATATATCTGCAGATAACAATTTAAAATGTATTTACAAATGTATTTAAATACAATTGATGTATTTTGTATTTAGTATCTAAATACATTCGTAAAATGTATTTAGTATTTAGTATTTAAATACATTTCTCCCATGTATTTAGTATTTAGTATTTAAATACATTCAATGTATTTATTGCCCAGCTCTGCGAACATTACTACGTTAACACCCTCCCACGAATGGTTCAATGGTAGGGTCACCAGGGAAGGAGTACCGACTGCCAGGGTTCACCGGAAAGGAAGTCACCCCGGCAGAAACTTCCACCTAATATATATATATATATATATATATATATATATATATTAGTGATGTAGGTCACATCCGCATCCGCATCCGCGGAACATCTGCACATTTTCTCGCATCCGCACTTTGGACTGCGGATGTCGTGCGGATGTGGACCGTTGAGATAAAACGTCATTAATAAGCGGAAATTATCAAATTCTACTATATTAATAGAACTAGTTCATTGTGCGCAAAAGTGATGCAAGCGACAAGACGAGAGGCTGTTCTTGTATGAAGTTACTCTCTTGCAACCTACTTAGATCCACGTTACAAAGCTAAGTTATTTTCACCTAGTACATTAGAACGAGTTAAATCATCACTTGGCAAAGCAATTGAAGAGCTTCAATCTCTTGAATCTGTCGCTTCGCCACCCACCAAAAGAATAAAAGTTTCAGTGACAGAACCAACACCTTCAACAAGCAAATCTATCACAGAATCTGTCTCTCAGTTTCTTGAGTCAAGCAGCAATGACGAGACCTACGCGATGTCAAAAGATGTAGTAAAAATGATCGAGAGCTATCACCAAGAAAAACGCCTGGCTGCATGTGACAATCCTATTACAGTAGTTGGTGGAAAAATACGCAGAATATCTATCCATACTTGAGTAAACTTGCAAGGAAACATTTAGCCTGTCCTCCAACAAACGTACCAAGCGAGAGATTATTTAGCAGTGCTGGATTAATATATGATGAAAAGAGAAACAGACTGGCAGCAGAAAAGGCAGAAAAATTAATGTTCCTTAAGCATAACCTTCCTATAATTAAGTTTGAACATTAAACGATGAACATCTTAGTTTACTTTATTTTAATTACTCATTTATAAATATGTCTAATAAAACTTTAAACTTAATATAAATAGTTATCAAGCTAATTAAAAATCTCTTTCTATAAGGGTGGAGGTTGGGGAAAGAGGTCGGTGGGGTGCATTTGAGTTGGGTTCACGTCCCGCATCCTGGTAACACAATTATGGTTTCTAATTGTGGCTGAAACTCAACAAAATATAACGAATTTATTTGCAGACGAATTCACTAATTGATTTCTATATTAGTTAGATGCTTGATATTATTTTATATGTTCAGAGAAAAGTACAGCAATTATTGTACAATTAATCAATTATACTACATTATAGCTACAGCTCTCTCTATATAATAACTTATTATATACGTTAAACACAACAAATCTCGAATATATCCTAAAAAATAACGAAAATGTAGACATCCTCATCCGCATCCGCATCCGCGGATGTGAAAAAAATGACATCCGCTACATCACTAATATATATATATATATATATATGTATAACATAAAATGCCTGCAACAGGATTTGTACCTGGGACTTCCTGAGTACGAGTGCGGGAGAATAAACATCATAAAACACCTTTAGACGCGAAAGCGTTGTTTCCTCTGTCGTTTAAATATAACACAGGCTGTGTTAACCTTCATTCTGCAATAGTGTAATTGTACCGCTCACGACTCCTACTCAGGAGGTCCTAGGTTCGAAGCATTGCCGGTTTATTTTATTATTTTTTGTTTTATACAAAAACCATGCTTGCTTATGTGGAGTATATATATATATATATATATATATATATATATATATATATATATATATATATATATATATATATATGAGAGAGAGAAAGAGAGAGAACCAGTGGTGTAGGTATCAAGCCTAAATAAAAAAACATTACGAAAGAATACGCAAATATTTGTTCTCTCTCTTCTGAGTCGTCAGCACGGACGAGTGGACATAAAAAATGGCAGTCTCTTCCCACCCATTTTCATTCCTATATCAAATTTTGACCAAGAATGGGAAATCCGAAAGTGGGAACCTCAAAGAAAGCACTTTTTAAATCAATTCATTCTCATTCTCGCTGTAGGATTTCCCATTTTAAGTTATATTTTTCATAGAAAATACCACTCGGTATGTCGCGGCCTCTTTTCCGCCCTTTCTTGAATCAAGAAACTCTTTCCCCCAAATTTGTTGGTCGCGGATGAGAATGGTAATGACATTGAGCGGAAGCAATCATCCCACGCAAGTATGACTCTCCATGTACTGTATTTATAATGTATTTAGTGTTAAAACCTAATTAATTGTTAATATGTTATTAACGTTACATATACGTATAAGCTAAGCTTAGATTGGAGTATATACAAAACTTAATTTTCATTAAAAAATATTCATATTTACTACAAGTTGTTTTAATACAGTGACGCAGCACCACCCAACACCACAATTTGAATTTGCACTTTTCAACCTTTCACAGTAGAGGGGTGTTCACGATTTCAAATCATGGGTTGTGAGAAAAAAATTGTGAATTTAATACATAATTTTGGTTTTAGATTCAAGAGGTTTCCTGACAATTGGCGGAGTGCTCTGTACAGTATAATACAAGTAATAATAATTATTTAAATTTAGAGTAAAATTTTGTTTTTAATTTTCCTTTGGTATTTTGTGTTGAGGTGACAGACAACAAGCTCCACCCATTACTATTGATATGAGAGTTTATGAAACACGTTAGATGACCATGTTTTTCGTAAATTTTGGTACATACAGTATATGTATTAAGTGTAATAAATAAAAGATTGGTCATAGATGAATTCAGTAAAACGTTTAGTGCACTGGACGAGACTTCTTTAATCAAATTAAATAATTTTATTTTTAACTTTAAATTCGGGAAAGATTTTAAATTCGGAGGATCCTATCGTTTCAATCCTCCAGCAATCCACTTCTCTTACCCCCATGCGATCCACGCCCAGTAAAAGGGATGACAGTTTGCCAACGCCAACTTTAAGGCAGGCAACGAACACCCCTTATGAAGTCGTGCCTTATTTGTCATCCGCGAGGGAAACGCCCATGCGACCTTCTCATCGCACTCTTTAAATCCAAAGAAAGCAAAGAAAACGGGAGAAGTTCTTCGGTCAACAAGATATAACATCGACGATCTGAAAAACTAACTTAACTTAACCTAACCTAACCTAGTCTAACCTATCTTATGCTTATCTAACCTATGCTAACCTAACCAAACCTATCTTATGCTTATCTAACCTATGCTAACCTAACCAAACCTAACTTAATCTAACCTACAATAACTTGTCGATTTTATGCCAAGTCGATGGAAGTATTGTTTACTACTTCAGCCGGAAATTATTCCATGTTTGTTTTTTTCCAAGAGGTTGATGGCTTTAATCAAAATTTTAGGTGATTATTGTTTGACAAGCGTATTCTATGTAAAAATGGGTGCTGATTCCAAGAAAGCTGTCTTATTGACCCCAGTTACGAGAAAATGGCCATTTTGGACACTTTTGGCCAATTATGGCCAAAATCAGAGATTTTCAGAATTTTAGGTGATTATGGTTTATTAACATTTAACAAGAACATTAACAACATTTAATTAATCATCTCCATCATCATCACTGTCATCTTCGTCCTCTGAATCAGTATCGGAAATACTATCATTGTCTTCGTCCTCAACACCCTCATCTCCATCTGCGACATCTTCCGGTTCCATGGTCTCAGAAAGCAGATTTGGCTTGTACCTTTGCTGTAATAACTTCAGTCTGGCCTCATTCACCGATAAATGGTTCCCTGGCCATATAGAGTACACACATATTTTTGTACGTGGTTTCCTTCATCAACAAAGGTGGTATTCTCTCCAAGGCTGCCGAGGCCTTCAAGATGTAACGGGTTCTTTTCAGCCTTCTTCAGTGGATTCACTTTTCCCTTCCTAAAGAAGGGTGATGTGTAATCACATCCTGTCAGAGCATAACCTGGCAATGCCTTGCAGAGAACTGGACCCAGGTGATTTGCTAGATTAGTGATGTGTACATATCTCCTGGTGTTGTCATTAGCATGCCCAATAGGGTGTGTCAATTTTAGTAAAGTCAACAATTCAAAAACTACTAATACTCAAATGATGTCATATTATCTAGCAAACTTAGAAATATCTTTAGTGTTGTTTAAAAAAGCCATTTACCTACTTATATTTGACCATAAAGGTTTGAAATATAACCTAAATATGACTGTAGCAGTGTAGCATCGTATATCAATGTGCCCTTGATATGTGTGGTCAACTTTGGTTAGTGTGCAGTATGGTTTTTAAGTTTCACATAGTCACAAATGCTGGAGTTTTGATTGTGAATGCATGTGTTTTCCCTCCTTTTTGACAATTTTGATTACTTCGTAATGTAAATATTGTGTAATTCAAATTATTTGAAATGTTATGTGTGACCCAAACTTTCTGTATATTTTGATATGATGGATATATGAAATTGTCATTACTTTGAATAATTAAGTCTTGTACCTATAACAACACAACCTTTTATCTGAGCTTATAGGAAGATATTAAGATTTTCAATTAACTTAATTTTATGTAATCATAATCAGTAGGCCTATCCAAATTTCAATGACATTTCTTTTGTTCACAGGTCCACAGGATGAGTCAGAAAGAAATCAGAACCTGAAGCAAATCAAGTTGTCACCTAAGTCATTTGGTGGGGACTGGGAGGGAACTTCCCCCTGCTGAGCTGCCCACAGCCAGAGATCTGCTGAGGTGTGGTTTGTTGAGGAGAGAGATGAGTGAGGAAGACAGGGGGAATTACCCAGTTAATGACCTGACTAACAACGGCATTGTTCCAGGGCTACTGGCTCAGTGGAGAAAGGCCAACGCTCTATTCACAGGACCTGTAATCAACACTGAGGTCAGGATCAGGACTAAGGTGAAGGCACTGTGGGATGAAGCAGTGAAGGTGTCCATTGGCAATGTGAAGCTAGAGGTCAAACATAGGTTCATGATGAAACTGGACAAATTGGTGGACATCCTGACCTGTCACTGTGTGATCAGGAGCTGCAGTGGGCTTGGGTGCAACCCTGTCTGCAACAGTGAGGTTCACATTGACTGCAGCTGCAGGAGCGAGCAGAAGATACCAGTGCAGGAGCTTGCCTTCATTAAAGGTCAGAGAGAAAAGGTGGGAAGTGTGGGGGCACACCAGATGGGTCTAGCTGATCACCCTGAGACAGGAGACAGGAAGCAGTGCTGCAGAGACAGGAGCAGAGAAGGAAAGTCGAGGAGAAGAGGAGGAGGAAGGCAGAGGAGTCAGCCAAGAAAGAAGAGGAGTTGAGGGAGGAGTCACTGTTGGAGATGGAGTTGGAAGAGACTGGAGATATACTGGAGGAGGCAGGGAGGAGAGAGGAGGATGAAGACTTCATACCAGAGGGTGCGACAACTTCTTCTTGCCTGTGGCTAAGAAGAAGAAATATAACACTGAAGATATCACCAACATAGCTCTGGCTAGCTTGAGACATCACACTGGGCTGAGAGAGACTGCAGAGATTGCCACTGCTGCCTGTATTGATGCTGGTCTTATCACGGAGTTTGACACAATACTGGTGATTGACCACAACAAGGTGAGGAGGGCTTAGGAGAGACTGACTAAGGAGCTGGTCAAGAAGTTTGATGAAGAGATTAGGGAAAATGGCATCACCTGTATCTTCTTTGATGGGAAAAGAGATGACATCAAAGTGATGATGGAAGCTGAGGGCAGTGACAGGCAGTTTCCTGGCCTCATTAAGGAATAATACTACACAGTGTGCAATGAACCAGGTGGGAAATATTTGTGGCATTTTGTACCAGAGGAAGCTGCAGAGGAGAGAAGTCATGCTGAGGTCATTGCTGATCATCTGGTGAACTGGCTAAGAGAGAGAGGAGCAGACCAGACCCTTTTGGCCATAGGAGGTGACAGTACTAATGTGAATACTGGCTGGGAGGGAGGAGTAATGCATTATGTGGAGGCCAAACGTAGCAGGAAGTTGGTATGGATTGTCTGTGACTTGCACACTGGGGAGCTGAGTCTCAGACACCTGGTGACTGCACTGGATGGCAAGACATTGAGCAACAACAAGTGGTCTGGGCCCCTAGGGAAGATGTTAGACACTGCCACTGAGCTGGAGACCTACCCAAACTTCACGAGGATCACTGTTGGTCCTCCTCTACCCCATCTCGGTCAGGTGGTAGTCAAGGACCTCAGCACAGACCAATCATATGGCTACAGAATCATTACTGCCATCAGATCGGGAGAGGTACCTCAGAGTCTAGCTCTCCTGGAGATTGGGCCAGTCTGTCACAGTAGGTGGGTCACCACGGCTCTAAGGTTCTGCAGATTGTGGATTTCCAAACATGGGCTGAAGGGTAGGAACCTGAAGAATCTGAGGATAATTGTGGAATTCATAGTGGGAGTCTACATGCCAAACTGGTTCAACATCAAGTTAAATCACAGCTAGGTGGAGGGTCCCAGGCATGTACTGTACCAGCTAGAGCTGCTCAGAAGTCAGAAGAAGGAGGTGATAGGAATAGTGATACCTACAGTGAAGAGATCAGCCTGGTATGCACACTCTAAGGCTGTGCTCCAGGCCATGTTGTGCAGTGAGGTGGAGGAGGAGAGGAGGGAGGCAGTGAAGAGGATACTGGAAATCAGAGGTGAAGGAGATGAGGACACACAGGTAGGAGACTGCAGTGTCAGACCCAGAAAGACTCCTGACATCAACCCAGATACCACCGAATTCTCGGAGCTTATTGACTGGAACTCTGGCGTGACTGAGCCTCCTCTGACCTGCTCCCTCACCACTGCTGCAATCAAGGAGTTTCTGGATAGACCAATGGAAGTTCCTGTATGGCCCTCACACACAGTCAGTAGAGAGGTGTGTAAGGATGACAACTGAAGCAGCACAACATGTTTACTCACAAGAGAGGAGGGAGGCGTACATCAGTGGCCAGGTGGCCAGTTGGGATCTCATGTCGAGGAACAAGAGCAAGGCAGACATGGCATCCTTGGCAAAGTTCAAGAAACCTATCTATGTTTCTAATTTTTAATATTGAAATACAATCAAAATGTCTTTAATTGTATGTACTGTATGTAAAATGTAGTTATATACAATAAAAAAATACCTGCAGAAATTGCTGATTTTTCGAAAACTTCAACTTCAAATATAAGTAGCTAGGAGTGGTCAAATCTGGATTTTAAAGCCATATTTCGATTTAGCACATAAAAATGCATCATTTGGTCACTAGTAGTCTTTGAAAATCTAAAGATTTCACTTTGCTCCCTAAATTTGACACACCCTAATGCCCAAGGTTGGCTTTGAGTTGTCTGGCATGGTACAGAAGAATAACCATGATGTCAGTGTCCGTTGCACGGACAACAACATTCTATCTTGGTCTTATTTTTATTTTTGACAGCACGCTGAGATGGTACACCAGCATGGTATCGGCCTCCACGTGTGAGCATACATACTCAGGTGCCTCATTGCGTTCTACATTTCCTGATAGAGTTGCTGTATATTGCAGACACTACTCCTCATGTGCAACAAGAACTCTCGTTTGTTTTATGATAGGTGCGTACTTGTTATCTTTCCATTCATCAGTGCAGTTTTGAAATTTGGTGATCTCAAGGCATGTCCGAAACCTTTAGGACGTAACTGATCTGATCCAGTTATGTGAAATGATCCATTATTTGCACCTCTTGCCTGTTGCTCAACATTCTTTATACTTTTCACATACTTGTCACAGACAAAGTGTACTTCACTTGCCCTTGCACTGCATATCAATGTTCCCTCTAAGGTGTGCGCGCGTGCGCGCGCACACGCGTTGTGAAACCCGCGCACTCAGCAAAATAAAATGCGCACAGGCTCAAACGTATCATGAGTCACGACAGTAAATGAAGTAATTTAAAAAATATACCGTCACACAAGGTCTGACCATTTGCATCAACATACTCTATAGTCGCTCTTTTAAGTAGTAACCCCTTCAGCCCGACTTCGCCGACGTCCGCGCAATTACGCAATACGGATTTTTTTTACTCAATGTATTTTCATTTTTTTTCTTTTATACATTAACGCATTGAATATAAACCTTCTCTTTCTTATTTTTGCAGAAAATTATCTCATAATTCATAAAAAATAAAATTATTTTTTTTTATTCCTATTTTGTGAATGAATAAAATCATGTATTAATCTTGATAGTCTATCTTAAATTGCTAAATGCTATAAATTGTTTTGAGAAATGATAACTAAAATAGTAATTTTCAATTAATGTTATTTTTATTTTATTTCTTTATTTTGTTGAATTTTATTTTACTATTTTTTATTTTATTCATATTTTTAGAATGGATAAAATGTTTTCTTTTTTAAGAATATATAATATTGTAAACAATTTTTTAATATCCATTTAATAGTATCGAAATGATCAAGCTATTACCTTATGGAAAAATATTTATTAAGTATTTAATATTTATATATATTTCATTTTGAAGATAATAGCGCTCAGAAAAGTTTGCACAATTTTTCACCATGACTCTAAATGTATGCACAACGAAAATTTCTTGCGCACACGGACTAAAAAAAATTAGAGGGAACATTGCTGCATATGATCTTCAGGACCAGCATTGCTACAGTTCCAAGAGTAAGAGGCAAGTCTGAAGGCAGTGATTGGATTATAAACATTGCGTCATAGAGAACTAAATCAACTGTTGGCGCTCTTTGTGTGTAATCAAATCTTCAAAATGTTTGGACAGTTGATACTTTGGTGTTTTCTTCATCGTGCTATAAATGCTAGCCATAGAGAGGGGAACAGGAGTAAGTGGAAAAGGAAACACATTTTCAAGCTCGATCTTTCTGGTACAAGCAAGATAGAGTAATCTGCCGAGCAAGTCCCGTGTTGTCTTCAGCACCAAAACGTTTTCATCTTTACCTCGTACTTTGCTCTTGACAGCAGCACTGGCAAAGTTTTTCACTTTTCTTCTTTGCAGTGGCCTTTCAAACCTTGTGGGGTCATTTAAGCATTCCTGGAGGAAGTCATCTTTCCACTTTCCCCCCCAAAACGAAGAGATTTAACATCTCTTCTTTTACTTCATCTGGCATTTTCGTGCCGTCTGCTAGAGAGTACAGATTGGTATCTTCAAGCAGAGACTCGACGAAAGGATTCATTGTAGTCTCTATCATTTTGGATATGCTTTCCAGGTCTCTTTGGAATTTACTCACCTTCGACTTTCTTAGTTCATGGCTTGAATTAGTGTCCTTCCTTATTGCTGCTTTTTCAAACAGATGCCTCACTATGGTACTTCTAGCTGATCTCGTCACTGTCCAGCGCCTGGTTGCGCCTTGACTTTGATGGAAAGCAGTGATACCAGTTTGTCGCGAAGCTGCATCTGCATTGATCGTACTTTCTAGTGCTTGATCCACTGGTTGTCTGGCAAAGGAATTGGATGACAACCTCACAGATAAACCACCTCTTTCAAGTTGTTGTCTCATGCCAGGATGGGTGGTATCCATGTCCAAGAGTCTGAGATAGTACAAGCACATGTAGAGTGCATAATTGTGGCGATTTGCAGCAAAAAAAATGTCAATCGTTTTCTCAAGCATGAAGATGAAAAGGTCCACATCATTTGTTCGTACGGCTCTGCTGATGAGCATGTAGATGTCAACCATGTCAATGTAATTCATCCAGAACTATGCATTTACACCATGTTTGCCAGCTCTGGTGTCATCGCAGAAGCTTTCATAGGCCATCATGAATGCTATGTACTCATCTGTCTCCTCCAAAGATGTCATCTTCTCAGGGGGTGATTCGTGGAGTGTCTTCAGGGCTTCAACCAAATGTCCATAACTGTCCTTTGCCTCTTCCAGTTCCAAAAAAAACCATATGGTTGCTCCGCATAGCAGATGCTAGGAGCACATGCATTTTTCTAGCCTGATTATAGTGTTTTCCTGCCAAAAAGGCATTGAGCGAACCCTTGGTGAGGGCACCACTTTCATTTAAAATGTGGGCTGCACCTGACCCATCCAATAAGTACCCCACTGCTGACAGATATTAAAATGTCTCCAAAATGGCCATTTTGTCGTAACGGGGATCAATAAGACTGCTTTTTTTAGAATCAGCACCCATTTTTACGTAGAATACGCTTGTCAAACCATAATCATCTAAAATTCTGAAAATCTCTGATTTTGGCCAAAATTGGTCAAAAAGTGTCCAAAATGGCCATTTTGTCGTAGCTGGGGTCAATAAGACTGCTTTTTTTGGAATCAGCACACTTTTTTACATAGAATAGGCTTGTCAAACTAAGATCACCTAAAATTCCGATTAAAGCCATCTACCTCTTAGGGTATTTATTTACATAACAGAAATTACCTCAAATATTTGTTCTATATCTTTTGGTTAATTTATAACAATTATTATATTATATTATTATACAAGTATTATTCTTTCATCCACCAACATTTATTATATTTCATTACAACATGGGGTAGCTCAAAGAAATATACGAGTATAAAACATCATTTGAAAGTTATTCATAAAAAATGTCTGCGAACTCTCTCGAATAATGAAAAAAGACAAAGTTACACTTCCCCAATGTTTAAAGAGATAAATATTTTAAAACTAAATGTCTTCAGGTGCGTACACACTGCTTCCACACTAATGAAAAAATGAAGCAAAATTTGTTGACCACCTTTGTTGAGGAACAGAGGCCAACAGTTGCTGAACTGTTACTCAATGTTTTTAGGAGTGTTGACCAATATTGTTGGCTCCAACAATGTTTCCCTCTACATATGGGAAACACTGCGCAACTGTCGGCAATATTTTCGTAGTGTGGACGTGTCTGGAATCAGTGTTCAATATTTCCCAGCTGGAGGCAGTTGTGGTATCTCGTGCCTCCCATCATAAACAGCGAAAAATGTGCGATCAGTGACCCCCAAGATAAAGTTTTCACTTTGATTGATGCCTATCGTAGCCATGAGTGTTTGTGGAATGTAACTGGAAGAGACTATTCTGATCGCGAAAAGAAATATGACGCTTGGGAGGAAGTTGCCAAGAATGTAAGATGCGACGTTCGAAGTGCTGAGAGAAAAATGAAAACTTTGAGAACACAGTTTATATATTGTTACAAACAAGCAAGCAGGCGGCCTTTTGGATCTGGCACAGACGCGATCTCCAAGCCAAACTGGTTTGCCTACCTCCTCTGCCGACATGCTTGTTGTCACTGAAATGTTGTTACAGTGTGAACAGGCAGCATTGTTGCTCAACATATTGCGCCTTTGCTGGACAACACATGATGTTGAACTGTTGTCAACACTTGATCAGTAATGTTGTGCAACATGTTGACATTTGTTTTAGTGTGTACGCACCTTTATACAAATTCAATGTTGTTGTCAATATGTTCCAAATTATCAATAAAAATCAACATACTGTACATCACCCATTCAAAGAGTAATCACCACTCCATCAAATACACAATCGTTATGACAATATGACACCAGACTGCCCAGGAATTTTATACACAAATCTAACTATAGAATAGAAACTGCAGGAAATGCACTGTCTTTCAAAGGAGCAAATGTATGGAATGCATTTCCTATGCCTCTCAGGGAGGCTTCATCACTAAATGTATTTCGCAAATCACTTAAAAGGCACTTTATTAGCTCCTACTGATGCATAAGTTCACTACTGCCACTTTTACCATAATAATCAATTTGGTAATCAACTATTTGAAATATACTAATTTCATTTGATTTCATTAAACAGAATTAATTAATTTAATTTCGTAATTGATTCTTTTTATGTTCTGTATTAAGCATAATTTATTTTCCACTAAATATACAATAAATCATTTAATTTGAAATCATGTAACATTTTGTCAACTTTATATTGTATTTATTATTATTATTGCTATTATTATATTATTATTATTATTATTATTGTTATTTATCTCTATTATTATTACTTACCACTTTCACTAGTCTCATGTAATAAACTAAATGCTATTAATTTTGTCTAAAATGCCTCCACGCTTCCGAGAGTATATTCAGATGAAAGTACTGTGAATACATTAATGTCATAACAAATACCTAAAAATTGTAAAACTTTGTCACTTGTAATCTTTTCTGAATAAAGATTTTTTATTTTTTATTTTGACTGATTAAAATAATAACTGGAAATAACTGAGAAATTGTACTTCTATAGATGTAGTTAAAGATAAGGTCGACAAGGACTTCAATCCATTTGTAATCATTAATTAATAATGAATTAATTAATTAAACTTCAATATATATATAATTAACATAAGAGTAAAAAGGGGTGATCAATGCCCACGTCAACATTATGAAGATTTAATATCAGACGTTTCGGAAGTCAATTCCCACCATCAGTGGCTATAAACAATAAAAAGTAAAAACAATATAAAACTGGTGAAAGATTAGTTACAGAGGTAGGTAACTAATTTAATTTTAATATACTTCAGTAGTACATGAACAAGAAAATCATAATGGCAGTATTTATTCTCAGGTTCGGATCACCTGAAGATCAGGGCCCCCAGCCTCAATTACCAAATGATATCTTCGTTAAAACTAACGAAAATATCACGATTTAACCGAACCAATCGTCAAAGGCGTACAGTTGACCTAACCGGGCATTCAATTTAATTTATTATTATATTTGGTACTGTAAAGCAAAAAACAAGAATATATGGGGGCCCTGATCTTCAGGTGATCCTCAGGTTCAATTAAGGGATCACCTGAAGATCAGGGCCCCCAGCCTTCTTTAGTTAGCCTCATAAGGCTAACTAACGAAAATATCATGACTTAACCTAACCAATCGTCAAGGGTGTACAGTTGACTTAACGATTGGTTAGGTTAAGTCGTGATATTTTCGTTAGTTAGCCTTATAAGGCTAACTAACGAAGGCTGGGGGCCCTGATCTTCAGGTGATCCCAATTAAGTTTAATAATTAGACAAACTCAAACAAAACTAAAGCAGATTACAATATATATAATATTAGCTATGTTTAATTTATGCGCAGAATTAGTCATTCAACTTCAGCGTTTGTCTACATACAGTATATATACAAGGTGTAACAAAAGTCTGTTCTCATAGGGAAATCTTTTCCGATATTTCATTTAGAGACGAGGCTTGTTTTCATTTAAATGGGACAGTGAATCGCCACAATTATCGTTACTGGAGCGACGAGCATGTACTGGATTAATTGGTGAGTTGATTGTATTGTTTGTAATGTATAGTTAAAACTATTTTCTAGTTCAATTCTGTTATAGCTTATTTCCCTATGAGAACGGATTTTTGTTACACCCTGTATAAGGACTCCATAATTTTCAGATCTGCCTCATTTTGTAAGGTGGTTAAAACTGAAAAATTGTTATTAAATGAATGGTTGTTACTTTCGCAATGCTCACAAATTGAGGATTTGGCTGAGCTACTTAGTGATAAAGAAGTGCGACTACTAATGCCACGATGCTCATCGACTCGTACCTTGAGTTGGCGGGCAGAGCTGCCAACATATGTCATATATGCCAACAACCACAAGTGAAAGAGTAAACTTGGTTGGAGACGAGAGCATCGGGCAACCTTTCTTTAAGTTTAAAAAAGGAACTAATGCTAAAATTATTGCTAAAAATAAATTTAAAATCAATTTGTGGATAAAACTGAGCGAGCAAGAGTTTTAGGTCTTTTTCGATTCTTTGGCTTTTAAAAGTAGCCATAAACGGGCATCGATATATAGCTTTTGTTTTTTTGAACAGTAGGAACGAGGAGTTAGGATTTAAAATGATGATTTAAATAGTTTTGAATATATTTCATAATCAAATCCTTTCGATAAGAATCAGAGTTAAAATACTCACTCAAAAAATACATCTCACACGAGAAAGAAAAATAATTAATCGGAGCAAACCGTGGATGCGCGGTGAATAAGGATTTTAATGAATAAAAAGACTTAAAACGCTTGCTCGCTTATCCCCAATTTTATTGTAGATTTATTTTTATCAATAATTTTAGTATTACTCCTTTTTTAAACTTAAAGAAAGGTTACCCGATGCCCTCTTCTCCAACCTAGTTTACTCTTTTAGTGAAACCGAATGCTCGAAATAAACTAAGAGAAGTTTCATTTCGATATTCACATAATAACTTTTAAGCTATGAAGATGCAGTTGTTGCATTACCATTAAAATAAAGCATATCTACAATACTATCATTATTACTAATTATTACTAATGTTATTTTTACTAATGGATAATGGATCACCTGAAGATCAGGGTCTTCGTTAGTTAGCCTTATAAGGCTAACTAACGAAGGCTGGGGGCCCTGATCTTCGGATGATCCTGGATAATTCTATTTGAATTTATAAATAACTGAAATTTCCCTCTCTTTAGCTTTCAGTCGAATTTATTTATTTACTTATTTCTCCTAAAAAAAATAGTAACTGTCAAAATGTTTATTTCAGGGATTTTAAAAAATTTAAATGGAATTTAAAGTTTATTCTCTGAGACAAAGCAAATGCCTTTATTTGACAAACGCATTGCTTATAAACGTGACAAAGGAAACAAAAGTGTCAGTCGAGATAAAGCCTTAAATTATATAAATATTTTCAGTTATTATAATTTTATATTAGATTTTATTTTCTAAAAATTATTGATTTATGAATAGATATTTGATTAATTATGACAATTAGGTAAGGAATGTACTCTTTAGAAAGCCTCAAATGAATGATGAATAGAAAAAAAATGAGATCTGGCTCTGACCTACAGATCTACAGAAGCTAAGGCTAACAAAGACCCTAAGATCCACTCTAAGGCTAGCCCTTCGTGTTAAGGTGAAAATGTACTAGTTCGTACAGATTTACGGAAGTCTCACTGAAGAGTCGTAGAGAAGCCATGGACATTATCTTCGCCTCATCGATTTATGTACATATACTAATAAGTTTGAACGTTATTATTGTAAGATCCTAAAATCTACGACTATATGTAATATAATTTTCTGTAATATGTACTGTATACCTATCACTTATCACTGTTGTAACCTCGCCTTTTTCTTCCCTTCAATATATTATTTTAATTTCAATCGTAACTCTAACTTTACAGTACTATGGTAGAATTTCGGTATTGATATAAAAAACACAAAGGGTTTCGAAGTAATTGCCGTATGTGGGTCATTCAATATTCCAACTATACAAATAGTGAGGGAACAAGTAAATGAAAAGCAATAACTGGAAAATAATAGAGGACATTGCAATGCACAAAGCAGGAAATAACATGATTGATTCTTTAATTTGAAATGGGGAGGTTATTTCAGCGCTCGCGAATACGATATGTATTGTTTGACGCTTGAGGAAAAAGTGTAAACCGATATATTAAGGGACTCGTGAAGCAAGAGAGTTTCATGTACAAAATAAATATTAAAATCAATAAGGAATATTAAGAAAAGGAAGCATGAATTAAAGATGCGCTGACCTAAGTGAGAAGGAAAGTCTTTTATAATGTGCTTATGGAGAGTTGCGGAAAAAAGTTCGCCGAAGAAAATACCTATGAAAGACATACGGAAAATTTAAAAAAAGATAAATAAAATAACATAGTTTAATTCATAATTTGCCAGAAAATAGCTTTATGGTCTCCTTTTGATCTATTATGATTGGGTACGGAATACGTTATTCTTCCAAGAGACACCCGTTTTTACAAAAATGGGATACACGAGAATATATACTGTATATATATCACGGGTCACTCAATCAAATGCCGTAATTCCTCTACATACGCGCAGAAACCAATGCCCCAAGGGGACACCTCCCGCATGCCGTACTTTATATACATTTAAACTGCAAACACGCAGTGAGGCCCGTGGTGTAATGGTTATCATATCTGACCGGCAATCGGAAGATCCCGGATATATATATATATATATTATATATATGGGATGAATTTCACAATTAAACACGTGAAATAAATAAATGATGCACAGCCACAAGGAAAAGGGAAAGCGATTCCAAGGGCTTTCGTGTATTCAGCAGTACACCTCTTCAGGGAATGATTGAGTAAATTTTTTTTCGAGTATCAAGGAAAAAGCATTAGACAGACGATAAACTTATTAATTAAGCTCTTTTCCCTCGAATTCTTCTTGCCAACTGAATGTCTTTTGGCATGATGGTAACTCTTGGCGTGGGTGGCGCACAAGTTTGTATCTTTAAAGAGACCAGCGAGGCAAGCCTCGGAAGCTTCCTGAAGGTCCATCACGGCGGATAAATGAAATCGGATGTGAGTTCTGAAATCTTCAACGATTTCTCAGACGAGACGTTGGAGCGGCAGTTTCCTGATCAGCAATTCATAACTCTTTTGGCAGCACCTGATCTCACGAAGGCCTACAGTGCCAGGACGGTACCTATGGGGCTTCTTAACTCCACCAGTAGCGAACCATCGTTACTTACGACAAAAAAAAAAAGATGTGCTGTTGAATACACAAAAGCTTTGGAATAGCTTTTCCTTTTTCTTGTGGATGTACATCGCGTATATATATATATATATATATATATATATATATATATATATATATATATATAGGTGGGTAAAAAAAAGTGACCCCTTAGAGGTAAACTATCATATTAAAAAAAGTAAGGGGACTAGAGCTCCCAAACTTCATAGATGCTTATCTTAGCATGTTGTTCGTATTAATTGAGAAGTTGCTCCATGTGTCCCCCCTTCCTGCCCAACGCAGGCCTCCAAACGTGGACGCCACTGATTAATACAACTGTTTACATGTCGTTGAGACACCTTCTCCCAGCCGAGCAGAATTCTTTCGCGTAATTCATCTATGTCTCTTATATTGGTACCAGGGATGTAAACTTTGGACTTCAGGGCTTCCCAAACACCATAATCTAGTGGTGAAAGATCGGGGCTACTAGCCGGCCACATATTGGGTTCGATAAAATCCGGTGTTTCGTTTTCAAGGAATGTGACAGTTTAGCGTGCTCTGTGAGCAGCAGGGGCTCCATTTTGTTGGAAAGTATATCTTTCACTCTATCTAACTGATATTCGACGAATTAGTGGTGAAAGATATACTTTCCAACAAGATGGAGCCCCTGCTCATAGAGCAGGCCAAACTGTCACATTCCCTGAGAACGAAACACGCCAAACTTTTACTGTCAGATGGGGCGATGTATTGTTCGAATATTTTGGTTCCTCATACAGAGTTAGAAAAGGCTCCTTACTCTCTTATCTACTATTTAATATATATATATATATATATATATTGATGGATTAATTACATCTCTTGAAGAGGCAAGAGTGGGATGCTGTATAGATGACATGAGGATAAATAATTTGGTCTATGCCGATGATATGGAGTTAATAGACCCTTTGGTGAAAGGTCTGAATCATATTTCTGTATAAAAATTTGTGAATCATATTTACAGAACCATGACATTAATTTTACTAAAACTAAGGTTATGCGATTCCATTCTAAAAGGCTGAAACCAAACAGCTAATATTATTTTCAAAATGAGAGACGAACAAATGAAGCAGTTACTTGAATTTAAGTATCTGGGTCGAACTATCATCAGCAACTTCAGTGACGACTCAGACATAAGGAAACAATATCGAAGTTACTGCGCTGAGGTAAACATGATTATAAGGAACTTCAGATTTTGTACAAGCGAAGTTAAGACATTTTTTTTCGTACTTTCTGCACTAGGATAGCACCCGAACCACCACGGGTCGCTACATAATCTGGACACAGAGGATGGTCTCCCATCAAACTACTACCCAGACTCATTGTCGCTTAACTTCGCTGATCAACGGGAAGCGGTGTTACGACATTGGCTACGACGTAGTCCGGGTAGTCTTGGGTTGAACCTCTCACTTGGTGATGCAAAATAAATTGCCTTATTAATTGCTGGTTCTACTTTTAAACCAGTTAATTAGTTTCATTTTGTGGTTAATTAATATATGCTCAGAATTTTGAAAATTTAAATTTATTATATAGGTGATAGCGCGTCTCATAGTGATGGTAGAGGAACTAGTTTCATATTTAGGTTAACTAATAAACAGACTATAAACTAAATATGAAATATGAAAGGAGAAACATGCCATTTGTCCAAGACAAGGATATAATAGTTTTATTATATAAACACTGTACTCCATATTTACATAATAATACTCATCATGAAATAAGTTATCCCTTTTAACTAACATGAAGAAAGTACCTCAATATATACAAAAACCGTCAAAGTTGTAAACTCATTTGAAAACTTCCAGAAGAAATGCCCAAATTATTATTACAGCAAACATAATAATCGCAAAATTAATTTACATTAACACATTACATTGTTATTTAATTACAATTTTTTTGTATTTTCTTTTCTAATAATTCTTGTACTTTCTAATAATTTTTTTTCTTTATTTTCTTTTTGATGAATTACCTTGATGACGTACCGATAAACAAACGACATAGCATGTTTTTTCAGGAAGACGGTGCACCTCCTCATTTTGCCATGCAAGTTTGCAAATACCTTGATAAAACGTTCCCCAGCAGATGGATTGGCCGAAGAGTTCCTATCGAATGGCCACCCAGGTCACCAGATATCACTCCACTCGATTTTTTTTCATCAAAAAGAAAATAAAGAAAAAAAACATTATTAGAAAGTACAAGAATTATTAGAAAAAAATACAATTATTCCTATGGTTCCTGAATTATGGGCCACCCGGTATATATATTATATATATATATATATATATATATATATACTGAGTGGACGAAAAAACCTGGACACTTGTTTTTCCTCAAATTTCAAACTAGTCAAGCTAATAAATCTAAATTAGTACAAGATGTAGCCAATAGTATGGTTATCATGTGTTGAAAACTTCAGTTAATTATCTTTGGCCGTTTCTTAATTATAAAAAATTTAACTTGACGAAACAAACAGCGAGATTTTGTGAAGCTGACTACGCCCTTAGATGTGTCAAATGTATGCTACAAAACAAGCAGTTTGCGCATGCGCATCTAAGACAATGATAAGTGGCCACATGGCGAATTGGTAGGCTAGCAGTGTCAGATTTCTTTAAAAAGTGTTGGCTGTCCCAAGTGTTGGTGTCCCAAGATAAAATCAAGTCATCCATAGATCAGTGGAAAAGGAGAGTACTGGCAGTAATTCAGGAAAATGGGGGGGCCAACACAACATCGATTTCAATAGGGTAAGTTTTATATGAGTTCCATTGAAATTTTAGCACATGATAACTATACTATTGGCTACATCTTGTACTAATTTGGGTGTATTAGCTTGACTAGTTTGAAATTTGTAGGAAAAACAAAAGTGTCCAGGTTTATTTCGTCCACCCGGTATATATATATATATATATATATATATATATATATATACACACAAATACAATTATTCCTATGATTCCTAAAGTATGGGCCACCCGGTATATATATATATATATATATATATATATATATATATATATATATATAATACTTAGGAGAAATCCAATGACAAGGAGGAATGTAAATGCCATGAAAAGTCTTCTTTAATGCGCAACGTTTCGAGCAATACGCTCATCATCAGGCTAGATAATAACAATATGAAATTAGAATCAATAAATAAATGTGAACAAGACAAAATAATTTCTATAAAACCTATTCATAAAAGCAAATTTTAAAAAGACTAAAAGAAGAGGGTTAAATTCAAAGTTATAAAAATTTACATATAAAATTACAAGAAATTTAAAAGCTATTTTTAAATTACATATAGTAAATTTGAAATTAGTACACTGGAATAATTAACACTAATACAATGGAATAATTAACACTACGAACCTTTCAATGCTGGTTCCGAGGCACGAGTAATTTAAAACAAAACAAAACAGGAAACAAGCTATGGGTTGGGCGGTTGGAGTTATAAGTTGGGGAGGGGGGATTATAAAAAATTGGGGAGGGGGTTATAAAAAATTTAGAGGGACAGCTGAGGAATCCACGTTTAGAGAAGGGGTCAATGTTTTAATATAAAGAGATTCCAAAATTCTAAGTGAGTTAGGACAAGAATTACAACCGAGAATTTTAAAATTATCTAAAGTGACATCAGTTTTACATTTTATACTATGTTCCCGAATACTGGACTTCTTTTTTATTTAAAATTTTACCTGTTCGGCAACTTATTCCCATATGCGAATAAAATCTAGCCCTGAGGGAGCGCACGGTGCTGCCAATATAAGTACCAAGGAGACACCTTGGGCAGGTAAATAAATATACAACACCGCTACGCAACGAATCAGGAGTTCGATCCTTCGCTGAGAAAAAGCTACCTAAAGACATTTTGTTAATAAATATAATGCGAAAATCAGTATGATAAAAAAATTTTCTTAACAACTTTGTAAATTTAAGTTTAAATTCTTTATTCATGGGACCCATTTCAGGTACCAGGAAATATTTTATCTTTAGGCACTGAAATACAGGAAAGTTGAGGGCTATAAACATTATTTAAGAAAGATCTTATTAGTTTATCTACATATTGAACAGGAAAACTATTATTGGTAAAATATGATCTTAAATTATTAAATTCATCGTTTAGTAAGGTAAAACTAGAGGTCAAATTATATCCTCTGAACAAGAGAGTTTTAATACACGACATCTTATAGTTAAAATCAGTAAAACTAAAGAAATTCATGCCCAAACCAGTAAAAGTGGGTTTCCTGTAAACTGATGTAGTAATAGAATCACCTTTTTTCGAAATTAAAAGATCTAAAAAGGGAAGGGAGCCATTTTTCTCAGTTTCCATTGTATAAGTTATATTGGGGTGCAGAGAATTTAAGAAGTTAAAAAATTGTTGCGCTTGTACAGCATTATCAAAAACAGCTATCGAGTCATCAACGAAGCGTCGATAGAAAATTGGTTTACAATGGGTGGGAGATTGTCTAAAAATTACACTTTCTAAATGAGTCATAAAAAAATCAGCTGATAAAGGTCCGACGGGTGATCCCATCCCAACACCATCAATTTGTTGGTAAACCTTATTATTGAAAGTAAAATAACATTGCTTAAAAACCAATTCTAAAAGTTCCTTAAAATAAGACCATGAAAAACCATGAAAACTATCATCAGAGCTAAAAACCCTATCTAAAATAATGGCAATAGTTTCTGATACAGGTACATTCGTGAAAAGCGACTTTACATCAAAACTGACAAAAAACTTTTTTGAATCGAAATTCTTACTAAGAAGATCTTTTTGAAATTCATAAGAGTTATTTATAGTATAAGCATTTTTCGCAAAAGGTGACAGGAGACCAACAACAAATTTTGCCAATTGAAAGGTAGGTAAGTTATACGAAGCTAAAATAGGACGGAGAGGTGTTCCAACTTTATGGATTTTAGGCAAACAGTATAATTGAGCAAGATCAGAACCAGATGAACAACTGAGAGTAAGTATCATTTTTTATTATCTTTAAAGACTTTAATCGTGACAAAAATCTATTAACTTGGTCTTCCAACCTTAAAATGACTTTATTGACGGGTTCAAGAATTTGTTTGAATTTGCTAACATCACTTAGGATTTCATTAGTTTTATTTATGTAATCAGATTTATTCAAAATAACAACTCCGTTGCCCTTGTCCGGTCTAGTCACAACAATCTCCTGGTTCTTTGCCAAATTCTTAATAACCTGCAAGTCACTCTTCTTAAATATGAAAGATTTAAATTTAAGGTTTCTAAGTTTGTGAAAAAATTCATGAGTTAAATTAGCAAACTGACATTTAAAATTATTGAAATCACCGACATGGGGAACATTTTTCAAGCCATTAAAAATTTTCAAAGTAAAGAAAAAACGAAGGCTTATATATTTGAAATAACGGAAGCTTAAATTGCAAGCCAAGTGAGAGTAAAAACTTTTCCCGAGGGGATAGGGTGTAACTAGAAAAATTCGAAATTACTTTATCAGAATTGAAAAAATTAGGTGAATTCAGGCCCAGGGCCTTTAACTTACGTTCATGAGTTTCAGAAATGGTAGAATGAAACTTTTCAAGTTCACGTTGTACAAGAGAAATTATTAATAAATAATCCAACAACGAAAGGGTATTTTTAAGGGTAATTATATGATGCTCAAGCGACTTATTATGCGAGTCTGAAATTTTGATTTTATAATTAATTTCATTATTTAATAAATATTCCAGGGAAGATTGATAAAATTCAGAGTCATATAGATTGTCACGATAAAGTTTGAAGTAAACGAATTTCGGGAAAACCCTGCAGGTACGACACATTTCAAGAAAATAACAATCGAGTTTTGACTTGAGAAGCTTTCGTGAAGTCTTCCAAACATGGCGATAATCCCTAGGCCATCTTGTCCATACCTTGAGTATATATAGTCATGCGGTTTGCTTCTACAAAGCTTCAATTTAATATTAGGAGAAATCCAATGACAAGGAGGAATGTAAATGCCATGAAAAGTCTTCTTTAATGCGCAACGTTTCGAGCAATACGCTCATCATCAGGCTAGATAATAACAATATGAAATTAGAATCAATAAATAAATGTGAACAAGACAAAATAATTTCCATAAAACCTATTCAGTAAAAGCAAATTTTAAAAAGACTAAAAGAAGAGGGTTAAATTCAAAGTTATAAAAATTTACCTATAAAATTAACCAGAAATTTAAAAAGCTATTTTTAAATTACATATAGTAAATTTGAAATTAGTACACTGGAATAATTAACACTAATACAATGGAATAATTAACACTACGAACCTTTCAATGCTGGTTCCGAGGCACGAGTAATTTAAAACAAAACAAAACAGGAAACAAGCTATGGGTTGGGCGGTTGGAGTTATAAGTTAGGGGAGGGGGGATTATAAAAAATTGGGGAGGGGGGTTTATAAAAAATTTAGAGGGACAGCTGAGGAATCCACGTTAGAGAAGGGGTCAATGTTTTAATATAAAGAGATTCCAAAATTCTAAGTGAGTTAGGACAAGAATTACAACCGAGAATTTTAAAATTATCTAAAGTGACATCAGTTTTACATTTTATACTGTGTTCCCGAATACTGGATGCTTCTTTTTTATTTAAAATTTTACCTGTTCGGCAACTTATTCCCATATGCGAATAAAATCTAGTCCTGAGGGAGCGCACGGTGCTGCCAATGTAAGTACCAAGGAGACACCTTGGGCAGGTAAATAAATATACAACACCGCTACGCAACGAATCAGGAGTTCGATCCTTCGCTGACAAAAAGCTACCTAAAGACATTTTGTTAATAAATATAATGCGAAAATCAGTATGATAAAAAATTTTCTTAACAACTTTGTAAATTTAAGTTTAAATTCTTTATTCATGGGACCCATTTCAGGTACCAGGAAATATTTTATATCTTTAGGCACTGAAATACAGGAAAGTTGAGGGCTATAAACATTATTTAAGAAAGATCTTATTAGTTTATCTACATATTGAACAGGAAAACTATTATTGGTAAAATATGATCTTAAATTATTAAATTCATCGTTTAGTAAGGTAAAACTAGAGGTAAAATTATATCCTCTGAACAAGAGAGTTTTAATACACGACATCTTATAGTTAAAATCAGTAAAACTAAAGAAATTCATGCCCAAACCAGTAAAAGTGGGTTTCCTGTAAACTGATGTAGTAATAGAATCACCTTTTTTCGAAATTAAAAGATCTAAAAAGGGAAGGGAGCCATTATTCTCAGTTTCTATTGTATAAGTTATATTGGGGTGCAGAGAATTTAAGAAGTTAAAAAATTGTTGCGCTTGTACAGCATTATCAAAAACAGCTATTGAGTCATCAACGAAGCGTCGATAGAAAATTGGTTTACAATGGGTGGGAGATTGTCTAAAAATTACACTTTCTAAATGAGTCATAAAAAAATCAGCTGATAGAGGTCCGACGGGTGATCCCATCCCAACACCATCAATTTGTTGGTAAACCTTATTATTGAAAGTAAAATAACATTGCTTAAAAACCAATTCTAAAAGTTCCTTAAAATAAGACCATGAAAAACCATGAAAACTATCATCAGAGCTAAAAACCCTATCTAAAATAATGGCAATAGTTTCTGATACAGGTACATTCGTGAAAAGCGACTTTACATCAAAACTGACAAAAAACTTTTTTGAATCGAAATTCTTACTAAGAAGATCTTTTTGAAATTCATAAGAGTTATTTATAGTATAAGCATTTTTCGCAAAAGGTGACAGGAGACGAACAACAAATTTTGACAATTGAAAGGTAGGTAAGTTATACGAAGCTAAAATAGGACGGAGAGGTGTTCCAACTTTATGGATTTTAGGCAAACAGTATAATTGAGCAAGATCAGAACCAGATACGAACAACTAAGAGTAAGTATCATTTTTTATTATCTTTAAAGACTTTAATCGTGACAAAAATCTATTAACTTGGTCTTCCAACCTTAAAATGACTTTATTGACGGGTTCAAGAATTTGTTTGAATTTGCTAACATCACTTAGGATTTCATTAGTTTTATTTATGTAATCAGATTTATTCAAAATAACAACTCCGTTGCCCTTGTCCGGTCTAGTCACAACAATCTCCTGGTTCTTTGCCAAATTCTTAATAACCTGCAAGTCACTCTTCTTAAATATGAAAGATTTAAATTTAAGGTTTCTAAGTTTGTGAAAAAATTCATGAGTTAAATTAGCAAACTGACATTTAAAATTATTGAAATCACCGACATGGGGAACATTTTTCAAGCCATTAAAAATTTTTTCAAAGTAAAGAAAAAACGAAGGCTTATATATTTGAAATAACGGAAGCTTAAATTGGAAGCCAAGTGAGAGTAAAAACCTTTCCCGAGGGGATAGGGTGTAACTGGAAAAATTCGAAATTACTTTATCAGAATTGAAAAAATTAGGTGAATTCAGGCCCAGGGCCTTTAACTTACGTTCATGAGTTTCAGAAATGGTAGAATGAAACTTTTCAAGTTCACGTTGTACAAGAGAAATTATTAATAAATAATCCAACAACGAAAGGGTATTTTTAAGGGTAATTATATGATGCTCAAGCGACTTATTATGCGAGTCTGAAATTTTGATTTTATAATTAATTTCATTATTTAATAAATATTCCAGGGAAGATTGATAAAATTCAGAGTCATATAGATTGTCACGATAAAGTTTGAAGTAAACGAATTTCGGGAAAACCCTGCAGGTACGACACATTTCAAGAAAATAACAATCGAGTTTTGACTTGAGAAGCTTTCGTGAAGTCTTCCAAACATGGCGATAAGCCCTAAGGCCATCTTGTCCATACCTTGAGTATATATAGTCATGCGGTTTGCTTCTACAAAGCTTCAATTTAATATTTAGGAGAAATCCAATGACAAGGAGGAATGTAAATGCCATGAAAAGTCTTCTTTAATGCGCAACGTTTCGAGCAATACGCTCATCATCAGGCTAGATAATAACAATATGAAATTAGAATCAATAAATAAATGTGAACAAGACAAAATAATTTCCATAAAACCTATTCAGTAAAAGCAAATTTTAAAAAGACTAAAAGAAGAGGGTTAAATTCAAAGTTATAAAAATTTACATATAAAATTAACCAGAAATTTAAAAAGCTATTTTTAAATTACATATAGTAAATTTGAAATTAGTACACTGGAATAATTAACACTAATACAATGGAATAATTAACACTACGAACCTTTCAATGCTGGTTCCGAGGCACGAGTAATTTAAAACAAAACAAAACAGGAAACAAGCTATGGGTTGGGCGGTTGGAGTTATAAGTTAGGGGAGAGGGGATTATAAAAAATTGGGGGGACCAAGTTAATAGATTTTTGTCACGATTAAAGTCTTTAAAGATAATAAAAAATGATACTTACTCTCAGTTGTTCGTATCTGGTTCTGATCTTGCTCAATTATACTGTTTGCCTAAAATCCATAAAGTTGGAACACCTCTCCGTCCTATTTTAGCTTCGTATAACTTACCTACCTTTCAATTGTCAAAATTTGTTGTTCGTCTCCTGTCACCTTTTGCGAAAAATGCTTATACTATAAATAACTCTTATGAATTTCAAAAAGATCTTCTTAGTAAGAATTTCGATTCAAAAAATTTTTTGTCAGTTTTGATGTAAAGTCGCTTTTCACGAATGTACCTGTATCAGAAACTATTGCCATTATTTTAGATAGGGTTTTAGCTCTGATGATAGTTTTCATGGTTTTTCATGGTCTTATTTTAAGGAACTTTTAGAATTGGTTTTTAAGCAATGTTATTTTACTTTCAATAATAAGGTTTACCAACAAATTGATGGTGTTGGGATGGGATCACCCGTCGGACCTCTATCAGCTGATTTTTTTATGACTCATTTAGAAAGTGTAATTTTTAGACAATCTCCCACCCATTGTAAACCAATTTTCTATCGACGCTTCGTTGATGACTCAATAGCTGTTTTTGATAATGCTGTACAAGCGCAACAATTTTTTAACTTCTTAAATTCTCTGCACCCCAATATAACTTATACAATGGAAACTGAGAATAATGGCTCCCTTCCCTTTTTAGATCTTTTAATTTCGAAAAAAGGTGATTCTATTACTACATCAGTTTACAGGAAACCCACTTTTACTGGTTTGGGCATGAATTTCTTTAGTTTTACTGATTTTAACTATAAGATGTCGTGTATTAAAACTCTCTTGTTCAGAGGATATAATTTTACTTCTAGTTTTACCTTACTAAACGATGAATTTAATAATTTAAGATCATATTTTACCAATAATAGTTTTCCTGTTCAATATGTAGATAAACTAATAAGATCTTTCTTAAATAATGTTTATAGCCCTCAACTTTCCTGTATTTCAGTGCCTAAAGATATAAAATATTTCCTGGTACCTGAAATGGGTCCCATGAATAAAGAATTTAAACTTAAATTTACAAAGTTGTTAAGAAATTTTTTTTATCATACTGATTTTCGCATTATATTTATTAACAAAATGTCTTTAGGTAGCTTTTTGTCAGCGAAGGATCGAACTCCTGATTCGTTGCGTAGCGGTGTTGTATATTTATTTACCTGCCCAAGGTGTCTCCTTGGTACTTACATTGGCAGCACCGTGCGCTCCCTCAGGACTAGATTTTATTCGCATATGGGAATAAGTTGCCGAACAGGTAAAATTTTAAATAAAAAAGAAGCATCCAGTATTCGGGAAACAGTATAAAATGTAAAACTGATGTCACTTTAGATAATTTTAAAATTCTCGGTTGTAATTCTTGTCCTAACTCACTTAGAATTTTGGAATCTCTTTATATTAAAACATTGACCCCTTCTCTAAACGTGGATTCCTCAGCTGTCCCTCTAAATTTTTTATAAACCCCCCTCCCCAATTTTTTATAATCCCCCCTCCCCTAACTTATAACTCCAACCGCCCAACCCATAGCTTGTTTCCTGTTTTGTTTTGTTTTAAATTACTCGTGCCTCGGAACCAGCATTGAAAGGTTCGTAGTGTTAATTATTCCATTGTATTAGTGTTAATTATTCCAGTGTACTAATTTCAAATTTACTATATGTAATTTAAAAATAGCTTTTTAAATTTCTGGTTAATTTTATAGGTAAATTTTTATAACTTTGAATTTAACCCTCTTCTTTTAGTCTTTTTAAAATTTGCTTTTACTGAATAGGTTTTATGGAAATTATTTTGTCTTGTTCACATTTATTTATTGATTCTAATTTCATATTGTTATTATCTAGCCTGATGATGAGCGTATTGCTCGAAACGTTGCGCATTAAAGAAGACTTTTCATGGCATTTACATTCCTCCTTGTCATTGGATTTCTCCTAAATATTAAATTGAAGCTTTGTAGAAGCAAACCGCATGACTATATATATATATATATATATATATATATATATATTAGGGTAGTCCACAGAAGCGGGGTGAAATTTTTGTGTGGTCATGGCTCAAACGTACTCACTAGATGAGAAACTAGCGCACGTGAATTTTTTTTTAAATTAATGAATATTTAGGGTATGCACATGGCTGCCATTTTTAATACCCTGTCATGCTCGGCTCTGACGTGGCTTATATAGCGGGCATAACTCGGAACGTAAAAAAAAATTGCGCAATTCGCCCAGTTTCTAATTCCAAATTACGTTCCTAATTAAGTAATTAATTAAGTTTACAGTTGGCAACTCTTATTTTTGAGCATAGTACGATTTGGCATCGTATTTCAAGTACTAACGGTTTTCCTCAGTTACTCTCCCGGCAAGAATCGGATAGGGTGTATTAAGTGTTCACGCATTACTGGGAATCATTTATCTTAGCTTGCTTTTTAATGACTCAGGTGAATATGTAATTAATTAATATTTAATTAATATTTAATTAATAATTAATTAATATTTAATTAATATTTAATTAATAATTAATTAATATTAATTAATATTTAATTAATAATTAATTAATATTAATATTTAATTAAGGTGAATATATATTGTATAGCGTTATAAATTGCTATGACGCTTAAAGTTGCTATATTGCTACTGCGTCATTATTTATGGTGAACATTATTTTTTTTCTGGAAAGAGATATACATTAGTGCAAGTTTAATCCTAAAGAGTAACGTTAAATCTGTATGCTTAAAATTGCTATATTTTCTATTGCATTATAAATTGCTATGACGCTTAAAGTTGCTATATTACTGTTGCATTATTGGTTTTGGTTTAAGTTGAATAATAATTTTTGCTGAAAATTCATGTACATTAGTGCATGTTTAATGTTAAAGTGTGACTTTAAAAGTCTACATGTTTGAAGTTGCTGTATTTCTACATTATTTCCATAGTAATAAAAAATGTCAATTGTTGGCTTCTCTTTCTAGGTTGTGATAATGGCAACTGCATTACGTAAGAAAACAACTATCTACTTGGTTGGCGGCACCATCGAAGCGATTCCTAAGTCCCGTCTGCCTACTCTTAGGCAAGTTCTCCAACGTTATTTTCATCTCCTGAAAATGAGTGAGCCAACTCCTACGAAAAATGAGTGTATCAATATGGTGGTGAAGGAAACCATGGATATCTGGGGAATGGCCCGCATCCCTACTCATGAGGAGCGGAATATCAAACGAACCCTAAATGGAATTCTGTCCACTTGAGAGAAGTTGAAAAAGGGTTCCAACAGGAGAAGTAAGCCATAAATACGGAAGGAACAAGAGTTCTCAAACAATCTTGAAAAGCTCTTCAACATTAAGCATCATGATGTGGGAAGATTGATCCGGATAGAGGAAGACCGAGTCTTCGTGCAAGACCAAGAGAGGGAACGCAAGTTTCACATGGGACGAGTCGACGAAGCCCTGGCTAAGAAGGAAATGAAACAGAAGTATCTTAAGAAGAAGGCCAGAGAGCAAAAGGAAGTAGCAGAAAAGCAGATGCGTGAAGAGCAAGAGACCGTTCAGCTAGAGTCAACCAGCACCTCTTCTGATGATGAAGGCCCTCGTTCATTTCCGAAGATGCCTCGAGTTGGAATGGATCCGGATTTTCAGGTCCCTGGCCCGTTAAATGCAGCTCCTCGTACTGCATCTCAAACGAGGCCTAAGAACTTCATGTACCCTGGACTCGCTGCCGCCCTGGATAGAACCAACACCAGCGATCGTGAGGCAGTTCACATCGTGGCAGCTACTGTGAAAAGCCTTGGAGGGAACATTGATGAACTGGCCATCAGTCGCTCCACATTCAGGAGAACCCGTATGCGACATCGCAGTGACCACATCACTTCTGTGAAACAAGCTGTCTCATCTTCTGGTGCCAATACTGGAATTGTTGTCCAATGGGACGGGAAACTCCTCCCATTCCTCACAGAAAATGACTACATCGATCGTCTCCCAGTACTGATCTCTGGGAAGGATGTTTCGTCATCGTCAGAGGAGAACATCCAACTCCTGGGTGTTCTGAAGCTCGCATGTGGAACAGGAATGGCGCAAGCAGACGCCGTGGTTGAGGCCTTGAAGGATTGGAAGGTCGAAGACTGAGTCGTCGCCATGAGCTTTGATACGACTCCAAGCAATACGGGTCATATTGGTGGAGCTTGCACTCTGATTGAACAACGACTGGGAAGAAATTTATTCCCCCTTGCTTGCAGACACCATATCTTGGAGTTCGTTCTTAGAGACGTCTTCAAGACAGTTCATGGATCGTCCAGCGGTCCGGATGTTCTCCTATTTCAACGGTTTCAAAAGAATTGGCAGCGGGTCAATCAAGCAAATTTCAAGACTGGAATGATGGACGACCACGTCGGTGCAGTTTTCAAAGAGAACTCTGAATGGGTACAAGAAGCTCTCGACTACTACATAAAAGCTCTTGAGTGTACGCAACCCCGCGACGACTACCGCCGACTCCTGGAACTTAGCGTAGTCTTCCTAGGTGGGACACCTCCCCGAAGGATTCGATTTGGACAGCCTGGCCCCATACACCATGCTCGCTGGATGTCAAAGGCAATATACTGTCTCCAAATATTCACGTTTCAACCTGTTTAAGGTGTCCCCCAAGGAAGAGAAGTCCATTCGAACCATGGCCCTCTTTGTTACTCTTGTCTACGGACTAGCATGGTTCAAGGCTTCCATAATCTTTGAAGCCCCGAGCAACGATATCTCCTTCCTTAAGAAAATTCAAGAATACAGGAATAAAGTGGATGGAGCAGTTGGAGCGGCAGCTACAAAGGCATTCCAACGACATCTGTGGTATTTGAGCTAGGAGTTGGTAGCTCTGGCTCTATTCAGTGACGCAGTTTCCAGTATAGAGAAGAGAGGAATCCTGGAGTCGATGAGGGTAAGGGAAGGAGAGAAAGATCCACCGAAGAGAATTAAAGTGTCGGAAGAGGACATCCCGTCACTGACGCTGAAGAAGCTGGCATCGAAGAATACCAACTGCTTCTTCCAGACCACGCTACTAGGCTCCGGATTCACCTCTAAAGATCCATTCCAATGGAAGGATGATCCGCAGTTCCTCCAGGCCAAGGAAGTCTTCCAAGATATGCTGGTAGTGAATGATATGGCTGAAAGAGGGGTGAAGCTAATTCAGGATTATAACTCTTTCATTACGACGAAGAACAGAAACAGTATCTGCTGCAGGTGGTCGCTACACATCAACGCCAGTTTCCTAGTGCAAGCAAGGCTAACTTGTAATCGTGAGGACGGGAGAGTTGTTTTCCTGTTTCAATCAACAATGTTTGTGTTTGGTTTGCCTCTAATTAATAAATTAATCACTTAAATAATAATAGATATGTAATACTCGATTATCATTTTCCTAATACAAGAATCATTCTATAGGGAAAGAGATCAAACAAATGTGAGCATTTCTTATTCAGCTTGTGCATGCCCTAAATAAAGTCATAATGACCTAAAACTTGGTATGCAGTGTTTTCTTGGGGAAAGGAACCAATAAACACTCAGCACAAAAAAAAATAAACAACTTCGATTTTGTGGACCACCGTAATATATATATATATATATATTATTTTTTTTTAACTGCAAACAACACACAGTATAATTAATGTAAAGAACGACGCTTGTGTAGAAGAGCGTCCGCACAAGATGAGGAGGAAGAACGAGCAAATGAAAATGAAAAATGATGCACCTCCCAGGAATCGAACCCGAGATCATCCAATTGCCGGTCGGATATGCTAACCACTGCACCAAGGTCCCTGATCAGTCAGAACTCGTAATTCTCCTAAGTCCTGGTGTGAGAAGAGGTCTTATCTTCGCTTTGCGTCACCCAAACCCTTTTTTCAAATGTCTTCTTCTGACAGTGCTTGTAGATTTTACAGCAGTATTGTAGTCTTTCCATTCGGATAAGAGTTCTGAACTTGTCTTCTTCCTGTCTAGCAAAGCCATTCTCCAAAGAATACGGTCAACTTTTAGGGAAGATTTGCGCGGGCGGCCTGTGAATGACGAACTTTTCCTGTATTTCTATAGCGTTTCAATAATAAAACTATTGTATTTTTGCTGATGGAAAGCTTTTCAGAGATTTTGCGAACAGAATAACCTTCACTTGCAAGTGCAAGTGCTGGGATTCTTCTTCCTTCGTCAATTGCCATCTTGAAGCTGTAAACAATTAACTTTCAAGGAAGTTTTCACGCTTTATATGTATTACACTCAGAGCTAGTCCCCCCTATAACATGACTTGTCATTTAAAGCTTAATTCTGATGGGTTAATTAGTAGGTATTCACGAAAGGAGGCAAACTCAAATTTAATTTGTTTTCGATCAACTACATTTTAGCTCATATGTACAGTTTATTATGACTAAAAATGAAAAATACTGTATATATGTCATTAAAAAGGCCATAAAATTTCCTTTTTAATGATATATAGTTCAAATTGATTAATCTAAAGAAATTTTCCCAAATTAACATTAAATCCGAAAAATACAAAAGTAAATGAGGTGTCCTAATCTTTTTGCACAGCATTATATATAAAAGTTCATATTACTTTTGTGAAATACATAAGGGCAGTCAGATTCACTGAACAAGTAAGTGGTCAGATGATATGTCAACAAATCTTAGTTACTAGTCAATACAATCTTACTATATTCATACCAATAGTCAAATTACGCGTGTGAAATAAGTGAGGGTGGTCAGATGATATACAAATAAATTTTAGATACTAGTCAAAACGATGTTAAAATGTTGCATGACTTTCTTCATCGGTTTGTGAGCTTGTTCAGTCGACTAGTTTCATAAGATGACTCCAATTAACTAATAAATTTACCACTTCAACGCGAAAAGAATTACAGATAATATTAGTATGAGTAAAGGTAGTCAGTCGACTAATGATTCTGATACATTTTTCTCTAAAATTAGGGGAAAATAGTAATTTAGTTAAACTTTATAGAGCGATTAGAAAACTGACTCAAGAAATCAAAACATGTCAAAACATGTCAAAAAGCATGAAGGCATTAATTTCACATTGCGAAGGATTACCATTGTCGTAGCAAAACTTTTAAATGTGTACTTAGATGAGGATGGTTGAAAAATATATACTGTATATATATTTTTTTTTTGGTTATTATTTTAGCAGATGGTCAATGTAGAGTTGCGCTCATTGTTCGTATGACACTCTTGAGAACAGATAGCGACACGTGGCATATATTTGTTGTGTGTACTACAAACGGTTGTAACATTTTATGAATGAATCTTGGAGTGAGTGAGAGCTGATTGGTTGGTTGATTCATTGCCAAATGTCTTTAGAACATAATTATTTCCATTCATCACTGGTTTACATATTACTAAGGAAACGTAAGTGAATAATTAAATATAAATTCAAGAAGGGGATATATATTAACAAGGGGGGTGTCAATGAAGTGAATAAAAAATGGTCTTGTAAAAACTAAAAAAAAACCTTCGGACGTGATGACAGTGTTCATGGTATTGGCAAGCCTGTCGTCCTGAACGATGTATAAAAAAAGAGCCGTTGGTAGGCATTATCGCGCCCTGAGCAAATTCCAAATTGATTCATTTATATATATATATATATATATATATATATATATATATATATATAGACGGTCTATGAATGAAAAAAACAGTTTTGATGCATATTAAATTTTAATAACATTATAACATTACCAGATTGATGGGTATCTGTAGGTTTCATACGTCATTGCTTAGAATATCTTCCAATTGGCAAATGGACGACAACTGAATGGATACAACTGATAGTATTGTTATATGAGCAGCAAATGCTATTTCTAGATCAACAACATTAATATAGTAATAAACAGTCACTGAGAGAAATATTATTTAGAAACAAAGAATGTTTTTATTGCTGCAGCATCATAAATGCATATAATTTTTTGTATTAATAAGTTCCACGTTACAACTTAAGTGTTGAACCACTACAGTTGTGACTCTTGTCGGTCTCTCACCTCAAAGGAAAGAATTATAGAAAATAAAACTATTACAGTGATTCATATTAATAAACATAGAGCCATTTAAACGATGATATTTGACATATTCAACACTTTATAGTTTGAGCGCTGTGCTAACACTCCCCTTCTCTTGTTTTTTAAAAATTATTATGATTATTAATATTATTATTATTATTATCATTATTATTCATTACACCTTTCCAATTACGGCTTCTTCGTATTTAGTTTCCTGTGCTTCAGTCTTTCCCTTTGAGATTGAATCCTTTCACTGTGGGTACCACCCACGCATTTGCTGTCAGCTTGCTTTTTAGTTTATATATAAATAGGGCTTATTAATCTTTTTTTTTTTTTGCCAGTTGTTTGCCTGATTAACCTGCCTTTTATGTCCAACCCAACGCCCCGACCAGATTTTTATTTTCATACTCCTGTACAGTTTAATAAATTTAATACCACATTTTTTTTTTAATGTCGCCTTCCGCATTTTCTACCATTCTCCAAAAACTGGTTTGAAACACTTTAATAAATTTGCATACATATTCTCTAGAAGATAATTTTATTTAAGTATGATGACGCCGTGAGTATATAGATTATTAAAAAAAAAAATTCCTCTAACGTTAAAATTAATTTGGTAACACACTGTCTTGGAATTATGTGCATAAAAGTTAATGAAGTTGGTAGTTTGAAAGATTTCCCTGTAAAATTCTGTGTAAACCAACGTAATAATGTCTACCAACGGCTCTGTTTTTATACATTGTTCAGGATGACAGGCTTACCAATACCATGAACACTTGGGTGTCCTATTTTTGACCATCTTCTTTTTTCTCCGGGTCCAACCTCCTAATATCATTATGCCTGTCGCTCTAAGTATGAAAATAAAAATTATTTTCTATTTGATGAAAATGTCGGACCCCCAAGGCCCATAAAACCAATTTTCCCCTTTTCTTTATCAAAAATTGTCGATTTTCGGAAGTCTTTCGGTTATACATTTCTTGCATTTTATTATAACCTCATTCGATGTACATTTTTGGATAGAAAATTAAAATAGCTATCGAGTCAACTGCTAGAATAGCTTCAATCATTACACTGCCCAACACCAATTTTGCTGATTTAATTCTAACACCTGTTTTTAGGTAACTTTGGTGTGCAGATTTAAAAAATAACCTTAGTTTTTGCCTATCACGTCAGGTTTTCGAGCAATCAAATACGGATATTTTGGAGATATCGCATTTTGGCAGGGTTATGCCCAATTTTTTTTCTTTTCAAAAAATAAGTTTTTACATACTCAGAATCAGCATGGAAAAGTAAACAATTGTGCAGGGAGTGAACTTTAATATACAATGGTAATAGTGACACATAAAGTGATTAAAAGTGTTTAAATAAGCAAAAAATGAATCCATATTAAAGCAAGCACGGGACCAGTTTTCTTAACATTGTCTTTTTCTTGTTTTCTTACTTTTCAGTGCTGATAAATTTTCTCTTATAGGACTTCCTAGAATGAGAGATGTCAAGACAATCTATTTGCAGGCTCCAGCAGTAGTCAGCCATAATATGGGTATCCCATCTTGCTTGGTATCGTTCTTCCATCACTTTGATATCTTGGTGGAACCTTTCACCTTGCTCTTCACTAACATCACCAAGATTTTCTGGAAATTTATCCAGATGACTGTTGAGATAGTGAACTTTAATGCTCATGTTGCAACCCAACTGCTGAAAGTTTACAAGTAAATCCTTTACAAGATCTTTATAATTTTCAGACTTTTTGTTTCCTAGGAAGTTCTTAACTACTGCCACAAAAGCATTCCAAGCTCTTGCCTCCGTTTCGGTCATTGAGTTACTGATAAAATTTTAACAGCAAAACAGCTGTTAACAGGTCTCAAAAATCATCAATTTTGATAAGCGCCCTTCATGGATCACCCAAAATAGGCATATTGCATTGCACGAAAACCTGATGTGATGGACAAAATCTAAGGTGATTTTTGAAATCAGCACATCAATATTATCCAGAAACAGGTCTTAGAATTAAATCAGCAGCAAAAACCTTTTTTTTTGTTGGGCACTGAATTATCAGTATTCACATTTTATTTCATACATTCATTTGCTTTACTAAGTAATTTTTCTGTGCAAGGTATTGTATGTTTGTTGAATAAAAAAAAAAGATGGGGCTCAAGAGCTGGCATGAAATGTTCAATCTCTTGAGTTGTTCCCACCTTGGAAATATTGTCTCAAATATATTCCAAGGCCCATTGCCGCGAAGCTGCATTGGGATGGTGTTTCACAGGTGGCGGTAATACCTGTTCTCTAAATCCCATTCAAGACAAAATGTAGAAGAAAATGTTAAAAGATAGACATTTTTGCCTTTTAATTTTCTATTTTGGTACTAAAGAACTCTTTTTAAAAGATGGCAACAAACTTCTTTGATATTCCACAATTTGCAGGAGTTGTTTTTGCTCTTCATCTGTTGTGATGCAATTTGTGAAATCTTCAATTAATTGTACTCCACATTCGGCCGCATCATTAACAGCCTTATTAACAATGTGTACAAAATTGGAGATTTGAATAAAATCTCTGTCTTCTTTCCATGTTTTAACAGGTTTATTTAACCATTTTTCATTGCTATGTAGAACATCAAAGAAAAAACAAGATTTTGGTCCAGCTAGGGAAGTTAGTTTGGTTGATTTATTGATCAAAGGAAATACTGGTTTGCCACTTTCGGCATACGAGCTGTTTTTATCATTTCTATGTGATCTAATAATTTCTGTAGCACTGTTTCTTTTCTCTTCATCAGATATACTTAAAGAAAATAATAAAATGGAATAAGCTCCTCAGTTAGGTACCAACAATGGCCTTCGAATATCTTGATTGTACGATGAGCTACATTTCTGTCCACTGTGTTACCATATATATGAAGGTCACTATAGAAAGTCAAATCATTGATTGCTAAATCCGACGCTTTTGGTGCTTTGAGCCATAGTTGGATATATGACGCGTTCGGTGGAGAAGGGGCGAACGCCGCAAAATTCGAAAAATGAGTTTTTTGTCGTATAATTATCCTTTAAAACCTTTGCTTTACCTATGCAAAAAATTAGATGTTAGTCTGCACTCTTTCACGGTAAAATTTAGGTTTTAATGTATCTCAGAGAAATTCACTCCGCATCATTGCTTCACATTGAACACATCTATCTACTTTCTGGTCACTCGACAATGCCCTGTGATGTTCAATTTGGCCAAATTGAACAAAATATAAAAAATAATTACAGCAATATTATTTACACCAAAAAAGATTATGTTACGGCCATAACTACAGCCGTTTCGCAGCGCTTCCTAGTTGTAGAAATGAAACAGGCTGATTTTCTCGATTTTGACGTCCTAAAAACGTGCATTGTCATTAGGAAATCAACAACTACTAAATTTACAGATGCAAGAAAGTTAATATTTGACTTTCAACACAAAGAAGACTACGTAATATCTACTGCATACCGCACAACCCCAGATAATAGCCATCCCGTCAGACTGCAGAAAGGGAAAAAATCCTACAGTGTCAGTTTATTCAATCTAGCCCAGCAGACACTGCAACCAAAGTATTCCCAATTGCTGCCAATAACTAAGGAAAAAATAAAAGATCTCAAAGAATTATCAGACCTAATGCCTGCAACTGCAGTGAACTATTATACAAGATTGTTAAAGGAACTGGAAGAAACCGAAACAGTTGAAGCAGGTAATACAACATTCGACGAAGAGGACCAAATAATGGATTACACCAGTTAACATCAGAAGCTATCAATAAATAATATTGTAAAATTTCTTGGCGTTTTATTATATCGACATATTACACAACAATATTTTACTCAAATATGTGTTCAAATTCATACAGCATTTCAATAAACCGGAAAAATACAAAGGTTTAAAGTTTACAAACTTTAACTGCATTTTGTGGCATAATTCGAAAATGTTGCGTTCGCCCCTTCTCCACCGAACGCGTCATATAAAGCAGTGAGTAAGCAGAACTTCTCTAAGTGTTTCACATATTCTTCAGAATAATCCATTTGTTTGCTGAATGCCAGCATTTTAGCAGAATAGAGAATAGTTGCCATCCAACGAGCATTATGAATTGCTTCAGGATGGAGCCAACGAACTCCGTTAGGTGGTATATGTCCAAGAATTTGGAGAACAAATCTGCGCATTCTCTATAATCATTCCTGAGAAATATGTTTCCGGTATCTGTATCGCTTAACATCTTCAAAACTTGGGTTACACGTTGCATCTTTGATTTCATCTGTCTATTTGTAATTTTCAAAGTTGTATAAGCTTTTGTGACGTCTAATGTCTTCCATTTATCTCGAAACTGTTTAAATAACACTTTTCCTGGGCCTGTGGTACTGCCAAATATTTGAGTAAATGCAGCGGCCAAGGCTCTTTCGTAAATGTGATGCCTACATGCAAGCCACATTACCTTCCTTTCTAGGAGCTCTTCTAAAATGATGCAGTTTCCATTTATCCAACCTGTATTAGATGCTGTTGTATCAAAAACCAGTGCACAAATGTTTTGGTCCAAGTTCCAATCTTTTGCAGCATTAAATGCGGCGTTTGCTTGCATTTTAACAGAGGAATCCAGAATAGTTGGTATAGCAAGAACTTTTCCCTCAGGTGCTGAAAGGATCCCTGACGCAATTATTGCTATCCTTTCTCCCTTTCCCAACTGTTATCAAAAACGAGCTTCCCATCCCAGTGTAGAGCACAATGTTCAGGTGGTATAAACTTTTCTTTGACCATTTTGGCTGTTTCAATTCTGCTTTTTATCCCTTGTCTTTGCATCGTTGATTTTGATAAAGTGATATCGCTCGGGTCTTTATCGTACTGACTTGCAATAACAGCAGCAAACCCTGTTCTTTGGTGAACAGAAAGGTTAATACGATCTGTCATATTTGAAACAATAGGATTCTGTACAATATTTTTTCTTTTGTACGAGGATTTTGATGAAGGAGGCGTATAATCCTCATCTCCAGCATATGATGTACTTGGAATAGGATTTGGTTCATTAGGAATCGCTATTTCTCCTTCAATATCTGTTTTCAAGGTCATGCTGTATTTTTCCTGTCTCTCCAGTTCCTTCTCTTTAAGTAATTTTTCTCGCTCCACTCTTTTCACCTGACTCTCAAACTTGTTTTGATAGCTTTTATCTATTGATCCTAAGTAAAGCTTTTTGGGTCCTCTTTGGTCTATTAGAAACTCTATATCATGCTGCTTTGTTACCGAAGTTCTTAATGGATCTTTTTTATTATTTCTATGGCATTTTGAGAACAAATATCAAATAACTCCTTTAATTTTTTCAGGAAAGATGGTCTCTTCTTATTTATTCTTTCTTCCTGTGTTTTGTTTTTCGAGAAGTATTCATATTGCTTTATTAATTGTTCTACTTTTTTTCTCGGATGGCAGCTTTTTGAAGTATCTTGGCATGTGATACCGGCCCATTCCCAAAATTTTTTAACTTTTCTTAGTACTTCTTGGATCACATATGACTGATTTCTTTTTCATAGGTCCTCTTGATAAAAATGGATAGTGACGTAAGACGTCACCATTAGATGGCAAAAGAGGCCCTTTCTGAGGTTCCAAATTGTGAATTAAGTTTATGAGAAGACAATCTTCTGGTTTATCCGTGGTACGAGTTTCAACTTTTGCACAAGCCATTTTAGTCTAACTAATCTAATCAGAAATTTGTATCATAATCATATCATAAATCATATCATAATCATAAATCTGAAAATAAATATAAGTACAGTTAGTACACACACACACACACACACACATATATATATATATACACACACACAGTATATATATATATATATATATATATACACACACACACACACACAGTATGTATATATATATATATATATATATATATATATATATATATATATATATATATATATACGTATATTATATATATATATGAAAATGTTAAAAATTAAAATTTTTGCCTTTTAATTTTCTATTTTGGTACAAAAGCATTGTAAATTAGGTATCAGTTGATAGCTATTCTAATTTTCTATCAAAAAATGTACATAGGCTGAGGTTATAATAAAATGCAAGAAATTTATAACTGAAAGACTTCCGAAAATCGACAATTTTTTATAAAGAAAAGGGAAAATTAGTTTTGTAGGCCTAGGCCTAGGGGGTCCGAAATTGTCATCAAATGGAAAATAATTGCTATTTTCTTAGTTAGAGCGACAGGAATAAAATAATATTAGGAGGTTGGACCAGGGAAAAAAGTAGTTGGTCAAAATTGGACACCCTAGTGAACACCGTCATCACGTCCGAAGTTTTTTTTAGTTTTTGCAAGACCATTTTTTATTCACTTCATTGACACCCCCTTGTTGATATATATATCCCCTTCTTGAATTTACATTTAATTATTCACTTACGTTTCCTTAGTAATATGTAAACCAGTGATGAATGGAAATAATTATGTTCTAAAGAAATTTGGCAATGAGTCAACTAACCAATCACCGCTCACTCACTCCAAGATTGATTCATAAAATGTTGCAACCGTATGTAGTACACACAACAAATATATGCCCGGTGTCGCTATCTGTTCTCAAGAGTGTCCTCCGAATAATGAGCGCAACTGTACATAGAAAGTGATCTGTGAACTTAAATCACACTGTAACGCATTGAGTGAACGAGTAGTTATACCTCAGGCGTTACTGAAACGTAACTACTTGTTCACACCGCTTTACAAAGTGATTTATGTACGCTTTCCTTTCGGAAAAAAGTTCGACTATAATATAAAATTTCTAAAGTAAATAAAAAATTACTAGGTGTAATTTCCTACTTTTCTTTGGATATTTTATTTTTTTAGGGACAGTAAGGAAAGAAAATCTTCATTACTGATTAGTAAATTTTACGCTATGCAAAAATTTTGTTTGCAGGTGAACTTTCTTCGAAATTTTACCTAGATCATACGCTAAAAAAAAAAAATGCATATAAATAAATTACTCTGGCTTTTAACCATCTTCTATACGTAGTATCAAAAAGGTAATAGTGAAAAGCTAATCAGATGGGACGTATTATTAACACAAATTTATATCGAAAAGTTATTTCCTACTTAACGATATATGTGTATACGTATATAAAACAAAATTTGAAAAATTTTCTGTTTATTGTGATTTTTATGTCGTTTCTTAATGATGTCGGGGCGCTGATTTCAAAAATGATATTGGTTTTGCTCTATCATCAACCGTTTAAAAAATATAGGTTATCACGCTTTTCATATGGCAAAGTATATAAAGAAGGCTAACATAAATATTTTCTGAAAATAAAAACACTATTGGAAATTAATGTTTATTGAGCCAAAATTGTTTGACAAACCCAAAATGGTGCAAAGGATATAATATATATCATGAGGAGAACCGATAAGAGAATAACAAGCCTCGTTATGCAGTGAGCTTTCCTTAAAAATGCACTGAAGAACGCGACTTCCGCGTATGAACATTCTTATCCTTTCTGATCAGCGACCATACGTAGTCTCCCATCATGGAAGCATCCCAATGGCCCTAGTACCTTTTCTCCATCGTTTGAATATCTTGATGGAATCTTTCGCCATGTTCTTCACTTACATCGCCCAGGTTATCACGAAAAAAGTCTAGATGTGAATGCAGATAGTGTAATTTTAAAGACATACGGCACCCCATTTTGCCATAGCACTTAATCAAGTTTGACATTAACTCCTTATAGTTTGGTACTTTATGGTTGCCTAAAAACCCACGAACCACATCACGGAAAGCACACCAAGCCTCTTTTTCGATCGGAGTCATCTTGGCTTCAAGGTTCTTTGAATTCAACAGCGCCTTGACTTGTGGTCCTACAAAGATGCCAGCCTTGACTTTGGCCTCAGAGAGTTTAGGGAACATGACCCGAATCTGTTGGAAAACTTCCCCTCCAAAATCTAGCGCAGTTACAAACTGCTTAATTAGACCCAACTTAATATGGAGAGGTGGTAGCAGAACTATGTCAGGCTTCACAAAAGGTTCCCTGAGTACATTGTACTTTCCTGGTTGCAGTCCTTCACGTGGAGGCCACTGAACTGTTTTATAGTGCTCAGTTGAAGCCCTGCTATCCCACAGGCAAAGAAAACATGAATATTTAGTAAACCCTCCTTTTAAACCAAACAGGAAACCAATCATTTTGAAATCACCACACACGTCCTAGTTATGTTGTTCATACCTGATTTGAGTGAGCAGTTGTTTGACATTTTCATAGTCCTCTTTCATTTGAACAGAATGTGCAACTGGTATAGATGGATATTTGATCCCATTGTGGAGTAGAACAGCTTTTAAACTCCGAGTTGAACTGTCAATAAACAGGCGCCACTCTGAGGGTATATGTGTTAACCCAATAGCTGTGAATAGACCAATAACCTCGCTGCAATAACAGAGAGAGCCATTGACATCGTAGAACCTTGCAAACTCTTCATGCCGCTTTCGGTATACAGTGCTCTTGCAGTCTTCTCCAAGCAAATTCCGCTCTTTGAGTCTGGAGGTCAGAAGCTCAGACCCTGATTTCGTCAGACCCAAATCTCTAATTAAGTCGTCCAATTCCCTCTGATTTGGAAAGTGAGGGCTTGTACTGAAAGTTGCTGTATATTCTTCATCGTGACTGTCCTCACCAACCGACATCTCAGATGAGCTAGCTGCATCCTCATTTTCAACCTGCAAAGCAAAGAAACAAAATATAGGCATAGTTATATATGTAGAAGAGCATCAGCACTAAGAAAAATCGACACATAATGACCCACAGTATGTAAATACAGAAGGTAAAGTAATGGATAGATACCTGTTCTGGTGGACGTGGTATTGGAAGACCTTCGCCATGTGGTACAGGAGCTATGGACGACGCTATGCTTGGATACTGAAGAGTCTGCCTTCCTTCAACTTTCTTGTACTTAGGAACATCTACCATGCAGTAGTAGCAATCGTCGTGGTGGCTCTTTGGTTCTCTCCATATTCTGGGTACCGCAAAGGGCATTGCCTTGCGTACTCCCCGCAGCCACCCTTCAAGTGTGGAGCGGCAGCTTCCACAGATCACATGGGGTGCCCAGGGCTTATCTTGGTCACCCATAGGCATACCAAAATAGAGCCGATACGCGATCCAGAACTTGGTGCCTTTCACAATCTTGTGCGATACTTGCTTGGGGCCTATGTAATACCCACAAACGTAGCAGAATATATATGGGGAGTGTTTACAAGCTCTAGTTGCCATTCTCTTTACCAAACTGTACTACATTAATCATAACCTGCAGATATAGAGAGAAGAGTTATTAAATCTGCAACAGATTACAGATTCCAGAAAAAAGATGTATTCACAACACTGAAATAATGTTCGCAATAAAAAAGGATCGATAACACTCAAATCGTCAGCACAGAGAAGCACAGAAACACAGTACCTCAGTGCTGGTAACCATCAGACAAACAACCTGCTTTTTTTGTGTGCTCACACTTACTGACTTCTCAGACTCTGCGCTCTTCTTTATATAGCACAGTGGAAGTTTCGGGCAATTTCTAGAGCAAGAAACTGTCAACGAACATCGGGATTGTTCTCAACAATTCCTGATTATTCTGATATTGCTGCGCCCATAATAACATTATACTGGTAAAACATGAAAAATGGATTATCTCTGAAACCATTGATGATACACACAAACCAAGGCCAGATTTGGACTCAGCGCCCACAAATGCATATAAAAACATAAAAAATTCTATATAAACAGAATCAGTGCTACTCAGTGTAATAGGGCCCTGCGAAGATTCAAGATTCGATTTGATTTCGAATCGGGAGAGAGGATTCGATTTGATTCGTTAGCTTGGGCTCCGATTCGATATTTTCGAATCTCCATTAAGTCTGGTAAACAACATCAGTGATGGTGTTTTGAAGAACACTTTCGTAAATAAAAACTTTTCTTTTTACTTAAAATTGAGGGGTTGGTAACCATAGGCGCGCAAGGTTTGTCCAAAGCACGCCAAGTGATTCCCAAAAAATTGCAATTTAAAAAAAAAATTTGAAATTATAAAATTATATTAAATTATTTTATTGAATATTATTATATATTGTATATATTATTATATATTGAAATTAAAAAATTATAAAGGACAGTATCAAACTGTCCTTATGTCCTTTTTATATACTTCTTTTTAATTTAAAAAAAATACTGATAACCATATCATTTTATTTGATTTAGTTGAGCATTGAGATAGCAATGTAAAAGTGTGTGTATTTTTGGTTAAAATACAAATCAAAGGCGCTTTGATTTGTTTTTTGGGATTGAAATACAGCGGACCGTTCTACGAAATATGCATATGAAAATTATAGTTGGCACGCAAGGCCGTAAAAATGTTGGCATTAATTGTAAACTGGCACACTGCATTCAAAAGGTTGCCGACCCCTGAGTCTTACATTATAATTCAATCTATACACTGAGACCAATCTCTTGTGCAATAACACTTTTATCATAGTTTAATACCATTATTCCTCCTCATGATCAAATACTTAATACATTTTTTTAGAAGGATTTACTTTGTCCTTTTTTCTCAAGAAGATTTAATTAATTTTATGCTTATTAATAATTGTGTGTAGAAACACTAAATAAACCATTTTCTGTTTAATTTGAAACTTAATTCAGTATATATGTATACCCTATAATCTGTCTGCGGAAAGTTGATTCGATTCGATTTGAATTGTTTGGGATGATTTGATTCGAGATTTGATTCGAAAAAAAATTGTGATTCGCAGGGCCCAAATATGTAATGAACTTGGGTTTTAAATCTATTTAGAAACCAGAGTGGCAATCCAAAATGAAAGAAAAGGGAATGAAAAATTCGCAAAAGGGAAAGAGTAGTCGAACTTTTTAAGAGAATCAGCTTCTCTTTCCATTTTGCGTCTTAATTTATATAACGGCATATTAAATAATTTATATCACCACAGAAAATTCCCTGCCGCTACATAAATTATTAAAGTAATCCTAATATCGCCAATGATAGATAAAAGAATAGATAGTATGGTTTAGTACGATGAATAGACATTAAATGGTTCAGTATTTCATTAATGAAATACCGAACAGAGGTAGTACTGAAACTGAAGTTTACACTTGACTGGAGGAAGGGGATTTATTATCGAGATTTACTATATATGGTGTCATTTATTCTTATTAGTTAAAAGATAATGTGCAGGCCTATATTTATCTATTCTGGGGGCTAAAGTATATTTGTATTTTAATTATTACTAAAGAATACATAAAACATTTATATTACCTTCTACTCCCTCGCTTTTTTCATGTATAATTGAGTGTGAGTGAGGGGTTGGTTTGCAATGGGGAAATTATTTTTGGTTTTTGTTTTTTATTTATTTTCTATTATTTTTTTTAATGAACTAGAAGGAACAGCTCATTATACAAACTTAAATAATCATAAAAAAGCAAATGCGAGACATAAAGGTATTTTCTAACGACTTACAAATTTTTATTTTTATTTAATTTTCACTATGTATTTACCAAATAATTTTTCACAGTGAATTTATTCCACAAGTATATTAATTCCAACTGTTTAAATGCAGAATCAACTAAACAAACAATACAACTGAAACGCAAACAAGGAGGGAGAACACGATGCAGCCTCCTAAATGGGAAGAACTTGAGAAAGATCAGTCAGGAACATCAAAAGGAGAAAGCTTGTTCATGTCTCTCGAAAAGGAGGGCAAATCAGTGAATTTGCTTGATAATCTTTTCAATTAGAGAAAGTTCCCTAAAATCTAGAGAAAACAAATTTTAGGAATTATCAGCAATTAGTGAGGAAATATTAATGTGTCATAATTAATACACGTTAATTCTGCACTCTAAATAAAAGTAAACGTTTCGTTAGGCATCTTATTGGCCCATTTTTTTGAATTTTGAAATTTTTAATGCATGTCTAAATTGTCCCAATTTTTGGTGCTATTGTAGAATAGGGACCCCAGCCTTCTTTAGTTAGCTTTATAAGGCTAACTAACGAAAATATCATGACCTAACCTAACCAATCGTCAAGGGCGTACAGTTAACCTAACGATTGGTTAGGTTAGGTCGTGATATTTTCGTTAGTTAGCCTTATAAGCCTAACTAAAGAAGGCTGGGGTCCCTATTCTTCAATAGCTCCAAATTTTTTAAACAATTGAAAAGACTAGTCTGAAATGTCACATGAAATGTTTAATGAATTGCCTAACAATGAAATGCCTAATTCGTGAAAGTTTAAGGAGTTTAAGTTTAAATATAAGTTTAAGATTTTATGAAAAGAATTGCTTCACAATATTACTCTTAAAAACTTTTGACTTTGCTTCTAATTTATATCGGATCACCTGAAGATCAGGGTCCCCAGCCTTTTTTAGTTGGCTTTATAAGGCTAACTAACGAAAATATCACGACCTAACCTAACCAATCGTCAAGGGCGTACAGTTGACCTAACGATTGGTTAGGTTAGGTGGTGATATTTTCGTTAGTTAGCCTTATAAGGGTAAGTAACTAAAGAAGTCTGGGGGCCCTGATCTTCAGGTGATCCTTTATATCCATTACTTTTTGTAATTAACTCGTATCTCTATCAAATAACTTCCTGTAAATTAACTTGTCAAAGTCACTTATCAATTTTAAACACTCGAATTAGTTCTCTTATAAGTGGACGCTTTTCAAATGAATACTTAAATAGTTCAACTAATTTTTCCTCAGATATTTTACTTCTCAGTTCTGGATTCATTTTGAATGCACTAGCCCGAACTCTTCATAGTTACGGTAATCACTCTTTTCTCAAGTATAAGCTGTCTAACTTAGAGATTGAACTTAGGGTTGGCCTACCGTATATCAAGAGGTCTAGTTCTAAGGCTAAGCTCTAGGTTCAAGATTAATACTGGGTGGTTCTTAAGCTTGAAAGACTTTACTAGCCAGGGCCTAGACAAATAAATAAAATTAATAAATGCATGAAAGACACTTAGAAGATTTTAGCCTACATGGAATAAATGAATAGATGTATAGTTGTCCGCATATGTAATGTTCCTCGCCTCACAGGTGACTGCGTAATCATGTAGCAACGCCACAGTGATAGTCAAGGTACCCCAACTGGGGGAAGGTGGGGTGGAGGGGGAACAACCGAATTCAACAACATATAACACAGACATATATAGCTAAAGGACAATTGAATGTGCAGTCATTGACATACTCGTATAATGTAATGTCTGTGTTCATGAAGATAAACAATTAATATGATCGTGAACAGCGTTGAATTCAATGTAGTTTATTAGTCTTATACAGTAATAAGGTTTCATTATGATTACTGCAAGTCTATATGAACAGTTACCACACTACAACATTTTATATACTAGTGAATTTGAACCAAAAACAGATATTACACAACAAACCTCCACACTTCCTTATTCCCCTTCCCCACCCACCAGTCTGGGTGGGTGGGGAAGGGGAGAAAGTGGTGACAAAGTGTTTTGGAAACAGTAGACAATGATACTCCAGCTTTAGCAGCTATTTGTCTTTGAGTGTTGCCTTCTTTATGTAGAACAATAATTTTCAACCTATTTTTGTATGAAATTTCTTTATTTGGAGCCATTATACTATCTTATCTGTAAAAAAATTTGAAGATGAGACATTTTTTTGTATTAAACATGTTATTACATCAAATTGAATAGTATATTTAGCAGTAAAGAACCTGGTCCTCAAAATTAGCAAAATCAATAAAAACTAGTGGTGTACTGATTCATCGGCATTGGCAGAGTCGGCCATTTTTGGGGCATTGGCATCGGTCAAATTTAGCTGATTCTCTTACTGATTATTTGAAATTTTAAAATTTTCATTCAAAACAAAATCTATATTTACAAAAACTGAACACCAAAAAACACTGATAATTTATATTCATTTCAAAGTGTAATTATAGAGAAATATTTTACTTCACAAAAATGGCAAAGCATAAGTTAAGTTGTCCATAAATTTACATTTTCTCGACTAGCTAATCTCTAAATATTATAAACTATTGTAATGTAATTGTAATTGTAATTGGTTGTGTAATGTCTATTTTTGGTTCAAATTCACTAGTATATAAAAAGTTGTATTGTGATATAAGACTAGTAAACTACATTGAGTTCAACGCTGTTCACGATCATATTAATTGTTTATCTTTATGAACACAGACATTACATTATACCCGTATGTCAATGACTGCACATTCAATTGTCCTTTAGATATACAGTATATATCTGTGTTATATGTTGTTGGACTCGGTTTCCCCCCTCCACCCCCACCTTCCCCCAGTTGCGGTACCTTGACTATCACTGCGGCGTTGCTACATGTACGGAGTCCCCTGTGAGGCGAGGAACATTACATATGTGGGTAACTGTACAGTCCTCTGCAATAGTTCCGCTCCACCCTCTCCGAGATTTGGCAACAACGCAGTCCCTCTTAAACCCCAGTCCCCGACCCTCACTCTCTCCTTCTCTTCCTCCCCCTCTCAGGTGTTGTCATAGTAATACTTTTATTTTTTGAAAACCAATGACAAAATAAATATATTGTTCACTGTAGTTTCGGTGGTAATGTTAGGACGACTCTGTATTTTATTCATGCATTATTCCTAAATTTAGGGAATAGGGTAGTTAGGTTATTTCATAAATGTGGGATACTTTAAAAACTTTCAATCACAGGATTTTGATGTGGCCATGTTATAGTTAAAGTGTAAGATAAGTTGTAGTATTTCTGTTTAAAGCCCATAAATCATCAACAAATGATTATCCAGAAAAAGGTCTATCCATGGAGAGATAATGATAACACAGTTCATTTTTATTACAAAAATAAACATAAATCAAGTAAATTTAGGGATTTTCTTAAGAACATGCAAAACATAATGTTCAAATTATAAGGAACTGACACTTGTTCAAGTAAATAAATATATGTATATTTACTATATCACAACCATAACATTATTATACACAATTACTCAATACTTGGCCCATCCTCCATTATTATTAATGACCTCTCTTAGCCTATATTTGGAACAGATGCCACATGATTGTAGATGACTTGTAGGTTCGTACGGAAAAGTTCCCACTCTGCTATGGTGTGTTCCAGCAGGTGCTGAGATGTCCGCTCCTGCCCAGGCTCCCAAGCGTTAATCACATTTGCCCACACATTTTCAATGGGGTTTAGGTCACATCCGTTGGTGGGCCAGTTCAGCAGCTCGACATCTCGTTGTTCCTGAAACCACCGTCTGATGATTCTGGCCGTATGAACAGGGCAGTTATCCTGTAATATATATGTTGACCCTCCGTCTATGGCCTTGGGTGGTTCGAGGTTGACGGGGATTCTGGTTAGGTGGCATCAACGGATTTTCTCACTCTGGGTAGCTGGTACCGTGTAGGGAATCACATTACTTTCTTTTATACTACACTCCGATTTCTTCTTGTAGTGGATCGGAGGATTCTGTGAAAACATACTAAATCATCTGACGGGTCCCCTATTCTTCTTGTAGACTGTAGAGTATCGGGAAATTATTTATTCTATTTTAAAACGAAGTTCTCTGGAGAAAGCAGGGCTCAAAGGAGAAGACAGAGATCCTCTGACTGAATTTTACTGCTTCTAAAATATTACAGGTAATGCTTCAGGCTCTAGGTCAGATCAGAATAATCAGAATGATAATTTGAAAAATTACATGAGTTTATAATGGTATACTAATAATTTGGTGGCATCATTATTATTTAATGTTGACTTGTTTTGTTTTTAATTCTCAACAGGCTGAATTTTTTTGCCAAATATTTGAAGATAAAGATAAATTTTGGCTGTAACAGCATACTGGCAGATAAACAAGATATTTGAAGATGAATTCAGTAGTATGGTGGCAAAATCCTTGAGTGCAGAGCAATTGCATAATGTTGCAAGAGTGCCACCCCCTTTGTTGCAAGGCACCCCCACCCCCTTTATTGCAAGGCACACCACCCCCATTGATGCCACCCCTCCTTTGTTTCACCCCCACCCACCTTGGTGCCAACCCCCGCTTTGTTGCAAGGGGGGAAGCCTCTTTGGGGGAGAAGTTGGGACGGCCTCACCCCCCAAAGGGGCATACCTAACCTGGGGGAACCTCTTTGGGGGAGAAGTGGGACGGCCTCACCCACCAAAGAGGCAGAGAAAGGAAGAGGGGGAGCCTCTTTGGGGAGAAGGGAAGATGGCCTCACCCCCCAAAGGGGCAGAGAGAGAGAGAGGAGGAGAGGACCCAGAGGAGGAGGGTTCTTCGCTTGGCCAGAGCCAAGCGCATATGAGTCCTTCAGCCACCCTGTCGCTCTCTTATAGGCCCCTAATCAGCCAGTTGGCTGAGTTGCAAGATTGCGCTATGTATTTAATTAATCCTTATATTCATCAGCAAGTTGGCTGAGTTGCCAGATAGCATTAATTATTTATTTAAACCATATATTAATGTTGACTTAGAAGGTTCAGTTGCCAGATAGCAATATTTATTTAATTAATCCTTATATTCTTCCGTCATCTGGCTTAGAAGGCTGAGTTGCCAGATAGCAATATCTGTTTAATTATTCCATATATTATTCAGTCAGTTGACTTACAAGGCTGAGTTGACAGATTTCTTTATTTATTAAATTAAAGCATATATTAAGCAGCCAGTAGGCTTAGAAGGCTGAGTTGCCAGATAGCAATATTTATTTAATTAATCCTTATATTCTTCCGTCATCTGGCTAGAAAGTTCAGTTGTCAGCTTCGTTACTTATTTATTAAATTATACCATATATTCATCCATCAGTTGGCTTAGAAGATGATTTGACAAATAGCAATTAATTAATTATTCTGAAATTCGCTTTAGAAACAAATGATGTAATTGTGTACAAGGAATAAATAAAACACCAATACATCATTCTGTTTATTTACATGAATTAATGGAAATCCAATGGTGCATATATATGATCAAATAATAGAATTGAAAATATATTGAAAATATACAAAACATAGTATTATCAAAATATTAGTACAGGAAAAATAGTTATATTAAATATATTGAAAATATACAAAACATGGTATTATCAAAATATTAGTACAGGAAAAAATACATAGTTATATTAACTTGCAACATCTTGTAACATTGCATTGCAACATTTGCAACATTGCTGGACGCCCTAGGCATCAGTCCATCCGGTTGCTGGGAGCCCTAGGCATAAGTCCGTCCGGTTGCTGCCAAATCGTACGGGAAAAAGAACACCATAGCCAGAAAAAATGATAACTATGGTGATTGCCATGACTTAATGATCAATTGGGGCTCGAGACCTGTTGGTAACGATAGCCATGGGTAGCGTACATATGCGTCATGCGTTATCACAGTGTACGTTTATGCGCGTTATAAGGAGTCAGACAGCAATTCGTATGGAAAAATAAATGATCAATTCGTACTGGGAAAAAAAAATATATATATATATAACAGCAAAAATGAAATTTGATAACTAAATTTGTATAAAGGGCTCTTAAAATACTAAAAAAAAAAATTTAACCCCAATAAGCAAAACTGATAAATAGACAGCAAAACCCTAAAATTCACTAATATTGTACATTAATATTTTAAAATGATAGTCAAACGTTCAATACCGTACGAAAGGTGGCCTTAATACACTTAAGCTCACGGAGAAAAAAGGAACGTGTATAAAAATGTAATCAGAATGGAAAAGTGGTTGAGATGGTACGTGGCGACAGTTTTATCTTCACGACAACTCTATGTTTTTCATATCAAATAATGTTAACGTGTATTGGCCCAAACGAAATGGCACAAATTTATTCTTTGTTGATCATATAAACGATCATCACGAAATCATTTGAACAAGAGATGCGAGAGATTATAATGAGACAAATCCAGTCTGGATGGAGGACAATGAGTCTGAGACGTCACGAGAAGTGAAGCGCTAAAGTATTTCGCCCAATTTGATATTATTATTAATTAATTAAAGTATATATCGACGTTTGTGAGAGTGAAAACAGTGTGAAAGGAATAAATTCGTTTTCAGATTGCGCAACAAATACATAGGTCCAACCAAAAGACAATATATTTAAATTGTAGATATATATATATATATATATATATATATTTCATAAAAACAAAGGGACAGTTTTGAACGACTAAAAACCATCTCTCTCATCGCAAAATGACTGAAGAAAGTGGTCGGTAAAAATTGCATGACCTTTATCGTAACATACGGTCATCTCTCCCCCCCCCCCTCCATCCACCCAAACCTCTGAACCCCATCTGAGCTTGTATATATATATATAATAATAATAATAATAATAATAATAATAAATACAGGATCTTGTTCAGGTTTTATTAGAAACCTGTAGTTATAAGAATAATAATAATAATAATAATAATAATAATAATAATAATAAATACAGACCTCCGATTATTCAACTACATAAGTCTTCCTTAATTAATTAAAGGGGTTTAAACGAATATCCCATTTTCTATTAGAAACTTCTTGTTTTTATGCTACACACAAACACACACACACATATATATATACACAGTGGTGGCCAAAAAATTAGCACACTTTGAAAATTTTCCATTTATTTCAATTCTAAGGTTTTTTATCAGTTACAACTTCTTTTTAAGTAATTTAAATGTATGAAATTTTTATTTTAAATATGGAAATTTATATAATATACAAATATTAATGAATATTTGATCAAAATTTTAATGTTTTGTCTTTTTTTGTATATACCTGGAAAACTCCAAAATGTGAAGCAATAAGTTGTTTCACATTCTTTTATAATTTTAGCATACATTTAATAAGTTTATCAAATTTTCTGCCTATTTAAGATTATTTTTTGTTCATGATTAAAATTTCACCACTTGGAGGAGCTACTTCTGCTTGTAAAATTGTTCTTTATTAGACTCACGTGTTCAGTGTTTTCACAGATTTATTAGAGTGAGGGTGTGGTGCTGTATTAATTGAAAATGGGTCAGAATAAAGACATAACTCCTAAAAAGCAAGCAAAATTGAGGTTGTGTGTCAGGAAAACTACTCCGGCAGAGAAATTGCCAAAAAATTAGGTGTCAGTGAATCTGTGGTCTCAAGAATAAAACAAAAATTGAAGAATGGTGAAAGTCTCTCACCCAAAAAGAAAAGCAATAGTGGCAGAAAACGTGTCACAAGTGTGCGAGATGACAGCATTTTGATGAGAGAGTCAAAGAAAAACCGGAGAATTACAAGCCACAAATTGAAAATGGTCATGGCGGATCATGGAGTGAGTGTGAGCGCTCGAACTGTTCGTCGTAGATTATATGAAGGAGGAATGCCAGCACGACGTCCAAGAAAAAAACAAAAGTTGACACCAGCAATGTCGAAAAAACGGTTGCAATGGGCTAAAACATACAAAGAATGGAGTGAACAACATTGGGAAAATGTTAGTTGATATTTTGTTATTTGCAACCATTCATCCAGTAATAGATTGCAAATGTGTATAAAGTGTTTTTTTTGTTTTGTTCTAGGTCATTTGCAGCGATGAATCTATCATTCAGTGCACTGACGAGGAGTCTCAGTATGTTCGCAGACGACCCGGAGAAGCTTTCAAGGAGTGTGTGCATCAAAAGGTCAAACACCCAACGTAGATCATGGTATGGATCGTCATGTTCATTTATGGCACTGGTCGACTGCATATTGTAGATAGCATCCATGAGACAAGGGCAATACAAAGCCATACTAGAATCTCGTCTTCTACCTCAGTTGCGTGAATGGGCAATTAAGCAAGGTAGTGATGGCATCAGAAACCTTATTTTTATGCATGATGGAGCTCCATGTCACAAAAGTAAGCAAGTGACGCAGTTTTTGCAAGGAAATGGCATTCAAACACTTCCATGGCCAGGAAACAGTCCAGATATGAATCCAATTGAAAATCTTTGGGCAATTCTAAAGCAAGAGATGAAGAAGGAGACTATAACAAATAAACAACAACTAGTAGAAACATTAATTCGTGTGTGGAACCACAGTGACAACATATCTAAATCATACAGATCTCTTATTCATTCCATGCCAAATCGAGTAAAGTCACTAATATCAGCCAAAGGATGGTTCACAAAGTACTAGTAATATTATAATCTATTAAAATTTATTTTTAAATGTCTTGTGTGTAAATGTATAAGTAAAAAAATAAAATACTAGAGTCAAATATATTGTATATCTGAGCCAAATTAAAAAATAGAGTAAAAACAAAAGTTTGCTAATTTTTTGGCCACGACTGTATATATATATATATACAGGGCGTCCCAAAAAAATGTATACACGCTTTAACAGCTGATAGCTCAATTGATATTTCTTTCTTTCCAAGTTAAACCCATTAGAATTAATAATGGCAGTCAGACTAAGCTTTGAACAAAGGAAATTCATTCTAAAATGCTACTGGAAGTGTGAAAACGCTGTTGAAGTGCAAAGACAGTTTAGGAGGGAGTTTCAAACAGATCCACCAACGCGACTTACCATCACTCGAATTAGAGATAAGTTTGAAGCCGATGGAACTGTTCAGAATGTCCACAAGAAGCGTTCCGGAAGACCACGGACATCGACAAGCCCCACAAAGCAAGAAAGAGTACTGGAAACGTATCACCAAAGTCCAAGAAAATCTGTGCGGCAAGCGAGTCGTGAGGTAGGAATTTCAGAATCGTCTGTCCAACGCATTTTGAAGCGCTGTCAATGGAAAAGTTACATTCCAAGATTAGTCCATGCTATTAATGAAGATGATCCGGACCGAAGAGTGGAGTATTGCGAGTGGTACTTGGCACGATGTGGATGTGGATTGGACGAAGGGGTTTCGTAGAATACCCTCCGCGTTCACCAGACCTCACACCACTAGACTTTTTTTTATGGGGATACTTAAAAGACAAAGTCTACTCTATAAAACCTGCAACAGTCGCTGAATTGAGAGCAGCCATTGAACGAGAATGCACACAAATACCAAACGAAATGTTTCGTGATGTTTGCGATTCCATTGCTTCGCGTTATCAGCAGTGCCTGGACCAGAACGGACGTCAGTTTGAAAACAGGCGTTGACAAAACAATTAAATAATGTCTGTAGATTCTATTACATTTTGAAAATGAAATGTATTTTAATAAACACTGCCTTTATAATTATTTAAAGTGTGTATACACATTTTTTTTGGACGCCCTGTATATATATATATATATATATATTTATATATAATATATATATATATATATATATATATATATATATATATATATAAGTAATTGTAATTGTAAAGATAACAACATCAGAAAAATATTAAATGATAAACTGCAAAGTATCGATGTCGTCATACAGGAACTAATCGAGAAGCATACAGAAAAGAAGACGACGCTATAGAAGCGATAAAGGCTAACTCAAAGTACTTCTATAATTTCGCAACAAGAAAGTCGAAAAACCATGCGACTATCGAACCTTTAAAAAAATTAGAACAATGCTTTACCTGATGATCTAACAGAAGTACCTGAAATATTAATAGCTCAGCACGAATCATCTTTCAGTATCCCAAAAACTGACAAATTGATATGCGATAGAAACACGTTCTTTGAAGAAGAACCACAAGGGGACAGTATAACAGATTTCACCTTTACGCCGGATGATATTACACAAGCCATAGGAAAACTAAAAACACACTCAGCGGCAGGACCGGATAAAAGGAATGCAAGGAATCTTTATGAATCTCATTCTTCAAATACGATTTATGCAGTGACCGAGATAAGAACTTGAGAACCGGCATCTTAGAACACTCGTCATGCGTGCTTAGAACTTTCATCCTAAGTCCTTTATAATATGATTACCCTGTATGAAAATTCTTTCTAATTTACGAGTTTCTGCCATTTATATACACACTGAGCGGCAGGACCGGATAAAAGGAATGCAAGGAATCTTTATGAATCTCATTCTTCAAATACGATTTATGCAGTGACCGAGATAAGAACTTGAGAACCGGCATCTTAGAACACTCGTCATGCGTGCTTAGAACTTTCATCCTAAGTCCTTTATAATATGATTACCCTGTATGAAAATTCTTTCTAATTTACGAGTTTCTGCCATTTATATACAGGGTGGGCCGTAAGTTTCTATACATAGGAAAAATAAACATTTTTTTATGGACAACCATTTTTATGTATATAATATGCTCTACATGGTTGCCATTGTTTTGAAAACACATTTCAATACGTGTTCCCCACTGTTGATGAACACGCATTAGCACAGTTGACGTTATGCTTGTAATGGCGTTGGTGATACGTTCCTTTAGATGATTTATGTCTCGTATCTTTTCCTGATACACCATGGCCTTCAAGTGCCCCCAAAGATAGAAATCAAGGGGGTGAGATCTGGGGATCTGGGAGGCCACTCCACAGGACCACGCCGACCAATCCAAGCATCCGGAAACTGCTGATCCAAATACCGACGCACGTGAAGACCATAATGAGGTGGAGCTCCATCTTGCTGGAAGTAAACTGGGAAGTTACCTTCCTCGTTTAGCAGGGATGGGAAAATCTCTTCTTGCAACATGTTAAGATACCTTTTGGCATTAAGATTTCCACTGACAAAAATTGGTCCAATAATTCTGTCACCCCATATCCCGGCCCACACCATCACTTTACCGGCACCTTGCATCTTCGTCGGACTCAGCCAGTTAGGGTTAGCATTACTCCAATAACGTATGTTTTGCCGATTAACCTCTCCATTGACGTAAAAATTTGCTTCATCAGTAAACAAGATCTTACGTCAAACGCATATTCTTAGGGTATCTGAAACATAAAAACAAACGTTTAAATTTTCCTATGTATGGAAACTTACGGCCCACCCTGTATATATATATATATATATATATATATATATATATAAATGGCAGAAACTCGTAAATTAGAAAAAGAAAAAATAATTAAATTAAAACGCAATCGTGTCTCTCTCTCTCTCTCTCTCTCTCTCTCTCTCTCTCTTTTGGGGGATAAAGTGGGACGGCCTCACCGCCCCATCCCCATGGGTATCTCATTTGAACTCTGTACACCCTTTCTGGTCAAATTTCTTCCTTTGTTTGCGTTTAGATTATCTCTCGCAGAAAGACTGGAATGTCTATTGAAACACGTCCCGTTATCGCGCCCAAAAAATACACGAATATCTCTCCGGGGGTAACTCTGTTATTTGTGTGTTTCTCTCCGAATCATCACCCCATCTGTAAAATACTTAATCAATGAACTAACAACTTCAATAAAACAACATTTTGCATCGTCGGAAAAGACTAATTTATTTAACCTCGTATTAGGTATGCAATAATCAACTGCTAGCTCGAAGCAAGACTTCTTTACAATCACAATATATGCACAAAATATAGGCATTGTATACATATATGTATATATATGCTTTAAAAGAGAACACATTACATAAATTTTATATTTAGGAAGTACAAACATGAAAAATTATTTTCTATCTTCGTCCATTATTTGCACAGGACGGTACGTAGATAGTGGTGGTGCTAGCTGAAACGTCGCATAGATATCTTCCAAATGCCAGGCGCTATTGTCATTGTTTCCCAAGGGTATACGTTATAAGAACTTCTGGCAAGAAGGTAATTTTAGAACAGATGTTTTTCATTCCTTCATACATAATTCAGATGATTTGTGGTATGTTTAGGCCTTCCAAGCTTTACGATAAACTAAACAAATTAAAACTGAAATCTCCTTTTTGTTTTAGAAACAATAGAAGCCTCAAAAGCTTGATAAGCTCGTAGAAGCCTCATCACGATTTCTGTTCTGTCTGTCTCTGTCTCTGTCTCTGTCTGTCTGTCTGTCTGTCTGTCTGTCTCTCTCTCTCTCTCTCTCGTACAATATATATATATATATATATATATATATAATATAAAATTTCCAGACTACTGTTTTTTCTCTCTCTTGAAATCTATTACGAATTGGTTTTCATTCCACGGCATAACTTTTCTTACGTCCATTTTAAAAGAAAAAGTAATTTATATTTTAATAATTAAATTTAAATCCACGAAAGTTTAGTTTATTTAAATATCCATCTTTAATGGATATTTAAATTAAATTTCCAGTTGTTATTTTCGTTGGTTGTATTTGATCTTTGCCTTTTGTTCACTTATAGCTTTTATTTCTCTATACGTGCGCATCTGCGCATAAACGAGGTACTGACTTTTAAAAATCCTCATATCTAAAAGCTGATTAACGAACGTAACTTAACCTAACCTTAGTGTCATCGAACCGAGAAGGGTGTGATATGGGTGCAATTCAGGGTCGAAGGGTAGGTTTTGTTGATTCATTAAATTGTGAGGTACTCGCTCATATAAACTATCCTAACCAAACTCAACTAACCTAATCTAGCATGACCTAACCTAATCATGGCAAACGTTTCTTTTTTTCCGACAGTAAAGATGCTTTTAGATTTTATATAAGGGGTTCCAAAAAACCTTAGCCCCCCATTAGCAGCTTACATGTTTACTTATATCGAACTAGTTTTTAGTGATTATAAAAATATATAAAATTCTTTATTTATTGCAGGTATTAAAATTACTCTAGCTGATAAAGTGATAATATAATGGCTTCTCAATTAATTGGTGATTCGGAGAGGCAACGTGTGATAGATCGCATACGAGCAACAACATTTCGGGAAGCTCGTGATGCTGGAGCCACCTTTATAACACGTTCATGGGTTGCCAAAAAGTTGCGAAGAAGTGAGGACCTCGTCAAAAGAAATTGGAATAAGACTTTGGATGAATGTGAAATGGATACAACCAAATCTGGGCGCCCAAATTTGCCACTCTCTCAGGAAACAAAGGACATCATTGAAAGCGGTACGCGTAAGCGGAAAAACAGCTGCGCTAAACTTTCTAGAGAGATCGAAGTGTTGAGAGGAAAGACCGTTAGTGGTGAGATCATTCGACTGTACCGTCATAGGCAAGGTTTAAAGCCTTGGCATGAACTTCCAAAGCCAAGAAAAACTCAACTTAACATCGATGACAGAATGTGGTTTGCCCATTATCTTGAAGATTGGGATGTGGATGATTTCATGCATTTAGCTATCTCCGATGAATTTTTTGTTTACGTAACACGTCGACCTAATTACCAAAATGATCGAGTGTGGGCCACAACACCAGATGAAATCGATGACAATGAACATTATCGCGAATTATTAAAAAGTCCAGACTGTGTTGGTGTGTTTGTTTTGTTCACTGCAAAGAAGCTCATGTGGGTGCTGAATAAGGTAGGTTGATTTTGGAACTGTGATCTTGGACTAGTCTAGATAGGAAGGTATTAATGTATAAAAAACGTTGCACCAACTCATATTTGTGAAAATGATTGTATTTTTTGAGGATTGTTAATTATGTTTAAGTTGTAAAATTGCCGAATTTTACGAGTAAAATCGCGCGCGCGGCATTCGCACAATGTAAACAAACAAAATATCGGACCTTATTTCATCAAAATAATCAATTAAAATTCGGCTTTTTTAACAGAACGATGCTTGAAACTTGTTGTAAATGCATTATAGATGTTTATTAGTGTATTATTTTGTATTTTTTAATGATATTTACCCATAAAATGCGTATTAAATTAAGTTATTTTATGGTGCGTTCATTTAATTGTGTTTATTTTCAGATATTTCATAAAAATGGGTAAAAAACGGAAGTCTGCAGTGTTAACTCGAAGTGATAGTGCCAAAAAATTCAGTTGCCAGCCTTCCCCTTTGGATAAAACAGAGCCTCCTACCCTCCGCCAAGTTATTCAGTACAGTTATTTCCTCCAAAACAGCCACCCGGACTTGAAAATGATAGCAAAGGATGTCCTCCTTGACAACACAAATACAAACACTGGCTGGGAGGGAGGCCTTGTAACAGCTCTGGAAAATAAAATTGAGAGGAAATTGCACACCATTGGCTGTTCACTCCATCAGAATGAGCTTCCTTTCAGAGCTGTTTTCAAGCATCCCCAAAAGTCCCACTGCTTTCACTGGTCCGCTGGGAAAACTCTGTGAAATTAACTACCAAGATCTGCCACAAGTGGAATTCACCAAACTCAGTGGCCCCCTGGATGACATGGAATTTGCTGAGGAGACACTGAATGATCTCAGTAGCGACCAGAGGCTTCTTTTGGAGTATGTGCTTGGAATTTCCAAGGGCAAAGTCAACCCAAGATTTGCTGCCTGGAAAATTGGACAATTAAACCATGCAAGATGGTTGACTTTGGCAATTAGATTGATGTGTCTGTGGACCAGAGGCGCTTACCCTCCAGAACTACAGGATAAGCTTTACCAGGCCATCAAGTTCATTGTGGAAGTGTATGCAGTCAGTTGGTTTGAGATCAAAAGGGACAGCAAGTTCCACAATCAGCAGCTGTACATCTTCAACATGATCCAGAGGATCAAGCAGCAGTCTGAAGAAATCCAGGGTGTTGCTTTCAAGAACCTGAAGTACAATGCTTTTGCCTTGCTGCCCGAGAATGTGCTGTACTCCATGATGAAGTCTGATGACTTGGAAGTGAAAGAAGCTGCTCTCAAGAAAATTGTCCATCAGGTAAGCATTTATTAATTTAAACAAATGTGAAAAAAAAATTTGATTATGGGGATTTATTTAATAAAAAAAGGCCCGAGTTCTATAAATCCCCATAATCGAATTTTTTTTCACATTTTCTTATCCCAATTCCCCCCTTCCCCTCTGATAATGGAAATAATCTTACCTTCTTTCTGAAAAAAAATTCGATTATGGGGATTTATAGAACTCGGGTTTGTTTTTTTTAATTTAAGTTCAATTTAAATCAGCAATTCTGAGACTAATAGGGATTAAATCTTAAACTGGAATAAAAAATAAATTAATTATTATTCTTTCAGAAGTGGGAAGCCAGCCAAGAAGAGGCTGAAGAAGATCACAGCCATCAACATTGGAGCTACCCACTGGTCAGAACTAATCAACCTTTCTCAAAGTGGCATCTGTGAACCTGCTCTCACAGAAGACTTTTCTGACCAGGAGCTTCAAGAAGCATTGCTGAATGGCACCAAGCTGGAGCTGCCTGATCTGCCTTCACATTCTCAAAGTGTTGAAAGGGCCGTGAAGCTGACATCTGAAGCTTCCCATACTGTTTATGGACTCGAATCAAGGCACAAACACATTCTGGCCAAAGCCCTAAGCCGCCAGATCAGGTCTTCCTTTGCTTCTAAGGGCTCTTACAGTGAAAATTATGATGATCTTGGGATCTAAATGTTTCTATTTGACTCTGTACGTTTTTTTTACTTTTTCCAATAAAATTGTAACTTTTTTCAGGATTTTTTTATGAAAATAGCATGATTTTTTCGGCCGAAAATTGCGAAAATGTGGGTATTTTTCGGTACGATTTTTTGACGATTTTTGAAACGGTTTCCTCAAAACACGGTTAAAGCTAGGGATCTGAATTTTTTTGTCAGTTATTATCATATTAAGCCCTAACTATATCGACTAGTCCAAAGTCGATATCTAAAAAAATGCGGAAAATCAACCGACCTTAGTGCTGAAGCCAAATGGTCAGAGTTGGGATGGACAGTATTTTCGTGATATTATTCTATCCCAGCATGTCATTCCTTTTCTAGGAAACAAAAACAATGTTATGGATGTCGATCAAGTCACACTTCTGCACGATAAGGCCCCCTGCTTTAAGGCATTAGCCACTCAACAGTTGTTGCGGAACCATGAGATCGATTTCTTTGGAAATGAAGAATGGCCAGGAAATTCTCCTGACCTGAACGTCTGTGAAGACATTGGATCAGTTATAAAGGACAAGGTTGAATGTCTCTTGTTTCAAGAACCTGCAGCAAATCGATTTTCGAAGGATACAATGACGCAACACATTGAAACTGTTTTAGCAAATTTGCGTAACGATCAAGATCTATTGACGTCACTTTTAGCAAGCTACCCAAAGCGAATTCAGGCTGTCTTGGAAGCCAATGGCGGGAACACCAAGTTTTAATTGTTTCTCATTAAATGCAGGATTAAATACTCTTTTGTAAGGTATGTTTAGTTTTACTGTACCTCTAATGGTTTAAGCAATGGGCGGGGTGCTAAGGTTTATTGGAGCCCCGTGTATATATATATATATATATATATATAGCAAAAATTACTTCGTGCTACTAATCAAAAATTACTTTGTGCTACTAATCATTCATTAACGAATATATTTCATTTATTGACGTTATTCAATACTATATTTGACCAAACCAAGGCTACTGCACGTGGCTTGCCTTGTTTGTTTTTCAAATCTATCAAAAAACGTGGAGACATAATGTTCATTTTTCCGTCCTTCGAGAGGTCAGGTAGAGTGTGGTCACACACCGTGTGAAGAAAAGGAAAAAAGTCGGGTCGAATCGCAGACAGATAAGTGTTATAAATACTCTTCTCTTACAGATCTTTTGTCGGTAGCTTAATTCTATATTCAATTAGTATAAAATTGTGTTACTGTGTTTCTGTGTTTCTGTGTTTCTGCGTTTCAAAAACGCGGTAGACCTACGTTGTAATTTATTAATTTCCAGACGCTCGTTTTTTGTTTTTTGTTTTTTGTTTAACTAATTAAAAGCATGCCACCCCAGTCAAGTACTTGCAGTCGCTGTGAAGGGAAATTTGCCGCTTACGCGTTTACAATGGATAATAATAATGAACAGTTAGTTTGCAGGTGGTGATCAAAATTGGAAGTGCTGAGGAACGAGTTAGAACGTGAGAAGGAGGCCAGAGTAAGCCTTGAAGAAAGTGTGATGCTCCTGACGGCAAAATTAGAATCCCTTGAGACTCCAGTTACGACCCCTCCTGCCTCAGTTTCTATTAATAATATAAATAGTATTAATAGCCCTCTCTCTTCTCCTAGTTCCCAACCCTTCGTTCGAATGCGTAATGGAGCCCCATTGAGAAAACCTAAGACATGTCTACCAGTAATAACAAACAATAAGTTTTCTGTTTTAGGTTTCGATGATGCTGATGAACCGGAAATACGACTCGTTGGCGATTCCATTGTTCGAGGGCAGCTCGAGGAATTCTGTGGGAGAAACCCTCGTCGTAGGCGCCGTTACTGCTAACCTGGTGCAAGGGTGGAGGATATAACTAATAGTGTTGACCAATTTACAGACGGTACCTCCGAGGACACAACGTATGTTATTCATGTCGGTACTAATAACGTTTTAAATTCTAGATCGGAAGAACTGCTGGCTAGGTACAGGGACTTACTAGAACGATTAAAGGAAAAAACTAATAAGATTGTTTTAACAGGTATACTTCCTCGAATTATCCATCGTAACGTTTTCTACAGCAAGGCGACCTATATTAAGAATAACCTAAAGTCTCTTTGCCAACAGGAAGGAGTGCATTTTGCGAATTTTTGGAACAGTTTTTACGGCAGCAGGGATTTGTTCCTCGGAGATGGACTTCATCTTAATGACGTTGGAGCTGCGCGTTTAGGAAGACTGTTTCATAATACTGTCTCTTCTTTTCAGGCTGCCGTAACTCGAACGGTCCCAGCGTAAATTCCATAAATTTCCACTGCGCTCGCGAAGGTGTCGCAATTAAAAACAATTTGAAGGTTCTATCCTTAAATGCTCGTAGCCTACGAAATAAAAGAAACGAATTTTTTTCTTTAATTGCTTGTAAAGACCATGATATAATTGCGATAAATGAATCGTTGCTTAGCACTGAAACTCGTGACTTTGTAGGGGAGTATCAAATTAAAGGTTATAGACTTTTTGTTAAAAACAGAATAGGTAGGCGAGGAGGCGGTGTTATGTTGTATATCAAAGATAATACAGCGAACGTTATAGAAGTAAAAAACACAATTCCAGAACCGATACATTCGACTATAGCAAAACTTAAATTGAACGATTTCAAACTTCTTGTTGCGGTTATATATAGGGCCCCTAATCAAACAGCTGATACGGACGAAGCGTTATATCGTGAACTAAAGAGAATAATCGGTAGTGAGCAGGCTTTAGTTATGGGTGACTTTAATTGCGCTAACGTAAATTACGATACAATGCAGGGAGACGCGGAAGGTAATCGTTTAGTTAATTTTCTCGAGGAGAGCTTTCTTATTCAAAAGGTTGGGGAACCTACGAGGTTGGACAGTATTTTAGATTTAGTAATAACTACAGATGATAGGCTAATTACTGATCTTCAAGTAACAGAACCGTTAAGCAATAGCGATCACAATATGGTAGAGTTTGTCCTCTCAGTAAGTCACTCGAAACCAGCTAACTCGACTAAAATTCCTTACTTCCAGCACGCAGACTTTAGTAAATTTCGAAATAAATTGTCACACGTCAATTGGGAAAACATAATGCGGAATTCCAACGCGAAACTAATGTGGGAATCGTTCGAAACAGTATTTAGGACTATAAATGAGGAATGTGTACCGTACAAAATTAAGCGTGCGAAAGTAAACAATAAGCCCTTGTGGTTTACTTCTAGAGTAGCAGACATTATAAAGAGTAGAGATAGGGCTTATAGGCTACATAAGTGCGATAAAGACAATTTGTGGTTACGAAACAACTACATATCTCTAAGGCGTGAAGCGAAAAGTGTAATAAAAAAGTCCAAGCGCGAATTTGAAATCTCCATAGCTCGTGACGGTAAAGAAAACCCCAAGCGATTCTTTCAATACGTCAATAATAGAAATCCAGTAAAAAGCGTCTTGGGGCCTTTGAAAAATGTAAACGGAGATCTAGTTTCTGAGAACAAGGAAATGGCTACCTTGCTAAACGAATTTTTTACGTCAGTTTTTACTATAGAAGATGTAACGAATATCCCTACGGTTATAGACATAATACCTTTTGATAATGGTAATATTTTGGATAATATAGTGGTTAGTGAAGGGGAAGTAATGCGCTATATTGATAAAATGAAAACGCGTAAATCACCGGGGCCGGATTCCATATATCCCATACAACTAAAAGAATTAAAAGATAGCATTGTTGTGCTGCTAACAAAGATTTTTAATGCGTCTATTTCTGAGAGGTGCGTACCAGATAATTTCAAGTTAGCAAACGTAACACCTATCTTTAAGAAAGGCGATAAAGGTGCGGTGGGATATTATAGGCCAATCAGTTTAACGTCTGTTGTTGGTAAGCTACTGGAATCAATAATTAGGGATCATATAGTCGAACACTTAGAATTCCATAAACTAGTTAGAAATACGCAGCACGGATTTATGCGAAACAAATCTTGCTTAACTAATCTTTTAGAATTTTTCCAAAGCGTGGTTGACGTTTACGATAGACATCGGGCGGTTGATGTAGTGTATTTAGATTTTCAAAAAGCGTTTGACACCGTGCCGCACAAAAGACTCATTGAAAAAACTAAGGCTCATGGAATCAGGGGTGTAGTAATAAATTGGCTAGAAGAGTGGTTGCGAGGTAGGAAACAGAGGGTGGTCGTTGATGGAGCGGAGTCGTGTTGGGCTAATGTAGCGAGTGGCGTTCCTCAGGGTTCTGTATTGGGCCCCTTGCTTTTTCTTATATATATTAACGATTTAGATGTCGTCCTAGTCAGTACAGTTTCAAAGTTTGCGGATGACACGAAGCTGGGTGGTAGGGCGATTAATGACGAAGATAGAGGTAAAATCCAGGAAGATCTGAATAAAATCGTTGATTGGTCAGTCACATGGCAAATAAGATTTAACGTTGATAAGTGCAAAATTTTGCATATAGGTTCGCGTAACGGTAATTTTGCGTGTAGTATGTCAGGGAAAGAGTTAACAAGCGTACAGCAGGAAAAAGATTTAGGAGTTATAGTCACTGGTGATTTAAAAGTAGCGAAACAAAGTACAGCAGCGGTCAATAAGGCGAACAAAGTGTTAGGTTTTACAGCTCGAAATTTTGAGTACAAATCGCGCGATATTATAGTTCCACTTTATAAATCATTAGTTAGACCGCATTTGGAGTACGCGGTCCAATTTTGGAATCCGCATATGCGCAAAGATATAGACAAAATCGAAAGAGTTCAAAGACGAGCAACTAAGATGATTCCGTCGCTTAGGTCAAAGTCGTACGAGGATAGGCTTAAAGAATTAAAATTGACAACACTCGAGACTAGGAGGCTAAGCGGTGATCTAATCCAGGTTTTCAAAATTATGAATGGGTTCAATAACGTAGATAGAGATAGCATTTTCGAAATATCTCAATGTAATAGGACTAGAAATAACGGGTGTAAGTTGACAAGTAGAAGGTTCGAGACTGCAGTTGCGAAAAACTTTTTTACGCATAGAATAGTAAATAGGTGGAATAATTTGCCGGTAGAAGTAATTAGTAGCACGTCTATAAACATGTTTAAAAATCGATTAGACAAATATGTTGATAGATTGGGTATAGTTTAAGGTAGTAAAATTAAGGCTTTGTAGTGATAGATCCCACAACTCAACACAAGTGTTGTGGGATATAGGGAGGCAGCATCTTGGGTTAGGGGATACTCTCTGTCCTTACATACCCCATTTAAAGAGATTGCTCTGCCGAGCGGTGCTCCCCATAGTACTGTGAGGTATTGAAAAACTCATGATCTTCACTTGCCCCACAAACACCTTTAAATGGGAGACCCAAAATGGGTGCACACACATTTCTACATTACTGTACAGTCTTTACAGCCACACCTACACCTTTCCTCCTAAGTATATATATTGTAAATTTTGACTTGGTCCACAATCGATATGGACCGTGACTTATTTTTCGTTGGCAAGGTACTAGTATTGATGGATACCGTAATGAAATTGAATGGATTCTTTGGATCTGATATATTTGCATGTCGGTTATAAATAGATATAGAGTGTAACATATTTGTGGATAGTAGTCTATTATGACTTGATCCTCTCGATCCAGAGATTCTATCTTTAGTTTTAAATCGATAATTAATTATTTTTTTATTGATAATTATTTAGTTTTGCAAAAATTGGTCGTTCCGAATGTACAGGCAGTTGTTACATAAATTTCTTATGTTCTTGTGGTTCGGAACCCACGTAAAATTGTAGGTCCCCTCCGCCACCACGGAGGACATAACAGTACACAATTACGAACACAGTTAGGTAGACTAGCCATGAGTGGATCCTAGGGTCTTTGTTGGTCTGAAACATTATAACATTATATTATATATATATATATATATATATATATATATATATATATATATATATATATATATATATTAGGGTGATTCAAATATGGGGGTAAAAAAAATTTTTTTATATTTTAATGTGTTCAACTCTTTAAAAGTTTAAATGGTTCATTTCAGCATAAAAATAACTATTCTAAAATATTTTAGCAAATTTATAATTTTTAGGGGTTGCTACCAGCAATTAAAAATTGACAGAACGACTCAAATTGTCAAATTTTTCCACACTACCCAGGAGGTACAGTACAAGCCGCATTGCTTTTTTTTAATGTGGAAAGCTCCCCCGTAGGTCCTACCATAACCACAAATATGCATAATTAAACTAGTATGATATTTGAGACATTAGCTGTCCTTACTTCATCAATGTTTCTTTTTTTCTATCAGGGTAAACAGCCCTGTAGTTTTTCACTACTTGTAGCAAGAATTGTTTTTGATCTTCGTCATGTGTTAGTATTTTATTATATTCATTCATTAATTTTACTCCTCTTTCCGCTATATCATTCACGACTTTCCACTGTTTGATAGATTTCTTAGCGGAGTTAAACTCTTCATCATTATGCCATTCTTTAGCATCTTTGCGTAAAAATTTTGAACTAAATTCTGTTATTGTAAAGAATCTTTGAGTGTTTGATGTGACAAAATCTTCTAATTTCTTCGTTAGAATACGTGCAGGATCTAGAAAAGCCCGCTTTGCAGGAAGAGTTTCTTTTGTATTTTGCAAGGCTTTTACCATTTTGTTTTTTGTTTCAGTAGGCACTTCATCATCATAAAAGGCCAACGCTACCAGTTCTTCTGATAGGTACCAGTACCAGAGGTGACCTAACAGTTTTTTAATAGGAACAAATGCAATTGTGTCATTTATTTGTTTGTAGACTACAAAATTCTCTAATAATTCCAGATCAAGATGAGGAGCGCAAGATGACACAGGAGTTGTAAACCATGCCTTTACATATAACCGAGTAGCAAATAGACAGATGTCTTTTAGTCCTTTTTTGTCTTTTACTGAAATTTTGAACTGAGATTTGAACAAAAAATTTTAATGAATATGTAATTTTGGCCATCCACCTAGCCCGATGAAGTCCCGCTGGATGTTTAAATTTGATTCCACCTTTTGGTTCACCTCCCAAAAAAATAATTGTTAACTGCAATAGTTCTAGGTAATCGTCTCTTGGTTGGAATGTGTCTAGTTGATTTGCTGCAAATATAATTATGTCATCTTTGATGTCATGAATATTTTCATAGATATCTGGATCTGATAATACTGTTTCGTAGTCCTCCTTATTAATGCTTGACCATTTTTCTCTGAACTTCTTAAAAAGGACTATATCTGCGCCAGAAGATGGTGATAAAGACTGAAACAACAGCTTCCAGCATAATTTCAAATATGTGGTGTCGACATGCCAGCCACAATAAATCGTTGTCGAATTTTTGTTCTAGAAGAATAGCTGCAGCATTTCTAGGACCAGTATTGGCTGCCGTTGTATCGAAACACATGCATTTTATTTGTTCGCAGATGCCCCATTCAAGCGATGTCTGATTGTTGGCATTAAAACTAGAGACGCATTTCTGTCACCCAATTTTGCAACATCAAGACTTCCTAATAATTTATCATCAAACAATTTTCTACGTTTGCCTACCTTACTTTTCCATGTTGAAGGTTGTGCAGCACAGAAACCAGATTCATCACTTTTACTCTCCTCTGATTCTGATTCTGATGATGTACTGGTGAGTATGACAGCCTCTTCTTTCTTCTTTCTTTTGATCTCTTCTTCTGCTTTCCTCTTTTCATAATGTTGCTTTTCTGCTGCTCTTTGCTCTTTTTTAGCAACAGCCTTATCAATGGTACCCACTTTTCCATGACGTCCTTTCTCACGTTGCATTTTCAAGAATTTCTTATCATCTTCTATTTTTATAAGCTGCATAGCATTCTCATGAGCAATGTCAAATAAGTTTTCCAGTTTATCTTTCCATTTTTCTTCTTTATTATTTAAATTTTTTGATCTTTTCAATTTGTTTGCTTTGTTTTTCTTAAGCAGCTGCCATTCCTTCAGTATTCCTTGAATTTTATCTACTTCATGTACTCTGTTTTGCTGGTATTCCTGTTTTTTTCCAAACTGCTAGCACATCATCTGCAGTAGAGTAGCATGATTCTCTAATGCCTCGCTTTTTAATATTTCTGTAGTGCATGAAGAGGGCCATCATTTCCTTCTCTGATGGTAATACGGATGTTTTAGTACTGCAGAGGGCTGCCCAATTAGCCATACTTCAGTTTCTTTTCTTGTAGAACTTCTCCCAACTGAGCAACTAGGTGATGGTGAGTTAGGCCTAGCTTCCATAATCGATTAATTGGTATCAAAATTACGAGTTCCAAACAACAATTAAAAGCAAGCTAATATAAACCATTAATTAAAACTTCTGAAATATAAACAATTAAACATAAAATCATAAGTTGTAAAAACAAACAAATTGAAAAAAAGGGAAACTTTGACGCCTGGTAGCACATAGTAAATTTTATTTAAAATTCACAAAATTTGGCATACACTACTTTTTTGTCATGTTGAACAAAAATACAGGTTGAACAATTAAAAAAAAAACTTTGATTTTTTTGAATCACCCTAATATATACGGTATATATATATATATATATATATATATATATATATATATATATATATATATATATATATATAGTGTAAGGAAAAAACTAAGTCGCAAATTAATAACAGAAATTTGAACTGCATTGGGGTGCTGAAGGCGAAATAATGTCCTAATACAGAGGTACCTACGAGACTGCCTGCTTAAGAAGGAAAGTTAAAAGATGTAAGAAAATTTAAAGACGAGTGAAAGTTTTAAAGCAAAACAAAGAAGAGAAGTTGAAAGGGAAGAATCAAATTTAAAGATAAAGCGAAAATTTTAAAGGAAAGAGGAGGGATTCCGCGTGAAATTTGCGCAACCTCTGTACGCGTTAACAAATGCTTCTAACTGGGGGTTTAAGGCAAGATAAACATCTAGTCCCCTTTATAAAGGGTTTGACCGAATTACTTCGAATCACTCTGGCTGGCAATCCATTCCACATATTAACTATACGATTAAGGAAAAATGTTTAGCTTCATTAGAATTAAGATGTTTGCCCACTAATTTGAAACCATTACTGCGATTTGTATTTGCATTTTTGAAGGTGAAATATTTTTTTGACCTTGACATCAAACCTTTAATTACACTAGGGAACAACATTTTTGTTTCTTGAAAACTATTTGGTGTTTCTTATAGAACTTTTGATGCTAATTCCAAATATGGTTTCAGAATTTTTCTCTCACTCATAGTTTTCGAGAAAACAATATTTCCATTTACTCAGAGTTTTCCCAAAATATTAGTTAAAATTAAGTGTATTAATTTAATTTTACTTTCTTTTTTTCCAGGTTAACTATATTTAATAGTATTTTTTGCATTAAAAAAATATAGCTATTTAAACAAACAGATTTTTAATAAAATGAAAGAAATTTTTTTCAAGTTTTGCTCAAATTTTAAAATTTTTCATAGTAGAAAAAATTGGTTTTTCATTCCAAAACGTTTTCCGTGATTTCAATAATTTTCCGCCAGCATGAATCGAAACTGTATTAATCCCAGAGATACATTTTGCTACGTATGTGGAGAACTGACCATAATGGCACAGAGGAAGACGATGACCCCACTCGTGAAGAAGGCTTACGAACTTTATTTTGGATATAAGGTAGGCGACCAAGACAAATCCTGGGCACCTCATATCTCATGCATTTCCTGTGCCGTCACTCTTAGGGGTTGGATTAAAGGTACCCGCAAATCTATGCCATTTGCCATACCAATGATTTGGAGAGAGCCCAAGGATCACCTAACGGATTGCTATTTTTGTTTGACTAACGTTTCAGGATTCTCTGCCAAAAATAAACATAAAATTCAATACCCAAATCTTGCATCTGCCATGAGACCAATACTACATGACGATGATAACCCAATTCCAACTCCCCCAAAGTCATGGACACTGGATGAAGAGTCTGAAGTTGAACCAATGGAAATTGATGACACTAAAGATACAGACTTTCAGCAACCTGAATCAAATAAACCACGTATGATAACGCAGGTTATGCTGAATGATCTCGTGAGAGATTTGGACCTTCCGAAAAAGAAAGCGGAATTATTGGGCTCCAGGTTACGTGAATGGAATTTGCTGGCAAAAGATACAAGCATATCGGCGTTCCGCACTCGCCAAAAAGATCTGATGCAGTATTTCTCCTCGTCAGGTGGTTTATGCTACTGTAATAATGTAAATGGACTGCTGTTAGCTCTCGGTCATGAGCACAAATCTGAAGATTGGCGTTTATTTATTGACTCTTCGAAGCTAAGCCTCAAGGTTGTACTACTTCACAATGGAAATAAATACCCTTCCATTCCTGTAGGGCACGCTGTCCACATGAAGGAATCTTACGAAAATATGAAACTCATCCTTCAGCAGATTAATTATGACCAGTTTCGTTGGTATATATGTGGGGATTTAAAAGTCGTCGCGCTTCTTCTGGGAATGCAGCTCGGTTATACGAAGCTCTGCTGCTTCCTTTGTGAATGGGACAGCAGAGCCAGAGATTCGCATTATTTTGTAAAGGATTGGCCACTTCGTCAAAAATGTATCGCAGGACTGAAGAATGTGTCTCATGAACCCTTAGTTGACCCCAAGAAAATATACTTACCGCCACTTCACATCAAACTTGGCATCATGAAAAATTTTGTCAAAGCAATGAACAAGGAGGATGAGGCATTCAAATATTTGAAGAAAAAGTTTTCACGACTTAGCGATGCAAAGATAAAAGAAGGGATCTTTGTTGGTCCCCAAATCAGAGAGCTCATGAAAGATCAAAAGTTTGATGATGCCTTGAGAGGAAAAGAAAAAGTGGCATGGGAGGCCATGAAGAACATTGTCACAAATTTTCTAGGGAACATCAAAGCCTCCAACTATGAAAAAATAGTGCAGGACATGATTGAAGCATATAGGTTATTGGGATGTAATATGTCACTAAAAATCCATTTCTTGCACTCCCATTTAGATTTCTTCACTGAAAACCTCGGCGACGTAAGCGATGAGCATGGAAAAAGGTTCCACCAAGATATAGCTACTATGGAGAAACGCTACCAAGGGAGGTGGGATCCGGCAATGTTAGCTGATTACTGCTGGACATTGATGCGAGAAGCTCCTAATGAAAACTACAAGAGAAAATCAGTGACAAAGAAGTTTTAAGAAGAATATTTTAAATGCCAATCTGCCACTAATATAATTTTTATGAAGTATTTTTACTAACTTCTATACACTTTTTGAATAAATATTAAAATACAAATTTCTCAGTAACCTTGGGTGATAGAGAAATTCTACGGCTATATTCCGAATCAGAGGAAAAAATCCTATAAGACCGACCTGTTCACGTCCAAGAAACAAAAAAAAAGTTAAAATTTGTTCCCCAGTGTTATTTTAAATACATGGATTAAATCTCGAGCACGACTTTTCACGAGTGAGAATAAATTGAACGTTTCTAAATGGGCAGCGTATGATTTTACCGGTAACGCGGCATATTTTCATAAACAGCGATCACGCGCCTTTATTGACAACTGTGATAAAACTCAATAACTTTTATATTAAATCACCTGAATGATTTTACATTATATGTCAGACCACATATATATATATATATATACGCATGTTAAAGCTTTATTCGTTAATATAAAATAAAATTTGTAGTGTTTATACTGTAGAAATATTAAAACTTTTGGTGCTACTATAGCGTGATTCCTACCGGTGACTTCGATACTGTAGGGTGATTCCTACCCGTTTTGGTTCGAAACTACAGTACTGTAGAGTGTGATTCCTATCCAAGGTATAAATGAAAATATAATAAATATAAAATGCTATTTATTATTCAATTTTATTTATTTAAAAAATAGTTTCGGTGCTACTATAGTATGTGGTCTACCTACGATTGGTTAGGTTTAGTCACGATATTTTCGTTAAAACTAACGAAAATATCATGACTAAACCTAACCAATCGTCAAGGGCGATGGACATTGGAATGTAAACAAGCAATTAGTAAACAAGGTAAGAAGCTATAAGTAAAAGGTAGACCGCCGAATCGAGGTAGGAATCACGCTATAGTAGCACCAAACTTTTTAATAATTATCTACAATTAAGATCGTGGCGTTATTTCGAACTTTACTTTGAATCTCTCCTTCTCTTTTTATTTTGGGAGGGGTATTTTGTGATATTCACCGTTGCCCATCCTTCGTTTATTAAAAATAATATAATTTTAATGTTAATGGTTTTAATACGGTTTCACTGGTAAATTATCTGTACGTAGGCTTTGCAATTTACAATGACAATCAACTGTGACGCTTGACTATTTATTTTATTCAATTTGGCCATCAAGCTTTAGTCATTACTGACTTATTAAAATAAATCAGACGACTCACCCTCCAACAACCACTAAATCGTTGAGTTGCAATGTATATATATATATATATATATATATATATATATATATATATGTATCATAGCCACGTTTAGTGCATGGGTCGGCCACGTCTGAACCAACCCCGGAAACTAAAATATTTAACACCCAAAAGATCACCCCTTTAAAAAGACAACTGCCATTATCTTACTCACAGAGGAGTCTATAGAAAGGATGCACCCACAACAAAAAAACTTAGAGTTGTGTATAACTGTAGTCTTAAAGATGGCAATAAGCACAGCTTGAATGACTGTCTCATAGAGGGATCTAATCTTATTTCAGACCTTGTAAAAATCCTTCTAAGGCTTACATTAGATGACTATACAGTTCAAAGTGATATAAGCAAAGCTTTTTTGAGAATTCATCTGAAAATGACTATGACAAAGATCAACTAAGATTCTTGCGGTTTAATGATCCATATGACTTAAATAAAGGGTTTAAAACATTTAAATTTAGTGTGGTTTTCTTTGGGACAAATGCAAGTCCTAGTTTACTGGTTTTAACCATCAAACATCACTTAAATTTGTATGATGAAAATGATTTAACTGTTCAGTTCTTGAAAGATCACTTCTATGTAGATATCCTTGTAGAATCTAGACCCTAATTCACAACCCGATAACTTAAACATAATACAGTTTCCTGAATTGAATAGAGAAACAAGATGCGAAACGTGTAAAAGGGCGAAGACGATATAAAAGATGAAATGAATTTGTGTATATTAATAGCAAAAGTGGTTTTAGCTTAAATCAAGGTCTACCGCAAAATAAATAAGTTGAAGTTTACGGAATAGCAGCAATTTTTGCAAGTATTTTTATTGCCCATAACTACATTTTACATACATTACGTACAATTAAAGACATTTTGATTGTATTTCAATATTAAAACTTAGAAATAGAGATAGGTTTCTTGAACTTTGCCAAGGATACCATGGCTGCATTGCTCTTGAGGGAGGAGTAATGCATTATGTGGAGGCCAAGTTTAGCAGGAAGTTGGTGTGGATTGTCTGTGACTTGCACACTGGGTAGCTGAGTCTCAGGCACCTGGTGACTGCACTGGATGGCAAGACCTTGAGCAACAACAAGTAGTCTGGGCCCCTAGGGAAGATGTTAGTCACTGCCACTGAGCTGGAGACCTACCCAAACTTCACGAGGATCACTGTTGGTCCTCCTCTACCCATCTCAGACGGAGGTAGTCAGGGACTTCAGCACAGACCAATCATATGGCTAGAGAATCATCACTGACATCAGATCGGGAGAGGTACCTCAGAGTCTAGCTCTCCTGGAGACTGGTACAGTCTGTCACAGTAGTTGGGTCACCACGGCTCTAAGGTTCTGCAGATTGTGGATTTCAAACATGGGCTGAAGGGTAGGATCCTGAAGAATCTGAAGATAATTGTGAAATTCGTAGTGGGGTTCTACATGCCAAACTGGTTCAACATCAAGCTAAATCACAGCTGGGTGGGGGGGCTCAGGCATGTACTGTACCAGCTGGAACTGCTCAGAAGTCAGAAGAAGGAGGTGATAGGAATAGTGATACCTACAGTGAAGAGATCAGCCTGGTATGCACACTCTGAGGCTGTGCTCCAGGCCATGCTGTGCAGTGAGGTGGAGGAGGAGAGGCGGGAGGTAGTGAAGAGGATACTGGAAATGAGAAGTGAAGGAGCTGAGGGTACACAGGCAGGAGACTGCAGTGTCAGACCCAGGAAGACTCCTGACAACCCAGATGACACCAAACCCTCGGAGCTTATTGACTGGAACTCTGACGTCACTGTGCCTCCTCTGACCTGCTCGCTCACCACTGCTGCAATCAAGGAGTTTCTGGATAGACCAATGGAAGTTCCTGCATGGTTCTCACACACACACACACACACACACACACACACACACAGTCAGTAGAGAGGTGTGTGAGGATGACAACTGACGAAGCACAACATGTTTACTCACAAGAGTGGAGGGAGGCGTACACCAGGAGCCAGGTGGCCGGTAGGGAGCTCATGTTCAGGAACAAGAGCAATGCAGCCATGGCATCCTCGGCAAAGTTCAAGAAACCTATCTATATTTCTAAGTTTTAATATTGAAATACAATCAAAATGTCTTTAATTGTATGTAATGTATGTAAAATGTAGTTATGTACAATAAAAATACTTGCAAAAATTGCTGCTATTCCGTAAACTTCAACTTATTTTGCGGTAGAACTTGATTTAAGCTAAAACCACTTTTGCTCTTAATATACACAAATTCATTTCATCTTTTATATCGTCTTCGCTCTTTTACACGTTTCGCATCTTGTTTCTCTATTCAATTCAGAAAACTGTATTATGTTTAAGTTATCGGGCTGTGAATTAGGGTCTAGATTCTACAAGGATATCTACATAGAAGTGATCTTTCAAGAACTGAACAGTTAAATCATTTTCATCATACAAATTTAAGTGATGTTTGATGGTTAAAACCAGTAAACTAGGACTTGCATTTGTCCCAAACAAAACCACATTAAATTTAAATGTTTTAAACCCTTTATTTAAGTCATATGGATCATTAAACCGCAAAAATCTTAGTTGATCTTTGTCATAGTCATTTTCAGATGAATTCTCAAAAAAGCTTTGCTTATATCACTTTCAACTGTAGAGTCATATAATGTAAGACTTAGAAGGATTTTTACAAGGTCTGAAATAAGATTAGGTCCCTCTATGAGACAGTCATTCAAGCTATGCTTATTGCCATCTTTAAGACTACAGTTATACACAACTCTAAGTTTTTTGTTGTGGGTACATCCTTTCTATAAACTCCTGTGTAAGATAATGGCAGTTGTCTTTTTAAAGGAATGATCTTTTGGGTGTTAAATATTTTAGTTTCCGGGGTTGGTTCAGACGTGGCCGACCCATGCTCTAAAAGTGGCTATGATACATATATACATATTGCATCTCAATGATTTAGTGGTTGTTGGAGGGTGAGTCGTCTGATTTATTTTAATAAGAAGTCAGTAATGACTAAAGCTTGATGGCCAAATTGAATAAAATAAATAGTCGAGCGTCACAGTTGATTGTCATTGTAAATTGCAAAGCCTACGTACAGATAATTTACCAGTGAAACCGTATTAAAACCATTAACATTAAAATTATATTATTTTTAATACACGAAGGATGGGCAAGGGTGAATATCACAAAATGCCCTCCAAAAATAAAAAGAGAATGGGAGATTCAAAATACAGTTCGAAATAACCCCACGATCTTAATTGTAGATAATTATTAAAAAGTTTTAATATTTCTATAAACCCTACAAATTTTATTTTATATTAAAGAATAGAGCTTTAACATGCGTGTATATGTATATATATATATATATATATATGTGTGGTCTGACATATAATGTAAAAACATTCAGGTGATTTAATATAAAATTTATTATGAGTTTTATCACAATTGTGAATAAAGGCGCGTGATCGCTCTTTATGAAAATATGCCGCGTTACCGGTAAAATCATATGCTGCCCATTTAGAAACGTTAAATTTATTCTCACTCGTGAAAAGTCGTGCTCGAGATTTAATCCATGTATTTAAAATAATTAAAGGTTTGATGTCAAGGTCAAAAAAATATTTCACCTTCAAAAATGCAAATACAAATCGCAGTAATGGTTTCAAATTAGTGGGCAAACATTTTAATTCTAATGAAGCTAAACATTTTTCCTTAATCGTATAGTTAATATGTGGAATGGATTGCCAGCCAGAGTGATTCGAAGTAATTCGGTCAAACCCTTTATAAAGGGACTAGATGTTTATCTTGCCTTAAACCCCCAGTTAGAAGCATTTGTTAACGCGTACAGAGGTTGCGCAAACTTCACGCGGAATCCCTCCTCTTTACTTTAAAATTTTCGCTTTATCTTTAAATTTGATTCTTCCCTTTCAATTTCTCTTCTTTGTTTTGCTTTAAAACTTTCACTCGTCTTTAAATTTTCTTACATCTTTTAACTTTCCTTCTTAAGCAGGCAGTTTCGTAGGTACCTCTGTGTTAGGACATTATTTCGCCTTCAGCAGTCCAATGCCGTTCAAATTTCTATGTTATTAATTTGCGACCTAGTTTTTTCCTTATCCTGTATATATATATATATATATATATATATATATATATATATATATATAATATAATCTAAAAGCATCTTTACTGTCGGAAAAAAGAAACGTTTGCCGTGATTAGGTTAGGTTATGCTAGATTAGGTTAGTTGAGTTTGGGTAGGATAGGTTATATTAGCGAGTACCTCACTATTTAATGAATCAACAAAACCCACCCTTTGACCCTAAATTGCACCCATATCACACCCTTCTCGGTTCGATGACACTAAGGTCAG
>JAJOZX010000087.1:1915000-2145000 GCA_023014485.1 Bathynomus jamesi | reverse complement strand
TCCCCCAAGAGAGAGAGTGAGAGTGAGAGCGACGATTGGGTTTTAATTTAATTATTTTTCTTTTTCCGTACGAAATATATATATATATATTATATATATATATATATATATATATATATATATATATATATATATATAAATGGCAGTGTTGCTGCCATTTAGAAATTAGAAAGAATTTTCATGCAGGGTAATCATATTACAAAGGACTTAGGATGAAAGTTCTAAGCATGCATGACGAATGTTCTAAGATGCCGGTTCTCAAACTCTTATCTCGGTCACTGCATAAATCATATTTGAAGATTGAGACTCATAAAGATTCCTTGCATTACATTTATCCGGTCCTACCGCTGAGTGTGTTTTTAGTTTTCCTATGGCTTGTGTAATATCATCTGTCGTAAAGGTGAAATCTGTTATACTGTCTCCTTGTGGTTCTTCTTCAAAGAACGTGTTTCTATCGCATATCAATTTGTCAGTTTTTGGGATACTGAAAGATGATTCGTGCTGAGCTATTAATATTTCAGGTACTTCTGTTAGATCATCAGATAAAGCATTGTTCTAATTTTTTAAAGGTCCGATAGTCGCATGGTTTTTCGACTTTCTTTTTGCGAAATTATAGAAGTACTTTGAGTTAGCCTTTATCGCTTCTATGACGTCGTCTTCTTCTTTTCTGTATGCTTATAGATTAGTTCCTGTATGACGACATCGATACTTTGCAGTTTATCATTTAATATTTTTCTGATGTTGTTATCTTTACAATTACAATTACTTATATATATATATATATATATATATATATATATATATGTGTGTGTGTGTGTGTGTGTGTGTGTGTGTAACATAAAAACAAGAAGTTTCTAATAGAAAATGGGATATTCGTTATAAACCCCTTTAATTAGTTAAGGAAGACTTATGTATTTGAAGAATTGGAGGTCTGTATTTATTATTATTATTATTATTATTATTATTATTATATATGGGTTGAGAGGAGTTTGGGTCGATGGAGGGGGGGGGGGAGATGACCGTGTGTTACTATAAAGGTCATGCAAATTTTACCGACCCTTTTGTTCATTCATTTTGTGATGAGAAAGATGGTTTTTAGTCGTTCAAAACTGTCCCTTTGTTATATATATATATATATATATATACAATTTAAATATATTGTCTTTTGGTTGGACCTATGTATTTGTTGCGCATATCTAAAAACGAATTTATTCCTTTCACACTGTTTTCACTCTCACAAACGTTGATATATACTTTAATTAATTAATAATAATAACAACGTGGGCGAAATACTTTAGCGCTTCACTCTTCGTGACGTCTCAGACTCATTGTCCTCCATACAGACTGGCTTCATTTCATTATAATCTCTCGCATCTCTTGTTCAAATGATTTCTTGATGATCGTTTATATGATCAACAAAGAATAAATTTGTGCCATTTCGTTTGGGCCAATACACGTTAACATTATTTGTGTATTAAGGCCACCTTTGGTACGGTATTGAATATTTGACTATCATTATAAAATATTAATGTACAATATTAGTGAATTTTAGGGTTTTGCTGTCTATTTATCAGTTTTGTTTGAGGTTAAATTTTTTTTTTAGTATTTTAAGAGCCCATTATACAAATTTAGTTATCAAATTTGCTTTTTGCTTATATATATATATATATATATATATATATATATATATGTGTATATATATATACACACACTGTGTATATATATATATGTATATATTTTTTTTTCATGTACGAATTGATCATTTATTTTTCCATACGAATTGCTGTCTGGCTCCTTTTAACGCGCATAAACGTACACTGTGATAACGCATGACGCATATGTACACCACTCATGGCTATCGTTACCAACAGGTCTCGAGCCTCAATTGATCATTAAGTCATGGCTATCACCATAGTTACCATTTTTTCTGGCTATGGTGTTGTTCTTTTTTCCGTACGATTTGGCAGCAACCTGACGGACTGATGCCTAGGGCTCCCAGCAACAGGACGGACTGATGCCTAGGGCGCCCAACAATGTTGCAAATATTGCAATGCAATGTTGCAAGATGCTGCAATGTAATGTTGCAAGATGTTGCAACTTAATATAACTATGTATTTTTTCCTGTACTAATATTTTGATAATACCATATTTTGTATATTTTCAATATATTTAATATAACTGTATTTTTCCTGTACTAATATTTTGATAATACTATGTTTTGTATATTTTCAATATATTTTCCATTCTATTATTTGATCATATATATGCACCATTGTATTTCCATTAATTCATGTAAATAAACAGAATGATGTATTGGTGTTTTATTTATTCCTTGTACACAAATACATCATTTGTTTCTAAAGCGGATTTCAGAATAATTAATTAATTGCTATTTGTCAAATCGATCTTCTAAGCCAACTGATGGATGAATATATGGTATAATTTAATAAATAAGCAACGAAGCTGACAACTGAACTTTTTAGCCAGATGACGGAAGAATATAAGGATTAATTAAGTAAATATTGCTATCTGGCAACTCAAACTTATAAGCCAACATTAATATATGGTTTAAATAAATAATGAATGCTATCTGCAACTCAGCCAACTGGTTGATGAATATAAGGATTAATTAAATACATAGCGGAATCTGGCAACTCAGCCAACTGGCTGATTAGGGGCCTATAAGAGAGCGGCGGGGTGGCTGAAGGTCTCATATGCGCTTGGCTCTGCCCGAGCGAAGAACCCTCCTCCTCTGGGTCCTCTCCTCTCTCTCTCTGCTTCTTTGGGGGGTGAGGCCGTTCCCACTTCTCCCCACAGAGGCTCCCCCTCTTCCTTTCTCTGCCCCTTTGGGGGGTGAGGTCGTCCCAACTTCTCCCCCAAAGAGGTTCCCCCATGTTAGGTATGTCCCTTTGGGGGGGTGAGGCCGTCCCACCTTCTCCCCCAAAGAGGTTTCCCCCTTGCAACAAAGGGGGGTTGGGGTTGGCACCAAGGGGGGCATCAAGGGGGTGGGGGTGCCTTGCAACAAAGGGGTGGAGTGGGGGTGGCACTCTTGTAACATTATGCAATTGCTCTGCACTCAAGGATTTTGCCACCATACTACTGAAGTCATATTTTACTTTTGAACGGCATATTGACAGATGTGATGTTATCATGATTTGCCGAGTTAACTAAAAATGGAAATTGAAATATGCATTTTATTATGGATTAAAATTAAACATTCATATAAACCAAAACTAAGTGCTTAAACTTTAAAATTAAGTGTTATTTTAATGTTTTGGCAAGTTATTATTTCATCTTTTACAACTAAGAGAGAATGTGTAAAAAAAATTAACATTGCAGAATTTAACACGATTACATGATTAAGCTTATCTAAAACGTGATTAGATAATTTAAAAAAGAAATAATTCATCAATTACTTAGCAAAAATAAAAATAGAAACAAAATTAAAAACATTTCCAAACTTGCATTTTATATACAGTTAGAGTGGGAGGGATAGCAAGAGGGAGAGGGGGAGGAGGAGAGTGAGTGAGGGTGGGGGAGAAAGAGGGACTACGTTGCTCTCACATGTCGGAGAGGGTGGAGCGGAACTATTGCAGGAGACTGTACAAATATAATAATTGTTTTCTCCTCTTTTAGAGATAGCCTATAAATATACGAGTAAACACTAAATAAACTGATTCACAATTTCAAAATATTTTTAGCCACATTGCGCATGCTTCTAGGGGCAAAAAATACAAAGGAATACAAAGTACACTAAACAGCAACAAACCGGCTGGTCCCTACGAGGCTCTCTGTTTAAGAAGGAAGGTTAAAAGAAGTAAGAAAATTTAAAGACAAGTGAAAACTTTAAAGCAAAGCAGAGAAGAGAGGTTGAGAGGGAGGAAAGAAATTTAAAGCTAAAGTGAAAATTTAAAAATACAGAGGAGGGAATCCAAGTGAAAATTCTACACTATTTCTACGTGCTAACAAATGCTTCCAACTGCGGATTTAGGGCAAGATAAGCATCTAGTTTCTTTTTAAAGGATTCGATCGAATTACTTTGAACTACACTGGCTGGCAATCCATTCCACAAATTAACTATACAATTGAAGAAAAAAATGCTTAGCTTCATTAGAATTAAAATGTTTACCCACTAATTTCAGACCATTACCGCGCGTTCTGTCTGCATTCCTGAAAGTGAAATATTTTTTCGCGTCGACATTACCAAAACCTTAAATCATTTTAAAAACCTGATTAAATCTCAAATTCGCCTTTTTACAAGTGAGAATAAATTTAACGTTTCTAAACGGGCAGCGTATGATTTGTTTCTCAGTCGAGGAATCATCTTCGTAGCCCGGTGCTGCATTATCTCCATTCTGGCTATATCCTGTCGTAAATATGGGGACCAGAATTGAACGCAGTATTCCAGATGGGACCGTACTAAGGAATTATACAATGTTAGAATTGTTTTCTCAGACTTAAATTCAAACGATCTACCAATAAATCCTAAGATTCTATTTGCTTTCCTGACTGCTTCGATACATTGCTTACTCGGTTTAAAAGTGTCGGCAACAATAATACCTAAATCTTTCTCTTCCGTAACACTTGTTAGTGTCTTGTCGCGCAAAAAATACTTCTCTTTAACATTGTTTCTACCGATATGCAACGTTTTACATTTATCCATATTAAATTTCATTTGCCAAATTTCTGCCCACTTGAGTAATTTATTAATATCTTGAATCTGCAAACTTTCTGCCGCTGATTTTGTTCGTCCCCCTAGTTTGGTATCGTCCGCAAATTTTTAAATTATACTCTTAATTCCCAAGTCAATGTCACTGATATAAATAATAAAAAGAACTGGTCAGAACTGATCCCTGAGGCAGTCTTAGTTACACTTTTTCAGTTAGACGCTTTGCCATTAATGACCACTCTTTGTTTACGTTCACTAAGCCAATTTGCGATCCATTTGAGAACATTACCATGAAGTCCGTGAAAATGAAGTTCAGCTAATAACATTCTCTGTGGCACTTTATCAAACGCTTTTTAAAAATCGAAATATATAATATCTACTGTTTTACTCTCGTCATATGCAGTGGCGGCTCGTCGGTAGGCACTGCGGAACTGCAGTACCCCTAAATTTTTTATTTACAATTGAAATAATCAAGAGCAATATAAGGATGAGCTCACTGAATAACTTTTTCAGTAACTTTTGAAACTTTTATTCATTGCTCAATGCTCATCCTTTTATTTCAGTAATTATTTCAACCCATTCTTAGAGACAGCACCCCCTAGAATTTTTAGTCACGAGCCGCCACTGCATATGTATTTATAATATCATTAAAGAAGTCGAGTAAATTAGTAAGACAGAAACGATTACGTGGAAAGCCGTGTTGAGAATCTTTGATTAATTTATTAATTTCGAATTCATTAACTATTTTGTCCCGAACGATCGTCTCCATAATCTTACCAACTGCTGAAGTCAGGCCGATGGGACGATAATTTTCAGGAAACGATTTGTCCCCTTTTTTAAATATTGGCGTAATGTTTGCAAGTTTCCAATTGAGCGGAACTTCTCCAGACTGTAACGATTTATTAAATATATATGTGAGAAGAGGGACTATTGCGCAGTTCACTTCTTTAAATACCTGAAGGTAGAGCTTATCTGGATCGGGAGTTTTATTAGGATTAATTTTACCTACGGCCGAGAGTACTTCGTTTAATTTCTACGGCTTTATGTATCTGAAACATTAAAGCACCGTTTTCAGATATTTGAAATATCTACTAAATATTTCAAAATAGCTATTATTCATTTCAGAAAACTAAGTTAGTAATAAGATATCGAGCAGACGTTTCATTATTTTATATCCTTTGGTTAGCTTCCGCCCGAATTGTTCATTCTGACGAAGGTCAAGCTTTTCACTCCACCTTAGACCTACAGTTTAACGTGAAATCCGAACCACGCCCCATCAGCAGCCCAGCGTCTTAACCACTAGGCCACCTAGGGTACCCATTTATCCACCAACCACTTTCTTTATTGTGTGGAAGGATGAACAGCTGGGTTTTCTGCGCGCCCGCTGCCGTCGGGTCTCGAACCCGGGGCCGATAGATTCGTAGTCAGCGACGCTAACCACTACACCACGATGTGTATATATAATAATGAAACGTCCAATTTCATTCAGAGTGTATTTCATGATGTATGAAGCCAATTATATGCTCTTCAAAGAAAGATACCATACTTGTATTAATAATAATAATAATAATAATAATAATGAGAATAGTTTGTCGTATGTATATTATATGAGATATCAGGCCAATTATATTTTCTTAAAGAAAAACCACCGGATCTCAAATAATATATTTTATCATATTTTGTTTTACATACTGTATTGAAGTCAATTATATTCTTTTCGTAAAACGAAACCGCAGTTGGAATAATAAGGAATAATAATAATAATAATAATAATAATAATAATTAGAAGTAGTAGTAGTAGTAGCAGTAGCAGTACTAATATTAATACTACTAATAATAAAATTATTATTATTATTATTATTATTATTATTATTAAAGTCGTTTATAACCCTTGAACTAAAGTGGACATTGTATGCCGATAACAATTAATGGAAATTAGGTTGTAAAAAGGAATAAACGAAAAGGAAGAAATCGATCATGAAAGTTTTACTTACAATCACGACATTTTCATCGCTGATTGATTATGTCGCTGTTTGCAGGAGGGGCAAAGTTTAAATTTTTAATGAAGTTAATGTAATGATCAAAATTGGTGTTATATAATAAAAATGCTTTGGGTTGTCATGTGACGGAGGGGACCTACAATTTTACGTGGATCCATACCACTATCCCACCAAGGAGGACCCAGAGAGACACTTTAATCGCTGAAATCTAAGTTCCAACACTGGGACTCGGACCCGGGACCTTCAGATTAGCAGCCTGGCTATATACCCAAGCAGCTTGTCATTATACAACGTAAATTATGCACAATAACTAGTTTTTTTCTATAAATGCTTGTCGAAAAAGAGTGTTAAAAGTATATACTCAACAAGAAATGGAACACTAGTAAACGTTCTGAACGTTTTATTAACATTTTATAAACATTCAGGACGTTTAGTGAACGTCCTGAATGTTTTATAAACATTTAGGCCGTTTAGTGAACGTCTTCAATATTTTATTGACGTTTTATAAAAATTAAGAACGTTTAATGAACGTCCTGAATGTTTTATTGACGGTTTATAAACATTTTGGACATTTACTGACCGTCCGTGTTTCTTTCTGGGTAAAGAGAAGGGCCGCGCGTGTTATTAGAGCAGAAATACAAACTTGATCCTCGTCTAAAAAATTTTATTGCGCGGTCAAATAAATTACTTGATACGAATCCATTAAAATACATTTCCAAATGTCATTAATATTAATGATGGTGTTTGATTTATTTTCAGAAATTTAAATGAGCTTTAGACTTCAGGTGAAATTATTTTCAGATGTCAAATTAATATTGACAAGAGACACTTTCACGTTCTCTTATTAATTATAATTATTAATAATATGAAATTGCATCTAAATTTTATTATAAATCATGTAATTGAGAAAGGAAATATAATTTCTTAATAGGATTTAATATACGTGTATATACCTATACTGTATGTGTTACAGGGAATCTGTGTAACTAGGGATTTCATGAAATCCCTAAAATGTTCAGGGATTTCATGTAAGGTTAAGTCGTGATATTTTCGTTAACCCTACGGGAAAATTATTGTATACTTGGTTAGGTCAACTGTACGCCCTTGACGATTAGTTAGGTTAAGTCGTGATATTTTCGTTAAAGCTCACGAAAATATCACGACGTAACCTTACATGAAGTGTCTGAACATTTTAGGGATTTCATGAAATCCCTAGTTACACAGATTCCCTGTAATATATATATACTGTACATACACACACACACACACACACACACATATATATATATATTCCTAATAATGGCAAAACTAGAATAGGGCTTACATTTCGTATAGCTGCTTAGGAGTTATATTCTGTCCTTAGTATTTTATGCATATATGTATGATTTTCATTTTTTTTTCCAGAGAAATCTCAAAATATGATTTATTCATATTATGAAAATATTTAAATTAATTTCTATTTAATTTCACATCACAATTTTTAAACGAATTTTTAAAAAATTGGCAATAAAATTATAATTTTATTTTGTCGATATAAAATCATTAAAATGATAAGGAGCGCCTATATATATATAATATATATATATATTTTTTTTTTGAGAGAGACAAAATTAGGGCAGTTTTTCTTTTGGTTGATGTATCACAAATCACTCTGTATTTGTAACATTAAAAAATATTCTCATTTGAAATCAGGTGAATCATTTTGAATAGCCCTGTATATATATATATATATATATATATATATATATATATATATATATATATATATAGTCATGCGGTTTGCTTCTACAAAGCTTCAATTTAATATTTAGGAGAAATCCAATGACAAGGAGGAATGTAAATGCCATGAAAAGTCTTCTTTAATGCGCAACGTTTCGAGCAATACGCTCATCATCAGGCTAGATAATAACAATATGAAATTAGAATCAATAAATAAATGTGAACAAGACAAAATAATTTCCATAAAACCTATTCAGTAAAAGCAAATTTTAAAAAGACTAAAAGAAGAGGGTTAAATTCAAAGTTATAAAAATTTACATATAAAATTAACCAGAAATTTAAAAAGCTATTTTTAAATTACATAGCTTTTTAAATTTCTGGTTAATTTTATATGTAAATTTTTATAACTTTGAATTTAACCCTCTTCTTTTAGTCTTTTTAAATTTGCTTTTACTGAATAGGTTTTATGGAAATTATTTTGTCTTGTTCACATTTATTTATTGATTCTAATTTCATATTGTTATTATCTAGCCTGATGATGAGCGTATTGCTCGAAACGTTGCGCATTAAAGAAGACTTTTCATGGCATTTACATTCCTCCTTGTCATTGGATTTCTCCTAAATATTATATATATATATATATATATATTAGTGATGTAGCGAAGCTTCGCATTCGCATTTTTTTAATGCGAATTTGCGGAGCTGAGAATTGCGGAGAACAGGATACACATTTTCAGCTGCGGCCTTCAATGCAGGAGCATTTTTAAAAACGGTTGAGACGATAAACTGACTTAGGCCTAGCCGCCCAAGTGAGCAACTATTCAGTGGTGCTGGCCTGATCTATGACGAGAAAAGAAACCGCTTGCGAGGAGATAAGGCAGAAAAATTGCTCTTTCTTAAATTTAACTCGCTAACTATTGGGTTTAAATATGTAAAACTGTAATTATGTACTTTAATATTTTATTGTAATTATACATTATTAATATATAAGAAATTTATTATATTGTGTATAAAAACAGTTGTCAAATAATAATAGCATTTGTATTTGTTTTAATTTCTCGTTATAAAAATAGTAATCGTCGTATTCTGGTTTATATAGCGTCCCTTGGTAAAATTTTAGAAAATAGCCACATTTTTAAAATAATTCAAGATTCGCATTCGCCTCCGCATTCGCGCGAATCTCAATTTTCAGATTCGCAATCGCATTCGCAGATTCGAAAAATTTCAGTTTCGCTACATCACTAGATATATATATATATATATATATATATATAGAGAGAGAGAGAGAGAGAGAGAGAGAGAGAGGCGGGGCCACCAGTTAGAGGCGAGGCCACCAGCTTGACCTCCGTGTGAAGAGAGACGAACGCACGAAACAACATAAGGTTCATAAGGTATATATATATATATGTATATTAGGGTGGCCCTTATTTTTCGAAATTGCAAATTTCACCATCTCGCCTCTCAATATATTCCATTTGACAAAAAAAGAAAATGTGCAAAATCTCAAGTAATTATAAATATTCTAATTGGTCCAGCACAAGGACTCAAATTTAGTTAATTATTGAAACATAAATACACGAATTTTTTATCAGCGTTCCATTATAAGGGCAAATAACAGCAGTTAAAGAACAGCATAAACTAAAATAGACATTGACTACTGATTAAGTAGAAACTGAATTGAACTAAACATTTTAGGACTGAAAGCATAGTAAATTTGGCCTAGTAGGGATGGTTGCTTATGAGGCCCCCCCCTAAATATTAATTGATTTTAATAAAACTTCTTTGGTACACGTTTTATATTAATAGGAAAAAAATGCGGGGGTGAGACCCCCAAATTTTGATTGATTGGGTGGTTCTTATACATATACAGTAAGAACCACCCAATCAACCAAAATGTGAAGGAGGGGACCTACAGCTTTACGTGGAATCCGAGCCACGGGTGGCTACATCATCTGAACGCGGAGGAAGGTTACCCATCTAACTGCTGAAAAGACCTAACGTCATTTAGCTCGTTGATCTAACGGGAAGAGGTGTTGCGACGTGGCCACGACGTAGTCCTTAAAATATATAAATAGCACAACAATAATAACCAACAGTTAAGAGGGGTCAGAAACTGGCACAGCGCTCAGTCCAGACGAATTTGGACCATTGCGTTAACTCTTCGATCATTATGAACCAGCACCATTGGGAGTCGAATCCTGACCTCAATACCTTCCCTTCATTTATAGGGAAACGGTTTTACCTACTCAGCTACGGGCTCTAGCAAATAGCACGATGGGTTTATAAATATATAAATATATTTATGATATATTTGTGTATTTATATAAATACAGTATATTTCTATACATATATTCATAAATTTATATAAATATATTTATATATTGATTAAAGTCGAAAGAAAACTGCGCAAAAGACCGTGAATTTGGTTGATTACTACAATAATATATCATTCCTATATACCTTTATCCACCGTGAAATGAACGAAAATGAGAATTAGTGAAATGAAGGTTCATGATTTTGGGAATGAAAAAACTAGTATTGATTTGGAGGTGTCTCTTTAGAGTTTAGATCCACTCTCACTTCCCCATCAATGCAAAGATAAAGGTTTACCCGACGCGGTATTAACATGATAACATTAACAAAATCTGACCTAATTTCGTTTAAAATTATGTTAATATGGTTTAATTAGCATCCTAGACGAGTATTTTCAATTACAGTGGCATAGAGACAACTGATTACGCGTTAAACGGAAATGGAAATAAACATGACCGGAAGTGACTTCCTTTAAAATTACTTTCTTCAATATTCTTTTCTTTGGACTAAGAATTAAATGCAAAACTCAAAAGACAAGAAAACCTAAAATACTTGGAAAGGGTAATCTTCTGATATCGAGTAAGCAAACAGTCTGTTTACCCATTTTATAACTTTTCCACTTCTCAAATCCTCAACTCTATATTCCGCATCCGGTTCCTTCCGTGAGTGAGCAAATATTTCGTTTTCAATCCCACTTTTATTTCCTCATTTTTATATTTCGATTAGAATTATAAGAGGATAAACGGTTTCTTTTTCTGATTTTACATCACACGTTGTTGAAGAGAATTCTCGTGTACCTTTTACAGTCACCAACAAGCTAGTTAATATCGATTTGTTGACGCTGTCTGCTCTTTTTTGTAGGTGGAATCCTTCTTGACTAAGACACTCATTACTTAAAGTTTTAAATATAGAGAATAATAAAAAGAAAGTGTTCCCAAAAATATTTATGTATGAAGTCATTTCTAGAAACACCGTATCTGGCTTACCCTGCATATTTCTTAAGTTACCCTAAAATCATACGATTTCGAGCTGCAAAAATTTGTAGTCAGTACTGGTGTGATATTACAAAGTGTAAGACTAAGTACAATAATAATAATAATAATAATAATAATAAGATCAAATGTAGAATTCGGACCCCAGCCTTCTTTAGTTAGCTTTATAAGGCTAACTAACGAAAATATCATGACCTAACCTAACCAATCGTCAAGGGCGTACAGTTAACCTAACGAGTGGTTAGGTTAGGTTGTGATATTTTCGTTAGTTAGCCTTATAAAGCTAACTAAAGAAGGCTGGGGTCCGAATTCTACATTTGATCCAATAATAATAATAATAATAATAATAATAATAATAATATGCTTGAATTCATATTCCAGCAAACCATTCCTAAAAAAAGTGGCTGAAAATCTTTTGTGTTTAAATGATCTCATTTCATACCGACAAATTTCGTCATTCCATTATCCCGCATTTCGTCATTATGTTATTTCGTCATTCTAGAAGACCTTCCAGTATTCATACGCTACATACAATATCCCATTATCCCATGCAGACGTTGGCAAACAACCTTTCAGGATATTTCATTTGCTTTTGCAGAAAATTCGCTTACATCCTTCTGTCATTTATATTTATTTCTTTCCCTTCTCTGTCCTTCGCATATTTCTTGCTAAGATTGTTCACGTTTCTCCTTTCCTTCCTTCCTATTCGCCATGACGGAAGTTTATATGGAGTACGTAGAAAAGGGTTTGGGAAAGTCGGTTGACAACAGCAATATATTTAGGTTATTTTGTTTCTATTTTTTGTGCTAAAAAGCTCCAACTTCGATTTTATTTTTATTTCAAATTCTACAGTATCTCTCCATCTATCTACCTACACACACACACACACACACACACACACACACACACACACACACACACACATATATATATATATATATATATTATATATATACACACACGAGGGTGGGCTGAAAAGTAATGCCTCCACTTGAATAATTCTGGATTGTGTAGAGGTAGCCAGATAAAACCGGTTTTGTGTTGTAACTTGATATCCCCACCCCATTCCAGATTGTGTACAGGTAACCAGATAAAACCGGTTTTGTGTCATAGCCTAATATAGCCTACACTCATTCCACATGTTGGTTCAGTATTGATTACAATGGAAAGGAGTAAAGACGTTCGCTTCAAGCAACGTGCCATAATTGAATTTTTGACCCGGAAAGTGTTGCTCCCATAGATATTCATCGGCGAATGCAAGCTGTGTACGACAAGCAGTGTGTTGATGTAAGTACCGTTCGACGTTGGGCGAGGCAGTGTAAAGAAGGAGAAACAGGGCAAGAAGATTTGCGAGACAAACCGCGAAGTAGAAGGTCTGTAACGCCAACTTGACGAGTCTCATCAGAACTACGTTGACGAACTGATTCGTGGAAATCGTCTCATTAAACAAAATGAAATTGCTGCAATGCTCGATATTTCCAAAGAGCGAGTGGGACACATTATCAGTATTCTCGGTTACCGAAAGGTCTGCACCAGATGGGTGCTTCGCATGCTCACTGCCGAGATGAAAACTGAGAGACTACACATTTGCCAAGAAAATCTGCAGTGCTTCGAAAGGGAAGGAGATGAATTTCTACAAAGCAGTGTGACAGGAGACGAGACGTGGGTCCACCATTATGACCCTGAAAATAAACGGCAATCCATGGAATATCGGCACAAAAATTCACCGCAAGCCAAAAAATTCAAAGTTAAAAAAATCGGCTGGAAAAGTGATGACGACTGTTTTTTTGGGTATCAATGATGTCTACAGACAGACAGGACTAGCTTTATAAGTATATAATACAAATAATTTCAACAAAGTTCAAGATATTGTCAACATTTATTTTGACAGCATATGTGTGAAGATATTTTCCGATTATCTGAGAAACATAACGTGCAAACAAGGGTTTAGCAATTCAGAAGATCGAAGATATTATGCACCTTTATTTTACTGATTCACTACATGAAAATTTAAAACACAAGAAAACGTCGAAACAAACAGAAACGAAATGCCTATTAGATCTCAAATAATTTAATCAACGACAAAAATAGATATCGAAACAACAACTTTTATCCTGATATAAACTATAAAAAGAACATAGACAATAAATAGCCTATTTTCAACAACTTCTATCCATATGGAAATTAAGTTCATGACTCCAGAGGAGATTATTTCCAAAAGTAGATTTTCGGAAGGTATTACGAGACTCCTCCTAATGTCTCAACAGCAACCGGAGGCAAGGATAGTCAGCTTATTCTCCGGACGGTCCCAAGCCCGGATAAAGGGGGAGGGTTGGTGTCAGGAAGGGCATCCAGCCGTAAAAACCCACGCCACAACCAAATGAGATGAGTCAAGAACCAAGATTTTGGAGGCGACTCACCTTAAACAGCGACCCCATATAAAAATGGGATTAATTATGCTGAGGAAGAAGAAGAATGATGTTCTCGAAGACTTTACGGAAAGAAGGACAGCAATCAACTCTGCACGTTACGTTGAAACAAGAAGTTGGAAAAACGAATCAGGAGGGTTCGCACCCACAAAAACGCAGTCATTATTCACCATGACAACGCACGGCTTCAAACCAGTGTTCAAATGCGAGAAGCAATTGAGGATCTGCAGTTCACCGTCTTGCTACACCCACCATATAGCCCCGGTTTAGCACCATGCGATTTTCACCTCTTTCCTAAATTTAAAGGACATCTTCGTGGAAATCGCTGGGAGTCTGACGAAGTACTTAAGGCCGCTGTAAAAGCTTGGTTTCGTAGTCAAAGCTCCGAATTTTAGCGGGATGGATTTAAAAAACTCGTTTATCGTTGGCGTAAATGTATCGAGGTAGAGGGTGATTTTATAGAAAAGTAAATGTAACGTTATGAAGAATAAACTCTAAGGGACATATTTGCTTTTGTTTCGATAAAATCCTTCAACCCTTTTAAAATTTATTTGAGTGGTGGCATTACTTTTCAGCCCACCCTCGTATATATATATATATATGTGTGTGTGTGTGTGTGTGTGTGTGTGTGTGTGTGTGTGTGTGTGTGTGTGTGTTGCATGCTTGTGTAACTGCTTCAGCTGAATTTGTACAATGTGTTGATTCCTTTAATGAATAAAATGGTTGAATAAAATTATTCACAAAATTGATTAATTATTATAATTTTTAAATAAATCTCAATTTCAGGTTTCATTTAATATTCTTCACTGATTATAAAATTGAATTCAAATGGATGATATTTAATAATGTTTGGAATTCTTTTAACTTCCTACGTAACGGCAAAGGTCATATGACCGGAGGGGACCAGCAGCTTTACGTAGGATTCGAACCACTTACGGGGTTGTTACATCATCTGAACGCAGAGGATGTTTATCCATCCAGCTACTGGACATACATCGCTATCATTTAGTCTCGCTGATCTAATGGAAAGCGGGAACGCGAAGTGGCTACGACTTAGTTCTATTTAAGACTAACAACATTTTTAGTATTTCTTTTAGTTCCACTTCATATGATTAGTGAAGATACAAACCAGGAGTTAAAATGTAAAATCCAAATTGAGTGCTGTTCAACACACACATATATATAATATATATATACATATATATACACAAACTCAGAATGGTCCCCTGAGAAACTTATATGTTAAACACAGACCGTGCATGGAACAAGAAAAACTATGGTATTTGTCATTTACCATTACTTATCCAGACTATAGTGGATTTAATTTTCCCAGAAGAGTTCCTTGTTCCATGCACGGTCTGTGTTTAACATACATATATATATATATATATATATAATATATATATATATATATTATATATACATTATATATAATATATATATATATAGATATACATATATAATATATATATATATATATATATATACTGTATATATATTTCTTTCTTGTTCTTGAAGATGTGAATATATCACGAAAGCGCTCGGATTTCATGTTTCTTTTTCCTTTTTCCCTGTGGTTGTTTTCTTATTATATATATATATATATATATATATATACAGGGTGTCCCATAAGTCCGGCATCATAGGAGAAATTCATATTTTTCTGTTTCTACAAACTATAATTCATATTTTTCTCTTTCTACAGGCCAAAATGTCTCTGAGCAAGGAAGAACGAATCCAGCTAATTCTACTCATAGGAAGTCGGAGTCAAAGAGAGGCCGCTGCTGAATTTAACAGACTGCATCTAGACAGCGAGCCAATAACACAGAGTTGTGTTAGCAGACTTATTGCAAAGTTTAAGGAAACAGAATCCATAGAAGATAAACCACGCAGGAGTGTCGAAAAGTAGCATCCATCGCATTCTTCAGGCTCACAAATGGCATCCATATAAACTTCAGATCCTACAGAAATTAAGCGAAGATGATCCCGACCGGCGGATGGAATTTTATGAATGGGCTACAGAACAATATGCTCGTTATGCCAATTTCCCGTAGACCATTCTGTTCAGTGACGAGGCTGTTTTTTATGGAAATGGTGAGGTAAATCGCCAGAACACCGGCTACTGGTCTCAAAACAACCCTCACTAGTATACTCTTCAAAGGAACAAGGTGCATCTCGGGTGATGGTATGGTGTGGCATTTGGAAGGATCGCACTGGAGGCACCTACCTATGTATGCTCAAGGAAGAAGCATTTCCCAGTGTCTTGAACGAAGAAGGAAATTTCCCAACATGGTTCCAGCAAGACGACGCTCCTGCACATTACAGCACCCAAGTAAGGAAATACCTGTACCAACAATTCCCTGGTCATTGGATAGGACGTAGAGGGCCTGTGGAATGACCAGCTAGAAGCCCGGATCTCACGCCACTAGATTTTTATCTCTGGGGCCACTTGAAAGCGCTGGTATACGCAGAGAAAATTAGGAGTGTTGAACATTTGCGGCAGCGCATTATTGGGGGATGAAACACCATTACTCCTGACATCATTCACCGTGTGCTTGCTGACTGGGTATCACGTCTGAATTTGTGTATTGAAAACAATGGTGGACATACTGAGCACGTTCTGTAAATAAAAGCTTTTGTTTTGCCTTTTTTTATTACTTTTCCTATGATGCCGGACTTATGGGACACCCTGTATATATACAGTGTGTGTGTGTGTATATATATATATATATATATATATACACACACACACACACTATATATATATATATATATATATATATATATATACACCGGGTGTGTGTATATATATATATCCCATTACACGAACTTCATTGCTGATATAAAAATAATCCCATCTACTCTCTGAGACCACAACATAATCGAGATATCAACAAGTATGGCAACAACATTAAAAGACAATACACATACTGAAAAAAGAAGCAAATTTGGTGTTTTTAACTTAAACTCCCAAGACTATAAATTGGGAAGCAATCAGATCACGCATGGCCCAAATAGAGTGGAAAACAGTTTTAGAGAATAAAACAACTGAAGAAATGCTAACTACCTTGGTAGAAAAGACGCTGAGAATTTTATAAAAATATGCTCCGAAAGCACAACCAAAAGGAAAGAGGAACTGGTTAGAGAGGCAAAAGAGAAGAATATTCCGCAAAAGAAAGAGAGTAGCGGAGAAGTTAGCTAATTGCAGAGACAACAATGCCAGAAAAATAATACAAGAAAAAATAGAGAGTATCGATAGGGAAATACAAAACCTAATTAAGGGCCATACAGAGAAGGAAGAGGAAAAGGCGGTAGAAGTAATAAAGGAAAATCCAAAATACTTCTGTTAACCCCTCCGTCTATGGCCCTGGGTTGGTTCGAAGTCGACGGGGGTTCTGGTTAGGAGGCAGCAACGGATCTGTTACTTGCAGTAGTTTCTTCTATACTACTCCGAGTTCTTCTTTAGTGGCTCGGAGGATTCTGAGAGGCTTATTAAATTCTTTGAGGTTTCTCTCCGATTCTTCTTGTAGCTTATCGGGAGATTCTAATGACTAAGTTTTCTGAAGAGAGCACGGCTCGAAGGAGAAGATAAAGACTTTTTCTTACTGTGTTTTACTTCTAAACTGTTACAGGTAATGCTCAGCCTCGTAGTTGGTATCAGAACAATCATGGAAGAAATTGGTGGGCTTTATATACCCCAATTCTACTAACATCATCATTATTAAATGTTGAAGAGGCTGTATTATTTTTGCACAATATTTGAAAATAAAGTAAATCTTTTAGCTGTGTAAGGTTTAAACGAATAAACAAGATATTTGAAGATGAAGCCATATTTTTATCTTAAACTGCGTATTTTCAGATCTGATGTTATCATGATCTGCCAAGTTAACTAAAAGTGGAAATTGAACTATGCATCTTTACACTAAAATATGCATATGAGTAAAAATTAAAGGTTTAAGATTTACAATTAAATGCTTAGGCAAGACATGACTTCAACATTTATAATGAAGAAAGAATGTATACAAAACATGACATGGCAAAGTTACTCAGGATTCATTATTCAGCTAAATCTAAAAAAATGATTATGAGATTTTAAAAAACAACAGGTCATCAATTATTTGGCAAAGTAGAAAGCACATCAAAATTTATCACAAACGGAAAAATAATAATAAAAATACATAACAACAGTATTGCCGATTCGACATTCCTTATGGCGACATAATGTCGGGTCGGACATTGAGTACATTGTAATTTTGGTCTACTGTAACTATAATTATAATTATCAATTCATTTATTATCGTTAACTACAATTTCATTAAAGTACATTGACTACGTTATTTAGTACATTACATCATTAAGTACAGTTTCATTAAAGTACATTACATTATATTAAATTAAAAGTATTACAGTTAATTATAATTAAACAGTTACTATAACTTTGTTTTGTTAGTGTTTCATATTAATAGACAATTAAGATTTTAGGAATATAATACAAAGTACATTGCACTTACGAGATAATTTATTTACGAAATAATATGCTATCGGAGGTATTTTATCTTTGAAGCGCTCGATTCTGTCTGTCAGCTGAATTCGAGAATAACTTACCAAGCATTTATGAATATCTTTCGGGGTGAACGCACTTAACTTTAAAAAATGAAAAAAATATAATACGAGAACGTTTTCGAACGAAGGCAAAAGTTTTGCGTTTCATAGATTGACACGAGTAAAAATAGACTGATAAGTTGATAAGGCATAAGTAGACAATAGGTAGATGAATGAATAAGTAATAAAATTAATAAAGGATAGCGGTCAAGAAAGAACATGAATTAAGATGAATTAGGGAAATACAGTAATGAATAAAGAAGTATAAATCGAAATTCTACCCAAAAACTCGCTTAGGCGATTTTGGTTTCTTATGTAAAAATGAACATTCAACATAAACTATACGAACATAAGTTCTGCATGAAGACAATGAATCCTATAATGATGGTGTAGGAATTGTTCATTGTTCACCTTTTACAGTATTTCCCCCTCCAAATGGTATTAATACAAGAATATAATACAATATAATACAATTGAGAAAATAACATCGTAAGTAATTCAAGTTAGATGGCGACATTCTTTTTTACAATACAATTTTTATACAGAACAAGTGAGTTATTATATAATATAAAAGAATTCAAAGATTAATACTTTAATTTAGATAAACAATTTAGACAAAGAATGATATTAAAAATTTTTTTTTTACCAATTTTTTTTTTTTCTGTGGGATGTAAATCGTACAATCTATAAGCTAATTTTTATTGACTATTGTAGGTAAAAATAGAATTACGTAATCGATGATGTATAGACCTGTGGTCTAGTGTGTATTTTACAATTTCGAGGGACAGATTAGCTGATAGGATTGTTCAAGTAACTGAATAAATGCATGAGCTAGATATATTAGGAAGCAAAAATGATTAAGACTAAATAGCATAGTTTGCACTTACGTAATGAAATAGTTTTATTGTGATATTCAATGATTTTAGCATAAGGGCTGTATATATATGTATATATAATGTGCATACATGCATTTTTATTAACTGTTGTAGGTACAAATCGAATTACGTAGTGGATGATGTATAGACCTGTGGTCAAATTTATATATAGTAAGCAATAATTATTAAGATTATAATGATGATGTTTGCATACGAGTTTTAATGCAAAAGTGACTGAAGGGACGGAACGTAAATTGAATTCGACTACGACAATTACTCAGTATTAATCGAATAAAAAAATATAAAAAATATAAAGTTTGGAAATAGAAATCAATGATAAACTATAATAAACTGAGCATATATGTAATGTTCTTAAAAATAAAAAAAACACAACTTAACATAAACGGAGGTTATGTTCCATCGTACTAAAGAGGAATTAACCATGGTTGAACCATTTCTCCGGTTGTCACTGGGTTCAACTGGGGTTGGGGTATTAAATAAAATAAACTTAAAGGACAAAGTTTGTAGTACGACATTCGGGGGAATTGAGTGACTAAGCGGGGGATATAAGTCTGAAATTGACAATAACATCTTTTTGTGAGCACTTTCCTCTTGAAAAAAAGATTGCTTGTCACACTACTTAGAACAAAAATTTAAAAAGTTCAACAAACGGAGGGACGGCATGTTCCTTACAAATAATGGATTACATGACTATATATTTATATACGTAACAATGGCATGAAAAGAAAAGACAGATAGGTCAATTTTCTTCTCACAACAAAACAAAGAAAGGTTAACTAAAGACGCAAATCGGTCAATTCAGGGTGAATTTAATTCTCTTTTACAACACAAAAAAAAGGTTGAATTAAATTCTTAACTTACTTTTTTCTTAAATTAAATTCTCTTAAATTACAAAGGAAAAGTTGAATTCAATTGACTGCATTGAAAACTAACTTGGGACTTCAAAACTAACTTTTTTTTTTCAAAACTAACTTTTTTTTTCAAAACTAACTTTTTTTTTCAAAACTAACTTTTTTTTTCAAAACACTTTTTTTTCAACACTTTTTTTTTCAAAACACTTTTTTTTTTCAAACTAACTTTTTACTTTTTTTCAAAACTAACTTTTTTTTTCAAAACTAACTTTTTTTTTTCAAAACTAACTTTTTTTTTCAAAACACTTTTTTTTTGGAAAACACTTTTTTTTTCAAAACTAACTTTTTTTTTTCAAAACTAACTTTTTTTTTTCAAAACACTTTTTTTTCAAAACTAACTTTTTTTTTCAAAACTAACTTTTTTTTTCAAAACTAACTTCTTTTTTTTCAAAACTAACTTTTTTTTCAAAACTAACTTTTTACTTTTTTTTTCAAAACTAACTTTTTTTTTCAAAACTAACTTCTGTAACCTCTGGGGCGGTTGTCCCTCTTAGATACAACCTTTGACTTGAACTCTTATCAAGTATTCTGAAACTAACTTGAACTCTTATCAAGTATTCTGAAACTAACTTGAACTCTTATCAAGTATTCTGAAACTAACTTGAACTCTTATCAAGTATTCTGAAACTAACTTGAACTCTTATCAAGTATGAAACTAACTTGAACTCTTATCAAGTATTCTGAAACTAACTTGAACTCTTATCAAGTATTCTGAAACTAACTTGAACTCTTATCAAGTATTCTGAAACTAACTTGAACTCTTATCAAGTATTCTGAAACTAACTTGAACTCTTATCAAGTATTCTGAAACTAACTTGAAATGCTTCAAGTAACTCTCTAACTCTATAAACTCTCTATAACACTCTCTTTCTTAATTTGCAAGTCAATTCAATTCAATAATTTGAATTGAATTTGCAAACAAAAATATAAAATGTAAACAACATTTCACTCGAATGTACACGAAGGTACGATACTATTATGTTTGATACATAAAATAAAATTATACTATACTGAATATAACAGTGAAATTAACTCAAATTCTCTCTGAAATTAACTCTGTTACAATTAACTTTGTTACAATTAACTTTGTTACAATTAACTTTGTTACAATTAACTCTGTGTTACAATTTCTATTTCACTAAAAAAAAGTGTATCACTGGTGTCTGAATGTTCACTGTGTTTTGTGTTAAATTCTGGCTCAATACTAAATATTAACTGTTAATAATAATGACTTTTTCAAATGTTTATAAATTTCTTAAAAAACAAAATGTACTTAACCACATTTCTACGGGCGAAATCCTCAGAGACGTGTCCTGAAGACGTCTTGTTGGCTAAAATCTTCTGGTTAAACATCTTCTGGGTAAAAATCTTCTGGGTAAAAATCTTCTGGGTAAAAATCTTCTGGGTAAAAATCTTCTGGGTAAAAATCTTCTTGGGTAGTAGGGTCGCCAATTTTTAGAATCCTCTTCTTAAAATCTTCTAATCATGGCAATAGGGCGCCACTTTTTGTTTATCTTGGTGCAGGGAAATTTGTTTGCCCACGCAACGACTTCTATAATTCTACTGCAGCTCAGTCAGTGTTTCCACATTTAAGGAAATGTCGTTTACTTTACCTTTACTTTACCGAAGTGCCGTGTCGTTGAACTTAGAAGTGTTAAATAAACTATACTGAAAGATATAGTAATGGAATTATTTGCAAAGATCATTATATTGAGTGTTTTATTTATTTTTTCTCTCGAAAACCTTTTGGTCAATTTCACTGAAACTTACACGATTATAGTTAATCATAGTAACATATAACATAAAAAATGGACTTGACTGGTAGAAAAAAAAATGCACTGCGACCACTACGAGTAAAAACCGTCATCTCCCCTTATCACAGCCTGCTTTCGGTGCTAAATTTATGTACTTAGTATTACTAAGTACATAAATTTAGCACCGAAAGCAGGCTATGATAAGGGGAGATGACGGTTTTTACTCGTAGTGGTCGCAGTGCATTTTTTTTTCTACCTAATAAAGAACTAATAAGAACTAAGAACTAATAAGTTAGCTTTGCCCCCCCCCCTTGCGAAAATCCTGCGGACGCCCCTGGCTATAGGACAAATGAAATCACATTCAGCTGCAGATCCGGACAAATGGAATGCATTATTGATTAAAAATTAAAAATTAAATAACTTCACCCTTATACTGGATATGGAGAAGATCCCTAGACACTGGGGAAATACCGAGTATCTTGAAAAGAGCAAACATTGTCCCTCTATATAAAGGAGGGGATAGATTTCAAGCAAGGAACTATAGACCAGTGTCATTGACGTCCCACCTTACCCAAGTATTTGAAAGAATAGTTAGCGAGAAAATCTAAAACTTCTTGGAGACACTGGAAAGATTTAACGAAATCCTGATCATGCCCATCATGTAATAGGCATGATCAGGAAGATCATGCCTATCACAACTTATAGAGCACTATAACAATATTCTAGATTCACTGGAAGGCAATGAAAACTATGATGTCATATACACGGAATTTGCTAAAGCTTTCGACAAATGTGATCATGGTACAATAGCATATAAAATGAAACATATGGGAATAACAGACAAAGAGGAAAAATGGATCTACAAGTTCCTCAAAGAACATCTACAGGTCGTCAAAATTCAAGGTATATCATCATCATAATCGGAAGTACGCAGCTTAGTACCACAAGGTACAGTACTGGCCCCACTCCTGTTCATTATCATGCTAACAGACATAGACAGCGGAGTAAATAGCAACAGTGTAGTAACATCCTTTGCAGACGATACAAAGATCATCAGAAAAATTAGCAATGCAAAAGAAGTGGAGGCCTTGCAGAGGGACACGAACATAATATACAAATGGTCAGAAGACAACAACAACATGACATTTAACACCGAGAAATTTCAGCTCTTGAGATATGATAGAAATGAGGAACTTAAACAGACAGCATATTATGCTCCAGAAAGACAGGAAATTCAGAGAAGCACGAAAGCAAGAGATGCGAAATGATGTGAACGTTCAAGAGAATACTGCTCAGTCTTGACGTTCCCATATAAAAACGAAGAAACTAATAAACTAAAAGAAACGCAAATACATTTCGCAGCTAAGATCGATGGCTGCAAAAAACCCAACTACTGAGAAACACTATGTAAACTAAATCTGTACTCCTTGGAAAGAAGAGAAAGGTACATCATAATCTACATATGGAAAATGATCGAAAACCGGTACCAAACCTCAAACTGAACCCAATTACCATCCAAACAACACTGGAAAATAGGAAAGGCAGAATGTGTAGTGTTCCCAAATTAAAGGCCCGACAAGGGACCTCTTCAACACTGAAGGAAAATAGCTTGGTTTAACCAGCTTTTAAAGAACCTCAGAAATGTTACATGGGTCAAAGTTGAAGTATTCAAGAGAAGACTAGAGGCCTGGCTCAAGACGGTACCAGATAAGGCGGGTGTACTTGGTTATGTGCGGTGGAGAGCGCAAGAGAGCAACTTGCTCCTTTATCAAGCCAGGCCTAGAGGCGGGGCCACCAGCTTGACCTTCGTGTAAAGAGAGACCAACACACGGAACTTGAACGAGGACGAGGTGTGTATATATATATATATATATATATATATATATATATATATATATATATATATATTAAAATGTATAATCATTTCCGACCATTTCCTTATTTTATCACTGTCATATATTTTGCTAACTGTTGCACGTTGTATAAGCAATTAATTTCGTTTCTATTTTATTGTTTCGTTCAGAAAGAATTAATTTAATGTTTTTCTCTTAAAATGCAGCACAATAAGTAACGATAAATCTCAACCAATGAAAATTGCTTTCGGTAACGCATAAATTTACAGAGTAGTTCAGTAATACTATGTAATAATGGATTCTCCTCCTTATATGTACAAGGTCACACTTACGAATTACATTTAATACTTTCTTCTTCACATGCTTTCCAATTTACTATGTGCAAACCCATTGGGCTAAGTCGCAACTCCAATTGCCATTAGATCATAAATAGTTTTACAAAGCGTAAAAAATGTATATACACTGGAATTTAAAATTTAAGTATCATCATGTATATCCAGATACGTGTCAATTTATCAGGTGAGATTAGCCCTGCATGCGACACGAAAGGAATAATTTTCTTTATCTTAAAGCATTATCAAGTGGACGGTGGTTATAATCTCCGTGTTTCTTTATTCATAGTTAACATAGTACTATGCACGTAAAAAAACGGGGATGATGGGGGTGCCAGTGTCAAGTGAGAGGAAAAGAGGGGAAGGGGAGGGGAGGAGGAGAAGAAAAGAGCGGAAAAGAGTTAAAAGCAAAAGTTTTAATCTCTCAAATAGGGTGGAGGTTGATGAGATAAGCATAAGATAAGGGTGTTCCAAAATCCAATATTACTCTGAATATAGAAGTAATCCAAGCTAACCTAACCTAACCTAAACTTGAAAACAAGTTTTTGTGTGTATATGTGGGTATATATGTGTATGACGCCATGCTATGAACTTTAGCAGCCACCGTTGAATCCTCTTTTAGGCGCCTCGGTGGTGTAGTGGTTATTGTCGTTGACTACGAATCCATCGGGCCGGGATCGAGACCCGGTGACGGTAGGCGGCGCGCAGCAAAACCCAGCTTTTCATCTTTTCACACAATAAAAAATTGGTTGGTAGATAAATGCGTACCCTGGGTAGCCTAGTGGTTAAGACGTTGGGCTGCTGGTGGGGCTGGCTCGGATACCACGTTAAACTGTAGGTTTAAGTTGGACTGACAAGCTTGACCTTCGTCAGAATGAACAATTCGGGCTGAAGAAAAACCAAGGGTTAACCAAAGGTTAACAATGAGAGTACACCATCGGGAATCGAATCCGGCAACCCTCGTCATAAATGTATTTTGTAGGCGGAGCCTAACCCACTCGGCTTTTTTCGTTTAATTTCTGTCTCCACAGCTGTGAGTCAATACACGAAAATATATCATTGAAATATAATGTAATAATTTCGCTCTCCTATTAAAATGTTTTAATTAATTATCAGACAGATATATATTTTTAGTTTTATTTTCTTTTTCCTTATTTTTTCCTTATATTCTTGCAACAACGCTCACATTTCTTCCATCCTTGTCGGCTAACAACCTTATTAAGAACTTATTAATAGGAACTCATAGGTCAGAAATTAAATTGCGTGTTGGGTCTGTGAGACCCGTGAATTTGTGTTCAGGGTTAAAATGAACGAGGAGTAAATAGAAACATCTGCAAACAGTATTTATTAACATGTTAGGAGATTATTTTTTATTTGTACAGTAAACTTACGAGCAATTGTGGAAATAGTTAATACAGTGGCGCTCATAAGTATTCATACAGAGAAATATTTCAGTTATATTCACCCTTATCTTTTGTACCATGCGTAGGATAGTTATGAAAAGCTTACCGTTCGTTTGGAAAAATTTAACAAATAAAATATTTGTTTAACTCCACCATATAATATAAAACATCAAAGAATTTAAGGAAAATAAAAATGTTAAAATGCAAAAGTTTTCATACATTTATTTACAAAATTATTTAATACTTTGTGTGTCCACCTCAGGCTTGAAAAGTTTCAAACTTTTATCAGTAGTTGGCTGTTTATTGATTACAAACTGTTAACAATTCTGAATTCTAGAATTTTGTCTTTGAATCTTCATGGAAAACGGATGACTGGAGAAGCCATTAGTAAGCAATGCTTCGTCGTGGTCTACAGCTGTCTACAGATTTTAAGAGATCTGTTATTGCTGCACACGAGCCTGGACATAGTTATAGGAAGAAAGGAGAAGACCTTCAAATTCCATTTACGAGGGTTGCTCCAGTTATAAAGAAAGAAATGGAAGGGCTTTGAAATAATCAAATTTCTACCAACGTGTGGACGACTTTACAAGGTTTAGGAACATACAGCTAGGCGGATTGAAAGAATGGCTGCTGCGCATCCACAAGTGACTGCACGTGATATTTGCCAAATATTAAGACTGTCTGAGATCGATGTCCATCCCCCTATGGTACGTCGTACATTCAGAAAGAATGGTTGGCATGGAAGAGTTGCACGAAGAAAACCTCTGCTACGAAAAGGGCATAAAGAAGTTCGTTTAAAGTACGCCAATGTTCATCAAAATAATGGATTTGTATTCTGGAAGAAAGTTCTCTGGACAGACGAGATCAAAATTAAATTATTCGAGAAGAATGGGCAACGGTATGTTTGGCGAAAATCAAATACTGTATTCGAGGAAAAAAACATCCTGGTAAATTCCTAGTTTAGAGGCGTCCTTCAAATTTTTATTGCGCATGCATAAAAGTTACACTATTGGACTGGAAATAATTTATTTATGAACGTGATGAGGTGGAAAAAGAACCTAACCTAACCTAACTTGGGCATCAGTCGACCTAAACCGGGCATTATTCGATCTAACTCAGGCAATAATGTCAACACTGTCAAAAATGTGACTAATTTTAGCACGAAGTGGGAAACAGAAACCAAAAAGTTTCGATTTCCTCCTGATGCAGACGATGGGTGTCAAAAAGATATCATAAAATATATTCTTTTGTTTATAAAATACACAAAATTATAAAATATCCACCCAACACTGTTCATACTGTAAATAAACTATTGCCTATCGAATAATATAATATTTATACATATGCGTTGTGTATTAAGAGGACGCCTCCAAACTAGGAATTAACCAACATCCTTCCTATGGTTAAACATGGTAGTAGTAGTTTCCTTCTTTGGTGATGCTTTAGTGCCTACAGCTAAGAAAAGCTTGTTGTCATCAATGGAATCTTGAATTCGAAGAAATATCAGAAAATTTTAGAAGAAAATGTATTGCTTCAGTTCGGGAGTTGTGAATGGGTAGCAGTTTGGTACTGCAGCAAGATAATGATCCAAAACATAAAAGTAATAGCACATTGAAGTGGCCTCAACAAAAGAATTTCTAGCTTCTCGAATAACCCAGTCAAAGCCCAGATCTCAATTTAATTGAGAGTTTATGGTTTGATTTAAAAAAAGCTGTTCGGAAGAGAAACCCTTCGAAACTGAATGAATTGTAAGAATTTTCTTTAGAAGAATAGGCTAAAATTTCTACTGAGAGATGTCGAAACCTTGTACAAAAATACCCAAAACGAATCATTGAAGTCATTCAAGCAAAAGGTGAACCCACAAAGTATTAAATAAGTTTGTAGGTAAATGTTCGAAACTTTTACATTTTAACTTTTTTATTTTCCTCAAATTCTTTGATGTTTTACATTATATTTTGGAGTTCAATTAATTTTTTATTTGTTAAAATTTTCCAAACAAACGGTAAGCTTTTTCTAACTATCCTATGCATGGTACAAAAGATAAAGACGAATATAACTGAAATATTTCTTTGTGCGAATACTTATGAGCGCCATTGTGTGTGTATATATACAGTATATATATATATATATATATATATATATATATATATATATATATATATATATATATATATATTATTTTAAATCAGTGTTAATCTGTTTGTTTTTACGATAAACTATTTTAGAAATGAATGACACGTCGTACTTGTGAAAAATATTGAAAAAGAAAAAAGTGTGTACAATATCCAATCACAGCACTATTTTTAAAATCTAGTAAGTAAATTAAGCAAAGTAGAAAAACCAACATTAAAAATTCGTCAGCGGTAAAGTTAGATATGTTGGATTTTAGTACACTCAAAAGTAACGTGTGTATGGCACTGGGATCACTGTTAATAACATACTGTAAGTAATGAGAGCCGGTATATTTCGTTCTTTTTTCTACGTCGGGCATTGAATCCACGCCCCAAAATTTATGAACAGACGTGTTGAAGTATAAGGTTAAGTTTTGTTGATGGAATAATTGTAAATTATGTTCTGCATATAAATTATGTAACTCTTCAAAACGCTTGTCGCACCTTTTCAAATACATATAATTTATATGTAAAGGACGGATATTATGCAAAATGTATGTTCAATTCTGATGGCTATTGACGTAATAGCTTCTTCATTCTTGTTTAATGGCGTAGTTTATATGTATAAAATACTGTGCTTTGTAAAGTCCGTGTTATATATATATATATATATATATATATATATATATATATATATATATATATATATATATATATATGACGTTTTTCTCTTAAAGTCAACTATATATGTATATATATATATATATATATATATATATATATAGAGAGAGAGAGAGAGAGAGAGAGAGAGAGAGAGAGAGAGAGAGAGAGAGATTTTTGTAGAGGAAACCTTAGTCAAATAAGGAACAAGATTAGTCCATATGCAAACATTTTTTAAATGTTAATTAACTAATCTAACCTAACCTAACCCAACACCTGGTTAGGTTAGGTTTGGTTAGTTACTTAACACTTAAAAAAAATTTGGCAATGAAATTTGGCAATCTGGCAAGTGGCGTATGAATCTGGCAAAAAGTCTGGGGTCCGGGATAACAGGAAAGTGCCCAAAATTTAAATATTTACACAAATACCACAACGAAAATTAAAAATTAAGATAGACATGAAGTTATAAAATTAATACAATTAAAATATAAAACATTATAAAATAAATCATGGAAGGGGGCTTACCTTTAAGATAAAAGTAAATGTAAATAAAAACATTTTAAAATAATTTAGGGAGACATTATAGAAAAGTTTTAAATGTAAAACATTAAAATCTATAAAACCTTAAAAGGACAGATCAGGTACAAGTTACTCAATCACATACACAGCGGAGAATGAGAGTTAAGAAAGGTTGAAACAATTTGTTAAAGGACACTAACTTGGTTGGTTGGTAGGTAAAGGAAATTTTATTGAAGGATATTGAGGTTATGGAATGGGGGATGCTGATTTATATCCGGTTTATGTTTGAAAATGAGTATTGTTTCCAAGAGGGGATAGACCGTGTTTATTGGCTTCAGCAATTATTGAAAAGTTATTAGATTTAATTGGGTGGTATATAGGAATTATTTTCAGCATGTATAGCCCTTTCATTTCATTTGGATTGGGTAGCAGCTGGGCTGCTGATGGGGCGTGGTTCGGATTCCACGTTAAACAGTAGGTCTAAGGTGGAGTGAAAAGCGTGACCTTCATCAGAATGAACAATTCGGGCGGAAGCAAACCAAATTTTATCAAAGGTATACATTTAGTTTATTGGCAGAAACAAAATCATATGAAATTAACATATGTGTTTGTATATGAAATATTTGTTTTTAACGACTTGCGAAGTGTGTCATATTTAATGAAATTCACGTAAAAACTGGTTTATATATATATATATATATATATATATATATATATATGTGTGTGTGTGTGTGTGTGTGTGTGTGTGTGTGTGTGTGTGTGTAGATGGCACTGAATGTTTCTCCCTTATATACGTAACTTCCACTGGCTATGCTTTTGTTATATACAAAACATAAAAGAATATTTAAGTGTGGTAAAAATCTCAAAGCATTATTTGATGTAACATACAAAGTATATAAATCTGTCTGTCTGTATGACCTATGTATTAAAACATTGTACATATATCAACAAAGTGACAATGTTTTGTTAGATTATAACGGCAGGAGCAAAAATTATAATGTTTGTTTGGTAAATAAATAATACTGAATATATTTCTGAAAACCATTTTCAGTGTTCAACGAGATCAAAAGACATTTAAATTGCACATTGGAATCTACACACATGAATTCATATCTGAGAGTTTATTTGAAGTATAACTACGAAAATGAAAATCTATGCCTTTGTTTAAGTTAGAGGTCTCACATAATCTATGCCTTAGTTTAAGTTAGAGGCTTCACATAATCTATACCTTAGTTTAAGTGGATCACCTGAAGGTCAGGGCCCCCAATTTTCCCACCCGATGATCCCCACTTTTTCCCACCTGAAGATCAGGGCCCCCAAATTAAAGGAAGATAAAAATAATAAGATCAGAAAAATTTTATTGTGATACAAAACAATTTATGAGAAACATAAAGGTGGATCGGGCTGGGGGGGATAAATTTCAGGTGATCCATATAGACACACCCAGTGTGTATATATAGTATATGCCGGTTAGGTCAACTGAATACCCGCTTAGGTTAATTGAATGCCCGGTTAGGTCAACTGTACGCCCTTGATGATTGGTTATGTTGTAGTGATTCCCCTTCCTTCATTTATGTATCTTTATTTTTCTTTACTTTTTATTCCATTTGTCTTTATCCTTTATCGTTCTCTTTACACTCGCTTCGCTTTACTTTATAAATACAGGTAGCACGTGAGCCGGTGGGCGCCCATTATAATTCAAACAATGCAAAGGAGACCGGGAGATTAATTATACGCTTATTAACACTTTACTAACTTTTATTTATCTTTTATTTATGCCGAAGCGCGTTTTGATAAACGGGGTATTGCGAGGGGAGGAATTTAACTCTAACATTTAAGCCGGAGAGAGACACTAAATGCTATTCTAAATTTACAATTATATCTTAATACACCAAGGCCATCCGATGACTCGCGGGCATTTCTACCCAGGCGGTTTCACAACGAACCTACTGTATGTCTGTATGGACAGTAAAACTTTAGACACTCGTTCAAACTTTCGTGGTTTGCCTACCGAGTGCTAAAACACATATTTAGCGAAGCATCGAGCAGCGTGACCAGCTACTGCCCGAAAAATACCAGTAGACCATCTTCGACCAAAACTGTCCTGTGCCAAGTCCTTGCACATTAGGTTTCTCTTCTCTCTTCTCTTCTCTTCCGAAACTGTCATGCGCCAAGTCCCGGCGCATTCGGTTTCTCTTCTCTCTCTCTCATCGGTGATCGATCACCTATCGGGTCAACTAAACTCAATGGATGGAACTCGGATCCAACTTAGTTGCCTCCAAATCGAGCCTCTCGAAATTTATCGAATTTTCTCGACATTTCACTACGAAAAAATAACTATAATTTGCTCTGGCCAAATTCACGGAAAAAAAATGACAAATCTCAAAATTTTGCAAAAATTTAATCACGCCTAGCTACCAATAAGATCACTTATGGCAGTTACATCGGAGAAGATTAAAAAATCATCAAACGCACGAAACAATACTGCACAGTAGAAATATAAAGCACCCATACATAATAACCGTTATTATAATTTTAAAAATATTATTATTCAAACTACCTTCAGAAATTACATCAATACATTTAAATACAAAAGACAAAAATGAAGCCCAGAAACTTCATGTCATCAATTCTCTGAAAATCACGAACCCTCTTACACTTTGGGGGAAGCACACATAGATACCACAAAAACGTTAATGCCCATCTAAAAGGCTCCATTTCCGGGTGAACACTCGAGCTAATGTTTCATTTACAAGAGTAAACCCAAATGAAGTTTAAAAAATAACAATTTTCCAAAACAGAATCATTAAATATAAAAAATTTAAATATCAATACCGAAAAGTTACGTTTCTTTATTTTTCTTTACTTTTTATTCCATTGGTCTTTATCCTTCATCGTTCTCTTTACACTCGCTTCGCTTTACTTTATAAATACAGGTAGCACGTGAGCCGGTGGGCGCCCATTATAATTCAAACAATGCAAAGGAGACCTGGGGATTAATTATACGCTTATTAACACTTTACTAACTTTTATTTATGCCGAACCGCTTTTTGATAAACGGGGTAATGCGAGGCGGGGGGAGAATTTAACTTTAACATTTAAGCCGGAGAGAGAGACACTAAATGCTATTCTAAATTTACAATTACATCTTAACACACAAAAACACCTTACTAAGCCCAAGGCTGTCCGATGACTCGCGGCATTTCTACCCAGCCTATGTTCAGGCGTTGCCAACTCGTATTTCTATTTTTATGAACAAACCATTATTTATCGTAATTACATTTCTTATTAAATATTGTTATCTTTATTAAACAACCATTATTAATTTCTTATAACCAAAACATTCTAATTCTTAATTAGACATTACTACAAGGTTAAGACGTGATAGTTTCGTTAGTTTTAACGAAAATATCACAACTTAACCTAACCAATCGTCAAGGGCATACCGTTGACCTAACCGGGCATTATATCCCATAGAGCGTAAAAATATCCTTAGCCTACCTCACCATGTTAATTTTCAATATCTTCCAACTTTACTTAAAACAATTGGTATCAATGTAGTCTTTAAGAATAATAATACTGTTAAATCATGCCTAATAAAGACTAGCCCGGATAATGCGGTTGGTTGTGTGTATTCGATCGGATGTACAATGTAACTCAGTATATATAGGCCAAACGGGTTAAACGTTAGACATTAAGGTAAAACAGCGTAAATATGTGTGTAGAACAGCAAATAATTCTAGTGCATTGTTTAACCATATGTACAGATGTAATCATAGTATCAAGTGGGATAGTTCTAAAGCGCTTGTTAAAAATACAGATATAATTGAAAGGAATATTCTAGAATGTGCATTTATCCATTTTAAAAATAATTTCAATAACAGTGCGGGAATGTATAAAATTGATAATATCCCGTTAAAATACCTTTTGCCTCTAATTAATTCTTGTTAATCATGTGCTAATTTTTTATTTTTCTGTCCCGCTGTACATAGGTATATATTTTTGTCATCTCGCCTTTTCCCTCCCCTCATTCCCTGACGAGGTGTACTTCTGAATACGTGAAAAGCCTTGAAATCATTTTACTTTTTCCTTGTGGATTTGAATCATTCCTTCATTTCACGTGTTTAATTGTGAAATTCATCCCCAATAAATATATATAGATATATATATATATATATATATATATATATATATAAAGAGCGACGTTTGTTTAGAAGAGTGTCTGCAAAAGAAGAGGAGATAAAACGAGCAATGAAAAATGAGGCACCTCCCGGGAATCGAAGCCGGGATCATTTAATTGCCAGTCAGATATGATAACCACTACACCAAGGTCCTTGATCAATCAGATCTCGTAATTCTTCTACATACGAGCGGAATCGAATGCCCTTTGGAGGGGGCACCTTCTCATGCCGTATATATACACGCACATTTTAACTGCAAACGACACAGTATAATTAATGTAAAGAACGACGCTTGTTTAGAAGAGTGTCATTAATTATACTGTGTGGCGTTTGCAGTTAAATGTATATATATACGGCATGAGAAGGTGTCCCCTCAAAAAGGCATTCGATTCCGCTCGTATGTAGGAGAATTACTGAGTTCTGATTGATCGTAGACCTTGGTGTAGTGGTTATCATATCCGACCGACAATTGGATGATCCCAGGTTCGATTCGCGGGAGGGGCCTCATTTTTCATTGCTAGTTTTCTCTCCTCTTCTTGTGCGGACACTCTTCTAAACAAGCGTTATTCTTTACATTAATTATACTGTGTCGTTTGCAGTTAAAATATATAATATATATATATATATATATATATATATACACACACATCATGGGATAAATGGTGCATGAAAGATAGGTTAGGTTACTATAGTTTATATTCAACTGGTACTTCCCCACATTAGGTTAGGTTATGCAAAAACGAATTATTGTATTATAAAGATTGATGTCAGGGTGTCACTCCCGATGGTGTAACATTATTGTTATGCCTAAGACAGGATTGGTGGCCGCTAAAGTTCATAGTATGACGTCACGAACATGTGTACACACACACACACACACACATATGTGTGTATATATGTATATATACATATATATATATATACACAAAAGATTTTTGTTTTCAAGTTTAGGTTAGGTTAAATTAGCTCTATATCCAGAGAAATTTTGGTTTTGGGACATACTTATCACGTTTATCTTATCAACCCCCTCTCCTCTTTGAGAGATTAAAATTTTTGTTTTTTTTTCCCTTTTCCCCTCTTTTCCCATTTGGACTGTAGTTCTCCATATTAAGGTCGAACTAACGTAATTTTAAATATTTTTTACATACTTTAAAATTTAATAAACTCTAAATGAATTTAAATAGCTAAAATCTTATTGAAGCGAATTTAGCACGAGAGCCCTGAGGAATATATAACTGGCAGATATCTCTCAAATATTGTCTAATTTTAATGGCAAATGTTTATTATTCACGGGAACTTTGACAGACATTGTGTATAATTGTTCAGAATTAATTTTAGAATTACTACCAATTTTCTGGAGCACGAACTTGCAATTTCACTTATAAATTTCATTTATAAATTTCACTTATAAAATGAAATGTTTTCTATTAAATTATTTTCAACTTTATGAACACATTTAGGAATAGAAGAGGACGCGTAATTTCCAGAGAGAATTCTAATTTGGGGAGAAGAAGCGGATTCAGGAACTAGATTTATCTTTTTTTTTTCAAAGTTTCTTTTCTTATTTGGTTTATGATTAAGATTTACGCCTTATTATTAGATTGAGTTATTAATATTTTCGAATTTTTGTTTTATGTACATGAGTTTATCTATGAGTGTGAAAATTATATATAAGTACGCAAACTTTACTAGTAATTAACAAATACTACAAACTTCAACAAAAGATACTTTCCCTCCAAACAATGATCGTTTACAAAACGCTTTTAGAACATTCAAAGACTGTTTAGAAACGTTTCGTATACATACCTTTGTTTGATGGGTTGTTGTTGTTGTTGTTGTCGTCTTAATTAAGGTCTTAATTATGTTCATTTTGACTGTGACAAACTTTCATATCCTTAACAATGTTCGTAACTTTGCCAGTTTAAAATATTTATTTTATCAAGTTTATATAAAAACTTATATATAGCTAGACATCCACGTAGTCACTTAATATTGTTTTTTACTAAGAGAGTATGGGTAAAGTTTAAAGTCACTAAAGAATACCATGTATGAAACTGGCTTCTCCGCAGGTCTGATTCGAGAAAAGTTTGAAACTACACTTCTAATGCTGTGAGGCAGTAAAATATTATGATAACTGTATAACGTTTCTAAGACTAAGATCTAGTATATAGTCCTTTTCTCAAAGCAAGAAAATTAGAAAAATAAAGAACTCACTATCCTCTTCAGTTGCAGGATCGAATACAGGACAACTGTTTGGATGGATGTTATGTAAGTCTATCAATAAAAATAATAAATGATGCGTGTAAAATTTATATAATTTAACAAGAGAAAAATAACTAAAAAAATTATTGTTCCTATAACCAACTAATGAGGTATTGAAGGAGGACGATATTTAATTTCTAAATTTGGATGTAGGAACTAAAAACACCTCCATCAAGTGTATTAAGTAAGATAATTTCACCGATACCTGTGGAGCATAGAGTTTTTTTAAGATGTAACAGACCAAAAAATCACTTAAAACACTCACATAAAAGAGGGTCAGTTACGACAATTGAAAATAATAACTAACTCAGACATGTTCTATTCTTATTCAATAGCACAACAGTGTTTAATATAAACTCTTGGTTATAAGTAACGATGGTCACTTATATATTCTGACCTAAAGGTGATTTTGGTCCTCAAGATTATTCATTAGTTTCCATATTAACCTTGATTAACTTTGGTTTTGCTTCCACCCGAATTGTTTATTCTGACGAAGGTTATGCTTGCCACTCCACCTTAGACCTACAGCTTAATTAAAGTGGAATCTCAACCACGCCCCACCAGCAGCCCAGCGTCTTCACCACTAGGCTACCCAGGGTACACATTTATCTACCAACCAATTTCTTTAATTGTGTGGAAAGATGAACAACTGGGTTTTGCTGCGTGCCACCTGCCGTCACCGGGCCTCGATCCTGAGGCCGATGAGTTCGTAGTCAGCGACACTAACCATTACACCACCAGTAAAAACCACCATTTGAAAAAATATATACATACATACACATATATATATATATATATATGTACCTCGGTGGTGTAGTGGTTAGTGTCGCTGACTACAAATTCATCGGCCCCGGGATCGAGACCCGATGACGGCAGCCAGCGCGCAGCAAAACCAAGCTCTTTATCCTTCCACACAATAAAGAAAGTGGTTGGTAGATAAATGGGTACCCTGGGTGGCCTAGTGGTTAAGACGGTGGGCTGCTGGTGGGGCGTGGTTCGGATTCCACGTTAAACTGTAAGTCTAAGGTGGAGTAAAAAGCTTGACCTTCGTCAGAATGAACAATTCATGCGGAAGCAAACCAAAGGTTTTATATATATATATATATATATATATTATATATTTTCGCCTGTCTGTTTGTTTGTTTGCTTGTCCTTTATGCAAGCGCAAACCGTTTGACCTAGAGCTACTAAATTTGGCACGGGAACCTCTTATGGGATGAAGAATGTCAACACAGAGTCGGTCAGCCTGTCTGTTTGTATTACGGGCGGCAATGTGAAGCTCAAGATTTTCATGACTGTGTTCTTTTCTATAGTTTTATTGACCAAATAATTGAACCGACAGTAATTGGGAGTTCAATTATTTGGTCAGGAGGGTTTTGGGGGATATCTGATCAGATTCAGAAATCTTGACACAATGTGAAGCTCAAAATTTTCACGGCTGCGTTCTTTGTAGTTTAGCCTGTCTGTTTGTTTGTTTGTCTGTTTGTGAAATTTATCCCGGGCAGTAATGGGGGAAGGGTGGGGGTGGGGGTAAGTGGGGGAGAGGGGTGGGGGTAATGGGGGAAGGGTGGGGGTAAGTGGGGGAGAGGGGTGGGGGTAATGGGGGAGGGGGTGGGGTAATTGGGAGGAGTGGGGGTAATGGGGGAGGGATTAGCCCCCAAGTTGCATGAAGGGGGGTGAGGGGTTTTTGGGGGATATCTTATCTTATATATATTTTCGCCTATCTGTTTGTTTGTCTGTCCTTTATGCAAGCACAAACCGTTTGACCTAGAGCTACAAAATTTGGCACGGGAACCTCTTATGGGATGAAGAATGTCAACACAGAGTCGGTCAGCCTTTCTGTTTGTATGTTAGCAGAACGACCCGGTGTTGCCGGGGTGGATGTTGAACGCTATAAGCTAACGAAAATATCACGACTTAACCTAACCAATCGTCAAGGGACCTAACGGGGCATTCAGTTGACCTAACCGGGCATTCAGTTGACCTAACCTGGCATTCAATTAAGCCGGGCAATGCCGGGTACCTCACCTAGTATATACATATATATATATACTGTACTCTTTACATGTGCCACAAACACACACAACCTGTCTGAACATAATCAAGGATTGCATGGGGTTATTCAACAAGGGTCTTATGGCCTACTGTGGCCATAGCTTAAACACTGTACTTTGGTCTTATGACCTACTGTGGCCATAGCCCAAACACTGAACCTTGGTCTTATGGTCTACCGTGGCCATAGCCCAAACACTGAACCTTGGTCTTATGGCCTACCTTGTCCATAGGCCAAACAACAAGGGTCTTATGGCCTCCCTTGGCCAGAGACCAAACGACACAAAACAAGTACAGGATTTAAAGCTCCAAGCCCTCCAGATCTAAATGTGGAGGAGTAATATTTACTCTACTAAAACTACGGGTATTGACTAGTATAATATATATATATATATATATATATATATATATATTATATATATATATACAGGGCGTCCCAAAAAAATGTATACACACTTTAACAGCTGATAGCTCAATTGATGTTTCTTTCTTTCCAAGTTAAACCCATTAGAATTAATAATGGCAGTCAGACTAAGCTTTGAACAAAGGAAATTCATTCTAAAATGCTACTGGAAGTGTGAAAACGCAGTTGAAGTGCAAAGACAGTTTAGGAGGGAGTTTCAAACAGATCCACCAACGCGACTTACCATCACTCGAATTAGAGATAAGTTTGAAGCCGATGGAACTGTTCAGAATGTCCACAAGAAGCGTTCCGGAAGACCACGGACATCGACAAGCCCCACAAAGCAAGAAAGAGTACTGGAAACGTATCACCAAAGTCCAAGAAAATCTGTGCGGCAAGCGAGTCGTGAGGTAGGAATTTCAGAATCGTCTGTCCAACGCATTTTGAAGCGCTGTCAATGGAAAAGTTACATTCCAAGATTAGTCCATGCTATTAATGAAGATGATCCGGACCGAAGAGTGGAGTATTGCGAGTGGTACTTGGCACGATGTGGATGTGGATTGGACGAAGGGGTTTCGTAGAATACCCTCCGCGTTCACCAGATCTCACACCACTAGACTTTTTTTTATGGGGATACTTAAAAGACAAAGTCTACGCTATAAAACCTGCAACAGTCGCTGAATTGAGAGCAGCCATTGAACGAGAATGCACACAAATACCAAACGAAATGTTTCGTGATGTTTGCGATTCCATTGCTTCGCGTTATCAGCAGTGCCTGGACCAGAACGGACGCCAGTTTGAAAACAGGCGTTGACAAAACAATTAAATTATGTCTGTAGATTCTATTACATTTTGAAAATGAAATGTATTTTAATAAACACTGCCTTTATAAGTATTTAAAGTGTGTATACATTTTTTTGGGACGCCCTGTATATATAGCTTACTGTATATTGAATATCATACATGAACGCACAAGACTTTGCATAATGATGGGATGGTTTTGTATATGTAATACAAAAAAGTGATTCCAAGGCCATTCCTGTATTGAACACGTCATCATGGAATGAAGGGAAAGGGCAAGTGGTGTTCAATACACGAAAGGCCTTGGAGTCACTTTTCATTTTTCCCTGTGGGTTTGCATATTTTATTATTTTGCATGTTATTATTTTAATATATATATATATAATATATATATATATATATATATATATATATATATATATATATATATATATATATATATATATAGTGTGTGCCAAAAAGTTATATCTTTGCCATAGAAGGAGATTTTATTCACAAATAAAATATACATTTCAAAAAAATATAATTTAAGTTTAGTGGCTTTTAATGAGTCTCATGGATGGCTGGGGTACGTACACCTTAGTATGAAGGTAACATGATTTTTGCATTTTCGTATGGTCTAAATTTTGACAACGGTTAGTTCAGGTTTAGAAGTACCACAGATACAAGGTGAGCACTTCATTTTTGCACTTCACCACAATTCAATAGACTTTATGGGAGGACTTCGAAGAGCCCAGAAAGAACCTGTAGACCCCTTTTCGGGGGTATGAGTGGGTATGTACTTAATAGAATTAAGGCGTACCTCACTGAATACCAGCTTGCTTTCCAGCACCTTAAAATTGTTAAATACTATATTGTGCCAAAGCACCATATTGAAATTGTTCATAAGTGAGGCGCAAATAAGACTTTCAAAATGCTTGATTGTTAGCATTCTTCATACCTATGTGTATCCATTCCGCGTAAATTAGTTAAATTTGAAATCAGTTAATTAGTTAAATCAGAAAAACTAATAGATCCCTAAAGTGCCATGCGTCTGTCTATCAGTTCCTTGGCTAAAGTTAATCTTCGCTCTACAATGACAGTAGTATGAGCGCAAAAGGAGAGAGTGCAATGCAATTGCAAATGTTGAACAACATCGCAAAGGAAATGTTGCATAATGTATGCAACAAAGGGGGAGGGGGATGTTGCAAGATGTTATGCACCCAAGGAGCAGGGGATGTTGCAAGATGTTATGCAACAAAGGGGAGGGGAGAATGTTGCAAGAGCAACAAGGGTTATGCAACTTGGAGGCGGAGTTATCCCCCAAGAGAAAGAGAGAGGAGAAGGAGAGAGAGGAAGAGAGGTGTTCGCCTGGCAGGAGCAAAGCGCATATTAAGACTTCAGCCGAGCCGGCATTGTCTTAATATGTTCCTAATAAGCCAGCTGGCTTAATCAGCCAGTTGGCTTATCTGGCTGAGTTGCCATATTGCGCTATTTATTTAATTAAAGAATATATTCAGGCTCTCCGCCAGTTGGCATAATCCATCAGCGGGCTTAATCCGCCAGTTAGCTTAACCCGCCAATTGACTTAGAAGGCCTAACCAGCCATTTGGTATAATTACATAATAATAACGTTTATATATACATATATACAAAACAAAGAGAATTAAATAAAACACCACCACATCACTGTTTATTTAGACGAATTATGGGATTGGCATAATCCTAGTCGGAGGTGTACGTACATTTGTGTGCATTTGTCCCCGTCAGCTGGCTTAAACTGCTAGTTGGCATAACCCTCCAAGTTGACTTAGAAGGCCTTACCAGCCATTTGGTATAATTAAATAATAATAATAACGTTTATATATACACCCAAAAGAATTAAATAAAACACCATCACATCACTGTTTATTTAGAAAAATTATTGGATCCAATTTCACGAAATATATTGAAAATAAATATACATTCCTATACAAGCGTAGGAATATATGCAATCAAAAATAATAATAGCATAATAATTACGAACGAGGAGTATATATATAAAATAAAAATATAATAATATACAAACTCGGACCTATCCAAATTGTTCATTCTAACGAAGGCCAAACTTTTCACCCCACCTTAGACCTACAGTTTAACGGAGAATCTGGATCTACCGGAATTGTTAATTCTAACAAAGATCAAACTTTTCACCCCGCCCTAGACCTACGGTTTAACGGGGAATCCAGCATCCTCAGCATTTTCTCATGGATGATAGGGAGTTAGCGAGCGTTGACGAGGAAGTAGATTTAGGCGTACGCGTATCTAAGGATTTAAAAGTTGGGAACCAGTGCCTGGAGTCTTGCGCAAAAGCTAATAGGATGTTAGGCTTCATAGCGCGTAATTTCGAATTTAAATCGAAGGATATTATATTGCCCCTTTACAAGTCCCTGGTCAGGCCTCATTTGGAATATGCCGTTCAGTTTTGGTGCCCGTACTTGCGTGAGGATATTGATAGGTTAGAAAGGGTTCAGCGTCGTGCCACGAAACTTATTCCGTCATTGCGCAACAAGCCTTATGAAGATAGGATTAAAGTGTTAGACTTGTATTCACTCGAAACTAGGAGATTAAGGGGGGAGCTTATTGAAGTTTTCAAAATCGTTAATAACATCGATAACGTAAATTTTGACAAATTGTTCACTTACTTTCGATAATAGTAATACTCGCAATAACGGATTCAAGTTGCGTGGCAGACGTTTCATTACTAATATCGCTAAAAACTTCTTTACGTTTAAAGTAATTGATAAATGGAATAATCTTCCCGTGTCAGTCGTTCATTCTACCAGCGTTAATGTGTTTAAGAACCGTCTTGACAAACATTTTAAAAATATTAACGTTGTTTAAAATTAAAAAAGAAAGTTAACAACAGGAGCTCTGGTGGTGGTGCTCGAGGATGAGTCTGTTGACGATGAATGCCAGCTTGTGACATGCCAGCGTGTGATGCCAGCAAAAAAAAAAAAAAAAAAAAAAAATTATTAGACTAACACGAATGTAGATGTAGCTTGTAGCGTAAACTAACCCACTTTTTGTTTAACTTTACCTACTTTTTTTTTTTTTTTTTTTTTTTCTTGCATGTTTAACTCTTTCCTTGCATGTTTGTAGTTTGCATGGTATGACAGTGAGTTAAGACTGTGTTTGCATGGTTTGTAAGCGTTCTTATTTTACTTCTTTTCATTTTTTCACCCCTCTCCTATATTCTCCGACTATTTTTCTGACTTGTCGGCAGTGGCCGGCGGATGATGATGGTGAGACTTTTTTCCTCTTTTTCTGAATGAATGTTAACCCACGAATGATAGGTGTTGCTCCTTACTTAACCCCTTACTCTCTTCTCTTAACCCCCTACTCTTTCCTTTCTCTCGGGCTAGCCTTAGAGTGGATCTTAGGGTCTTTGTTAGCCTTAGCTTCTGTAGATCTGTAGATCTCTTATACAAAATGCCTTCAAAACAACTTTTCTTTTTATGCCAAGAAAGTCAAAAAATACCCGATTTGCTCATTCCGTCGAAGGTCAAACTTTTCACCCCACCCTAGACCTGGAGGTAACGGAGAATCTAGACCTACCCGAATAAATCCCCTATTATTACACACACACACACACACATATATATATATATATATATTATATATATATATATATATATACAGGGTGTACATAAAGTCAGGATCTATTTTTGTGAAGCACATGGAAATTATATGGAATTCAATCATAAAATGATAAAGTGGTAACATTTATTAAATAATTAAGAGTAGGATTCGACGTGACGCCCATCAGTATCCCTGCACAGCTCAAATCGTTCAGCAGCATTTCTATACACATTCTGGAGCATTTGCGGGGTTATTTATCTGCAGCAGTTCGTATACGTGTACGTAAGTTTTCAAGACTCGTAATCTTCGTCTGATAGACGTGCGATTTGATAAAGCCCCATGCAAAGAAATCTAAAGGGGTTAAATCTGGTGATCTCGCTGGCCAAGGTCTGTTGCTTCCGCGTCCGATCCAGCGATTTGGAAAACGTCCATTTAGATAATCCTGAACAATTTTGGCATAGTGACAAGGAGCACCATCATGTTGATAGACGACGGTACTAACAATCCTATCCCTGTCGTCTACCAACATGATGGTGCTCCTTGTCACTATGCCAAAATTGTTCAGGATTATCTAAATGGACGTTTTCCAAATCGCTGGATCGGACGCGGAAGCAACAGACCTTGGCCAGCGAGATCACCAGATTTAACCCCTTTAGATTTCTTTGCATGATGCTTTATCAAATCGCACGTCTATCAGACGAAGATTACGAGTCTTGAAAACTTACGTAGACGTATACGGACTGCTGCAGATAACATAACCCCGCAAATGCTCCAGAATGTGTTTAGAAATGCTGCGGAACGATTTGAGCTGTGCAGGGTTACTGATGGGCGTCACGTCGAATCCTACTCTTAATTATTTAATAAATGTTACCACTTTATCATTTTATGATTGAATTCCATATAATTTCCAAGTGCTTCACAAAAATAGATCCTGACTTTATGTACACCCTGTATATATATATATATATATATATATATATATATATATATATCAGATGCATGCAAAGACGCAATAGCAAAATATATACCAACACAATTCGAAATCAGCCAGTTGGCCTAATCCACCACGACCTACAGTTTAACAGGGAATCCGGACCTACCCGAATTGTTCATTCTGACGAAGGTAAAACTTTTCACCCCACCCTAGACCTGCAGTTTAACGGAGATTTCGAACCTACCCGAATTGATCATTCTGACGAAAGTCAGACTTTTCACCCCACCCTAAACCTACAGTTTAACGGTGAATCCGGACCTACCCGAATTGTTCATTGTGACGAAAGTAAAACTTTTCACCCCACCTTAGACCTACAGTTTAACGGAGTTTCCGGACCTACACGAATTGATAATTCTGACGAAAGTCAGACTTTTCACCCTAACCTAGACCTAGAGTTTAGCGGAGAATCCGGACCTACCAGAATTGCTCATTCTAACGAAGGCCAAACACTTCACCCCACCCTAGACCTACAGTTTAATGGAGAATCTGGACCTACCCGAATTGTTCATTCTGACGAAGGTCAAACTTTATACCCCGCCCTAGACCTACGGTTTAACGGGGAATCCAGCACTCAGCATTTTCTCATTCATCTCATACAAAATGCCTTCGAAACAACATTTCTTTTTATGCCAAGAAAGACAAAAATACCTGAAATGCTCATTCCGTCGAAGGTCAAGCATTTCACCCCGTCCCAGACCTACAGTTTAACGGGGAATACTACTACAATAGATCTAGTTGGCCTGGTGAAGTAGTGAGTTGACTTTTTTTTATTCTCCATCTCACAGGTACACACGAATCATCGGCGATGTTTTCTATTCCATGAAATTTTAGATCCTCCCCTTTTCCGTACCGTAAAAGTTGAATTTTATCTGTGTTAAACTTCATATAAAAATCATGCAACATCTAAAACTTACTACATCATTACCCCTAGCCCATCCTTCATGCATTAAAAAAGTTCTACTTTATCGGCAACCTTTGTTTAGCATTCCCCCTGATTGTTTATCCCGGCGAAGGTCAAGCGTGTCACTCCACCTTAGACCTACAGTTTAACGTTGAATCCGAACCACGTCTAAAATAAAATATTAAAACACTCCTTAACACAATAAAATCTAATTTCAGAATAAAAAAATTTTTAAACAGTCTAACCATACAAAATATCACTCAGAATTGTCCTGAAAATAAAAGAAAGAAAAAATAAACAACAACAATCAGCCCACCTATAAAAATACAAAAATTGATGAATATATATATAAAAAGTAAAAAAAAAACAAATTAATTTATCAAAAGAATTTAAGAAAATTTCTCTATTTCAATTAAACAAATTTTTATCTTTTTATAACAAATTTTGCTTATTTTGAAGTCTCACACAATTTATATACAGCAAGCATAATAAACTTAAACAGTCCGAATTTGACCCAGTATAAATTAGTGTCGTTAACGATTACTTATCGACTTTAAAACTTAAAATTAACTTAAAATTAGAAAGCTAACTAAAGCTACAAAGCGATACCTATAAATCCATTATTTACATGCAGCTCAAGCATTTTAAACCTTACCATATAAAAATGCCTGTCACAATCTATTTAAACAACTAAAATAACTTAATTCATATAAGTAAGTGTAAAATTTATTTGCTAATCATTATTATTATCATCACAATTAATACTAATTCAGAAAATGTAAACACAAAAAAACTTTAAACACATAATAGGTAGGCTTTTGACAGGAGTAATAAAATTCGAAGGAAAGAAAAAGGAAACGAGACATCGGACGACCAGTACCAATTTATTTTTTAATTTCGTCTCCCTCTCTCCAACGAAAGGAAACGAAATCTAAAGAAAACGGGCTGAGGAAGGAATGAACGCGAAGAAAAAGAAAACAAACAACTCTCGAATTTCGACTCTAATTTTTGACTCCACATTATTATAGCTTCGACAAGACGACTCAGAGAAATTTTGAGTCGGAGTGGTTTGGAAATCCAGACTCCAACGAGAAGAGAGAAAAAAAAAATTTGATCGTGAAAATTACGAAAATGCTAACTATGAGAAGAAATTATGAAAATGATGGGCGCTATCTTGAAAAACAGTTACAATGATTTGTTAAAGAATGAGAATCGAAATTTGCTTGCAAATGGGTTAACACAATGCATCTTACTATTTAAATAATCGAAACAGAATATTTATTAATGCTGTAATACGGGTAGCAACAATTTTGACTGAAATATAAGGCGACGTGGGAAAGCACTTATATTCATATAAAGGAACGCGGCGTAGCCACTAAAATGTCGTGTTTAAATTCTTTAAGGGCCCATTCCTTCATTATTATAATTCATTATTTACTCTACTTTCTATTCATTTTCTCTCTATCTTTCATTTATCGTTCTCTTTACACTCGTTTCGCTGTGCTTTATAAATACGGGTAGAACGTGACCGAGTTTTAGACGCCATTATGATTCGAACAATGCAAAGGAGACCGGGGGATTAATTATACACTAATTACACTTTACTAACTTTTACTTATGCCGAAACGCTTTTAGATAAACGGGGTAATGCGAGGGGGCGGGGGGAGTAACGTTAACATTTTAAGTCGGAGAGAGACGTAATACTATTCTAAATTTGCAACTACATCGTAACACACAAAAATACCTTCTTAAGCCCAAGGCCGTCCGATGACTGAAGGGCATTTCTGCCCAGCCTCTAGAGTCTAGACCATGTTCAGGCGTTGCCAACTAGTATAGCCAAACAATTATTTAACGTAATTAGACTTTTATTAAATAGTATCTTCTTTATTAAACAAATATTATTAAATTCTTATAAACAAATATTTAATTCTTAATTAGACATCACTACACAACAGCACGGGGGGGGGAGCAGAAATTACAATGTCATCGTCCGGATTCGTCCTCTCAACCTACGATCAACACCCAGCATCTTAATCATCAGGATCTAGGGCATCCATTTATCTACTACCCAACCAGACATTCATTTTCACGAACTAAACACATTTTTATTCACACTCCGTCTAATTCTGCACATTGTCAAAAACATTTAAAGACGTAGAAGATTGGGATCTATCCAACAATAAAGAATTATGAAATGCTTCGATATATATATATATATATATATATATATATATATATATATATATATGATCTACTAAGTCCTTTTTCATTCGGTAGTTAAAAGAATACATTCATTTTCACGTGTTTGGTCTCATTTGTTTAAGGTTCAAAATTGAGTGTCAAACTCGTTGCAAGAGAGCATTTCCCTCCTCCACCAAACGGTCATGTGTGGAGGAAAGCGCAAGAGAGCAACTCGCTCCTCCACCAAGCCAGGTCTAGAGACGGGGTCACCAGATTGACCTCCGTGTGAAGAGAAGACGAGCAGAGGGGGGCACTAACAAATAGTCAGAAGACAACAATATGGCATTTAACACCGAAAAATTTCAACTCTTGAGATATGGTAGAAATGAAGAAATTAAACAGACTGCATATTATGCCAGATGAGCTGGGTGTACATGACTATGTACGGTGGAGAGCGCGAGAGAGCAACTCGCTCCTCCATCAAGCGGTCATGTGTGGCGGAGAGCGCAAGGGAGCAACTCGCTCCTCCTCCAAGCCAGGTCTAGAGGCGGGACCACCAGCTTGACCTCTGTGTGAAGAGAGGACGAGCAGAAGGGGACACTAACAAATGGTCAGAAGACAATAATATGGCATTTAACACCGAAAAATTTCAACTCTTGAGATATGGTAAAAATGCAGAAATTAAACAGACTGCATATTATGACAGATGAGCTGGGTGTACATGGCTATGTGCGGTGGAGAGCGCAAGAGAGCCGCTCTCTCCTTCACCAAGCCAATTCTAGAGGCAGGGACCACCAGCTCGACCTTTGTGTGAAGAGAGAACGACATGCGGAAACGCAACGTGGTACACACACACACACACACACATTTTATTCATGCAGTTTAACGTGATTCACTGTCGTCAATTGAATTAACATGACCTACTAATTGTTACCATCATGCACTTATCCGTGATTGTGACATGAAGTTAACCGCGACTTGGAGGTATTTACATTCGCGGGTCCCTCCCGCCATACCACCACAATGTGCCTCACTCAGTGTCTCTCAGCGCGACCAAAGGCAATATTACGAACGAAATTATCAAAGACGCAACGAGAAAAATCGGCGAGTGGTACCAAACCTCAAACTAAACCCAATAACCAAACAACGCTGGACAATAGAAAAGGCAGAATATGTGGTGTTCCCAAACTAAAGACCTGACAAGGGAACCTCCCCAACACTGAAGGAAAATAGCTTGGTTGTCAGGGGGTCAAGACTTTTAACCAGCCTCCTAAGGACCTTAGAAACGTTACAGGAAACAAAGTTGAAGTCTTCAAGAGAAGACTAGATGCCTGGCACAGGACGGTACCAGATGAACCGGGGTACCTGGTTACGTGCGGCGGAGAGAGCAGCTCGCTCCTACAACAAGCCAGGCATAGAAACGGGGCCAACAGCTTGACCTCCGAGTGAAGAGAGGCCGAGCAGAGGGGGACACTAACAAATGGTCACAAGACAACAATAGGGCAATTAACACCGAGAAATTTCAACTCTTGAGATATGGTAGAAATGAAGAAATTGAACAGACTGCATACTGCACCCAGGTGAAGGAGCGAGATGCTCTCTTGCACTCTCATCCGTACATAACAAGGTACACCCGGCGCATCTGGTATTGTACTGAGACAAGCATCTAGCCTCCTTCGAAGACCTCAACTTTGACTGTTGTGGCGGTCTTGAGATACGGTCATTTAAGTCTCTGACAATATCCCAGGATGTATCATTACGCCCCGGGTTAGTGTTACTATTGTGCTGCAGTATTACGGCTTTCCGCCCAAGAGAGTGCAGTAGTCCCCAAAGCATGATGAGGGTGTAGGCCGTTGTGAAGCTGGCGACAGGTATGTCTAAGTTACCCCTTGCGTTTCCCATACCCCTCACAACTTCTAAGAATCACAAAAGGGACCTTTATTAGCGACACTTTAAAACTTGGTGCACAAATTTTAAAGTATTGACAAGAAAGATCCCCGATTTTATGATTCTTAGAAACTGTGAGGGGTGTGAAAGGTTTGGTGAAGGAGTGAACCGCTCTCTTGCGCTCTCCACCGCACATAGCCATGTACACCCAGCTCATCTGGCATAATATGCAGTCTGTTTAATTTCTTCATTTCTACCATATCTCAAGAGTTAAAATTTCTCGGTGTTAAATGCCATAATGTTGTCTTCTGACCATTTGTTAGTGTCCCCCTCTATTCGTCCTCTCTTCACACGGATCAAGCTGGTGATCCCCGTCTATAGACCTGGCTTGGTGAAGGAGCGATCTGTTCTCCTACGCTCTCCGCCACACATGACCGCTTGGTGAACGAGCGAGTTGCTCTTTCGCGCTCTCCACCGCACATAGTCATGTACACCCAGCTCATCTGACCTAATATACAGTCCGTCTAATTTCTTCATTTCTATCATATCTCAAGAGTTGAAATTTCTCGGTGTTAAATGCCATAATGTTGTCTTCTGACCATTTGTTAGTGTCCCCCTCTACTCGTCCTCTCTTCACACGGAGGTCAAGCTGGTGACCCCGTCTCTTGCGCTCTCCGCCAAACATGACCGTTTGGTGGAGGAGGGAAATGCTTTCTTGCAACGCGTTTGACACTCAATTTTGAACCTTAAACAAATGAAAATGAACAGGTGAAAATGAATGTATTCTTTTAACTACCGAATGAAAAAAGAATTAGTAGATCTTATATATATATATATATATATATATATATATATCGAAGCATTTCATAATTTTTTATTGTTGGATAGATCCCAATCTTCTACGTTTTTAAATGTTTTTGACAATATGCAGAATTAGACGGAATGTGAATAAAAATGTGTTTAGCTCATGAAAATGAATGTGTGGTTGGGTGGTAGATAAATGGATGCCCTAGATATCCTGATGCTTAAGATGCTGGGTGTTGATCGTAGGTTGAGAGGACGAAGCCGGACGATGACATTGTAATTTCTGCTCCTCCCCCCGTTCTGTTGTATAGTAATGACTAATTAAGAATTAAATGTTTGTTTATAAGAATGTAATAATGTTTGTTAGTGTATAATTAATCCCCCGGTCTCCTTTGCATTGTTCGAATCATAATGGCGCCTCAAACTCGGTCACGTGCTACCCGTATTTATAAAGCACGGCGAAACGAGGGTAAAGAGAACAATAAATGAAAGATAGAGAAAATGTATAGAAAGTAAAGTAAATAATGAATTATAATAATGAAGGAATGGGCCCTTAAAGAAATTAAGCACATTTTAGTGGCTACGCGGTGTTCCTTTATATAAATATAGGGGCTTTCCCACGTCGCCTTATATTTCAGTCAAAATTGTTGCTACCCGTATTATATCATTAATAAATATTCTGTTTCGATTATTTAAATAGTAAGATGCATTGTGTTAACCCATTTGCACGCAAATTTCGATTCTCATTCTTTAACAAATCATTGTAACTGTTTTTGAAGGTGGCGCCCATCATTTTCAAAAATTTCTTCTCATAGCGAGCATTTTCGTAATTTTCGCGGTCAAATTTGTTTTCTCTCTTCTCGTTGGAGTCTAGATTTCCAAACCGCTCTGACTCCAAATTTCTCTGAGTCGTCTTGTCGAAGCTATAATAATGTGGAATCAAAAATTAGAGTCGAAATTCGAGAGTTGTTTGTTTCATTTTTCTTCGCGTTGATTCCTTCCTCAGCTCGTTTTCTTTAGATTTCGTTTCCTTCCGTCGGAGAGAGGGAGACGAAATTAAAAAAAATTGGCATTGGTCGTCCGATGTCTCGTTTCCTTTTTCTTTCCTTCGATTTTATTACTCCAGTCAAAAGCCTACCTATTTTGTGTTTAAAGTTTTTTGTATTTACATTTCCTGAATTACTATTAATTGTGATAATAATAATAATAATAATAATAATAATAATGATTAGTAAATAAATTTTACACTTATATGAATTAAGTTATTTTAGTTGTTTAAATAGATTGTGACATGCATTTTTACACGGTAAGGTTTTTAAATGTTTGAGCGTATGGAGACGCATTTTTAGGTAATAAATAATATATATATATATATTATATATATATATATATATATATATATATATATATATAGTAGAGCATTCTAAGAGATTCAATAAAGAAGTAGCAAAATTTTCCAGAATCTAGTCCAATTTTTAAGATTATTTTTTGACTGCATGTAAATAATGGATTTACAGGCATCGCTTTGTAGTTTTAGTTAGCTTTATAATTTTAAGTTATTTTAAGGTTTAAAGTCGAAAAATAATCGTTAAACACACTAATTTATACTGGGTCAAATTCGGACTGTTTAAGTTTATTATGCTTGCCATATATAAATTGTGTGAGACTTCAAAATAAGCAAAATTTGTTATAGAAAGATAAAAATTTGTTTAATTGAAATAGAGAAATTGTTTTCTTAAATTCTTTTGATAAATTAATTTGTTTTTTTTAATTTTTATATTTTTGTAGGTCGGCTGCTTGTTGTTGTTTATTTTTTCTTTCTTTCATTTTCAGGACAATTCTGAGTGATATTTTGTATGGTTAGACTGTTTAAAATTTTTTTATTCTGAAATTAGATTTTATTGTGTTAAGAAGTGTTTTAACATTTTATTTTAGACGTGGTTCGGATTCAACGTTAAAATGTAGGTCTAAGGTGGAGTGACACGTTTGACCTTCGCCGGGATAAACAATCAGGGGGGATGCTAAACAAAGGTTGCCGATAAAGTAGAACTTTTTTAATGCATGAAGGATGGGCTAGGGGTAATGATTTAGTAAGTTTTAGGAGATGTTGCATGGTTTTTATATGAAGTTTAACACTGATAAAATTCAACTGTTACAGTACGGAAAAAGGGAGGATCTAAAATTCCATGGAATAGAAAAGAAGATTGCCGATGATCCGGGTGTACTTGTGAGATGGAGAGTAAAGAAAGTCAACTCACTACTTCACCAGGCCAACTAGATATATTGTAGTAGTATTCCCCGTTAAACTGTAGGTCTAGGATGGGGTGAAAAACTTGACCTTCGACGGAATGAGCATTTCTGGTATTTTTGTCTCTCTTGGCATAAAAAGTTGTTTTTAAGGCATTTTCTATAAGAGATGAATGAGAAAATGCTGGGTGCTGGATTTCCCGTTAAACCGTAGGTCTAGGGCGGGGTGAAAAGTTTGACCGTCGTCAGAATGAACAATTCGGGTAGGTCCAGATTCTCCGTTAAACTGTTGGTCTAGGGTGGGGTGAAAAGTTTGATCTTCGTCAGAATGAACAATTCGGATAGATTCTCCGTTAAACTGTAGTTCTAAGGTGGGGTGAAAAGTTTGGCGTTTGTTAGAATGAACAATTTGGATAGGTCCGGGATTGTATATTATTATTTTTTATTTTATATATATATATATATATATATATATATATATAGACTCCTCGATCGTAATTCTTATGCTATTATTATTTTTGATTGCATATATTCCTACGCTTGTATAGGAATGTATATTTATTTTCAATATATTTCGTGAAATTGGATCCAATAATTTGTCTAAATAAACAGTGATGTGATGGTGTTTTATTTAGTTCTTTTGGATGTGTATATATAAACGTTATTATTATTATTTAATTATACCAAATGGCTGGTTAGGCCTTCTAAGTCAACTGGCGGGTTATGCCAACTGGTGGTTTAAGCCAGATGACGGGGACAAAGCACAGAAATGCACATACACCTCCGACTAGGATTATGCCAATCCAATAATTCGTCTAAATAAACAGAGTGATGTGGTGGTGTTTTATTTAATTCTTTTGGTTGTGTGTATATATAAACGTCATTATTATTATTTAAGTATACCAAATGGCTGGTTAGACCTTCTAAGCCAACTGGCGGATTAAGCTCGCTGATGGATTATGCCAACTAGCGGAGAGCCTGAATACATGCTTTAATTAAATAAATAGCCCAATCTGGTAACTCAGCCAGATAAGCCAACTGGCTGATTAAGCCAGCTGGCTTATTAGGAACATATTAAGAGAACGCCGGCTCGGCTGAAGTCTTAATATGCGCTTGGCTCCTGCCAGGCGAACACTTCTCTCTCCTTCTTCTCTCTCTTTCTCTTGGGGGATAACTCCGCCTCCAAGTTGCATAACCCTTGTTGCTCTTGCAACATTCTCCCCTCTCCCTTTGTTGCATAACATCTTGTAACATTCCCCCTCCCCCTTTGTTGCATAACTTATGCAACATTTCCTTTGCGATATTGATCAACATTTGTAATTGCATTGCACTCTCTCCTTTTGCGCCCATCCTACTAATGGCATATGTAAGCGAAAATACTCGCCGTTCCATTCGCAAGGTCGGGATTTTGAGCTTGCTGTCTCTCATTTAAATTACTCTCATTATCCACTCAGTTGACCATGGGGTAAAAGGTGTTATATCAGGAGAACTATCTGTTCAAGGCATTTTCTACTATCCTTAAATTATTTCGATACACGACGTGTTCTGTTAGTAACTTAAAAACGGGATTTTTTTTATTAAAAATCAGCTTCTTAATGTTTCTCTCTCTCTCTCTCCTCTCTCTCTCTCTCTCTCTCTCTCTCTCTCTCTCTATATATATATATATATATATATATATATATATTAAAGAAGTTAAAGAATTTGATAAATTAGTGAAGAGGATGTACAGAAAGAATAACTAAATATCGTAAATTTGTAAACAGAATGAATAATTTAATTTATAAATATAAAATGAGTTCTGAAATGGTTAAATTAAATATGTAAAATAATCTCTATCAAACTAAATAAATAATTTGGAAGCTTTTCATCCGAGAATTATTTAAAACTTTTTATTTTATCAAGACTAAAATTCAATTCCGAATGGTAATATTTGCGAACATAAAATTAATGAAACGTTTGATATTTTTCCTCAGAGATTTTAGTTTTTCAATGGACTTCTTTCTACAAATGTACGTTCAGTTCGTTTGAAAACAAATAAAATTGTTACGCAGTTCATTGCCCTAAATAATCTTGTCATCCGGCGTAATCGAGTAAACTTTGATCACTGCAGAGTAAAATTTTATCCGAAGAAAAAATAATCTTATTGACGAGTTAATGTAAAATTATAGAAATAACGTTTTGCTCACTTGGATTTCCATTGAGGTTTCCATTTTCATATTTAAACAGCCTTGTGAAAACCTTATTTATCGGAATTAATTAAAATGCGTCGAAACTCACTAGATTAGATTTCTGCTTAAATATCTCGCAGTTTCAGCAGGAAGAAAATCATTCGTTCAAATCGCGAATATTCGAAGCTTTAGTACCCTTTTATCCTCAGGGTCTGTTTCTTAAGTGAATTCTTGGTCCTAACAAAGGCTGAAGTGATTGCAGAGATACGCAACATTAAACGTAAAACGAATAAATTTTGTTTTTATTGAAGGAAATTTTTGAGTGCAACTTTTAAAAGGGGTGAAAAAAAATCCTTTTAAATTTCATTGGTAATATTAATGCCTTTAAATTACTATTTTTCAATTAGGATACCTATAATTATCTCGTATACGTGTTTATAATGCTTTATTATATTGATTAATAATAATACAATTTGGATTTTGGGTTTACTCTTATCCCTTTGGTAGTTTACTACTGTACACTAATTTAAATTTACTGCTGATAATAAATGGATTACTAGTTAGCACATAAATTCGTTATAATGTATAAATGTAATGTATAAATGTCATTACTCGGAGCAATCCAAGAATAAGCACTCCAAAGCCCCTATTCCAAGAAAAAGCACCCAAGTTAGACCCCAATCCAGGAAACAGCACTCAGTTTAACCTCAATCCAAATTAAAGGATTTTAACAAATAAAATTTTAAAAATATTTTAATGTTTACGAAGGATATTGCAATTAAAAAAACAATAAAAATAAAAATATTGAAATGAGGTTAATTAAATGCCAGGTTAGGTCAAGTGTACGCCCTTGACGATGTTAGGTTAAGTCGTGATATTTTCGTTAAAACCAACGAAAATATCACGATTTAACCTAACCAATCGTCAAGGGCGTACAATTAACCTAACCGGCCATTCAATTAACCATTTTAGAGCAATGAACTCCATTTTAACTCCATTTTAGAGCAATCCAAGAATAAGCACCCTCGTTCGACCCCAATCCAAGAAAAAGCACCCTAAATTGATTTGAGGTACTTATTCTTGGGTTGCTTATATTACTCTGCAATCTATATTGTATTCATTTATGTGCTTTTAATGCGTAGCTGACCATCATACTGTGTGCTATGTTTTCAATTATATTTGTTTATGATATAGTGTAAAATGTCCCAGGAAAAAATTCAGTAGGTGCCAGTACAGTAACCTATAAAAAACTTTATAAGTTTCCGTCCTGGAACCTATAGGTTTTTCCATGGACAAACGTTTCGCCTGTGTCTCATTATAATTTTTCTAATAATTATGCAGTGCGTATTTAATTTCAAAAGTATCATAGTTACAATCGGTAAATTCTTCCAGAAACCTAAACCTAAAATTGTAGATTTACATTATTTACTGAAGGCTTATGATAACGACATGCAATGACAACGTAAAACCGAACAGATATACTTTGTCTCAACCTTCAAAAAGGTCGGTTCACAAAAAGTAAAAATCAGAGCGTAAATCAGCACAATAGCGTTCTTATACTCTTTATTCTGACATTCACGATTACTTATATTCTAAAATTGTTCATACAGACATTATTAAATGAATTATAATAGAGAGAAATCATATTTTAGGCTATATTATATCTAAAAAGAATAGAAAAATAAAGCTGTTATATTTTATTATTTTATATGCATTTACATGATTAGGGTGTCCATACGTCCCGGTTTTCTGGGACATGTCCCAGTTTTCAGAGAGCTGTCCCGGTCTTTAGGAAAAAGTTTTCGGGACAAAAACTATAAGGTGTGTATTATTATACAGGGTGTACATAAAGTCAGGATCTATTTTTGTGAAGCACTTGGAAATTATATGGAATTCAATCATAAAATGATAAAGTGGTAACATTTATTAAATAATTAAGAGTAGGATTCGACGTGACGCCCATCAGTATCCCTGCACAGCTCAAATCGTTCCGCAGCATTTCTAAACACATTCTGGAGCATTTGCGGGGTTATGTTATCTGCAGCAGTTCGTATACGTGTACGTAAGTTTTCAAGACTCGTAATCTTCGTCTGATAGACGTGCGATTTGATAAAGCACCATGCAAAGAAATCTAAAGGGGTTGAATCTGGTGATCTCGCTGGCCAAGGTCTGTTGCTTCCGCGTCCGATCCAACGATTTGGAAAACGTCCATTTAGATAATCCTGAACAATTTTGGCATAGTGACAAGGAGCACCATCATGTTGATAGACGACAGGGATAGGATTGTTAGTACCGTCGTCTATGAACATGATGGTGCTCCTTGTCACTATGCCAAAATTGTTCAGGATTATCTAAATGGACGTTTTCCAAATCGCTGGATCGGACGCGGAAGCAACAGACCTTGGCCAGCGAGATCACCTGATTTAACCCCTTTAGATTTCTTTGCATGGGGCTTTATCATATCGCACGTCTATCAGACGAAGATTACGAGTCTTGAAAACTTACGTACACGTATACGAACTGCTGCAGATAACATAACCCCGCAAATGCTCCAGAATGTGTTTAGAAATGCTGCGGAACGATTTGAGCTGTGCAGGGATACTGATGGGCGTCACGTCGAATCCTACTCTTAATTATTATTAAATGTTACCACTTTATCATTTTATGATTGAATTCCATATAATTTCCAAGTGCTTCACAAAAATAGATCCTGACTTTATGTACACCCGGTATTTAGTATTCATTTACTCTGTTAAAAAGTGCTTTCAAATTAAGCCTAAGGCTAAGGCTATAGGGCATAGATCCGCCCCTGTCCCGGTTTTTCCAAGCACAAATCTGAACACCTTATAAATTACATGTCTACTCTGTGTTTAATTGTTATTAAATTCTGTTTGCAGTGGTTCTCAAAATGGGGTACTCGAAGGGGTCCTGAAAATATAACCCTTTTAATTATATATACCAGGGGTTCCCAAACTTTTACCAAAATCCTCTATCTCTCTCGAAAATCCAGAAAATCCGTTAAAGAATTTAAGGGGTACAGAAGAAGAAAAAGTTTGAGAACCGCTGTTCTAGTCAGTCTAGTGCATAGATTGCAGTTATATAAATGTTAATTACTCTGCAATGTATATGGTATTAAATAATGTGCTTTTAATGCGTTATGTCACTCACTTCTCGGCTCGCGTCTGTCCGCGATTGGTGGGCACCTGATTCGAATTTTTCCAGTTTAGCTTAATAAAATACCATGTCATTTACGTCTTGGCCACGTAATGGGAAAATAATTGAACTGAATTCAATTGAATAATTTTTTTTTGCGGTGTTGTGCCATATCGCATTAAAAAAACGCCGCATTATCAGCCAATAAATTTAAATTAGTGTACAGTAGTAAACTCTCAAAGTGATAACAATGAACATTAAATTCAAATTTTATTATTGTTCATTACTGCCAGCATAATAAACACAAATTAAAGGGATCACTTTAACATAGTGCTTCCCAAAGCATTCGGTAACAATATGTTAAAGTGATCCTTCTTGGGAAGCAATATGTTAAAAAGAGAAAGGTTGGTTGGTTAGAAAGAGGTTGGTAATCTAGGCTAACGAAAATATTACGACCTAACCTAACCAATCGTCAAGGACGTACAGTTGACCTAACGATTGGTTAGGTAAGGTCGTGATATTTTCATTAGTTAGGCTTATAAGGCTAACTAAAGAAGGCTGGGGGCCCTGATCTTCAGGTGATCCAAATATTTTACATTCACAAAAAATGGCAAAGCATAATAAGTTAAGTTGTCCATAAATTTACATTTTCTCGACTGACTAATCTCTAAATATTATAAACTATTGTAATGTAACTGTAATTGGTTGTGTAATGTCTCTTTTTGGGAAGCAATATGTTAAAGTGATACACACTGGGAAGCAATATGTTAAAGAGAGGTTCCTGGGAAGCAATATGTTAAAGTGATTCAATTAAAGTTATAGGTATCTCAATAAACTAAAAAAAAATTGTTAACTTTTAGGCATTAAACGTCACAACTAAGATGTAGTAACGAATTTTTTGGTATATTTTGCAAAGTTCCCTCCAACATTTTGCTAAAATAAGAACAAAGAAAATTTATTTGTTTCACGATTAATCTTATGTATCTCTACAGTCACTCTACTGTAACTTTGTTTATGTCAAGAATTCACTATTATTTTATTCAATAAACTGCGACATAAATTTATTTACTCCCAAATATACATTTGTTGGAAAAGTTCACTGAATAAAGAAAATCTTTGGAAAGAATATTGGAACTTTAAAAAAATTAGCTGAAACTCACATCTAGTTTATTTCACAATTTAAGTTTTTCTATTTTTCTCCCAGATTTTGGGACTTTTATTTCATCGTCAATAATAATAATAATAATAATAATAATAAGGGCTAGAAATTGACACAGAGGTAAGTCCAGACGAACGTAGCTCATTTCGATAACTCATGGATTATTATTAATCAGTACCATCGATCGAGACGTACCCTAAAATTGCCAAAATACTGTTGTGACGGTGAATTTGTATGCGTAAATCTCGTATCAAAATGTAAATAAAAAATGGCAGAAACAAAGAGTGAAGTGATTTTGAAATAGATTTAATTTCACGTGAAATTTAAATCTTTTAAAATGAAGACATGCAAAGGTAAAGTGATCCGATACCCAAGATATAGCCGAAGGGCTGAGTGCGTCATCAAAAAAAGAAATTATTGTTTGACATTCCCAGATAGATTTACAAAGGGGAAAATATAGCTTAACAAGGTTGTTTTTCATTATTGAAGCTTGAAAAGGTTTGGGTTTGTTTAATCTTTGGTCTCGCGTAAGGGAAACCCTCGATAGAAAATTTTAACTTTAAATTTTAAATTTTAATTTAAAAATTTCTTTAAGAAAGGCGGAGCGTAAAACTAAAGGGAGGGGTTCTTGTAGTCTTAAGTTGTAAATTAGAGTTATATAACAGTTGTAGTTTTGCCCTGTAAAGATGAAGTGGCTTAGAGAATTTTTAAACCCTGTGGCATGATTAAAAGTTTTTAAGTTGATTTAAAACTGTCTCACTCACGATGTTCGAAAATCTGAATTTCCTCTGTTTTACGCGAACTTGGTTGTAAGAGCTTAATGTTAGTCGACAGAAAAGAACTTTGTGAAATTTCTTTGAATTTAATTATTGTTCACATAATTATGAAATTCTGAACTTGTAAGTTTGCGAAATATTGTTTCCTCAGGGAAGAGTAAATATCTGGTGATGAATTTGTTTCCCGATGAAACTGGTTAAGTTAGCGCATGACCATTTAAAGCCTTTGTGGAAATGTATTTGAAATAATTGGGGGACTTTTAAAAAAAAAATCTGTGGAACTCGCGCAGAACTTTTGAGAGTAAATTTCCCAAATTTTGTATTAAATACTGTATTAAAGAATTTGAATTTAGTGCTAGTTCTAGAGTCACACAGAAATAAAAAATCCTCTGTATAAATCCTTTTTGAGACTGAAATAATTGCAAACATTTCCTTGAATTGAAAATTTGTTGTTTGGAACAAAATTTTTAATCGTACATCTGTACGAGGGAGTGTTGTTTCTATGCTACCTTCCAATAGGCCTCTTGTAAGCTGAGGGTAAATTAACACTGAAAGTTCGAAATTCAAAGTGGGTTTCAAGTAAGCCGAGAAAACTATGCGTATAAAATTAAAAGGACATCAGAGTGGATAGGCGGAGTCATCCTGAAACAAACGAACGCGCGCGCACAATAAGTGCAACCGTAAAAGGAGTTGCACCACAATACTCGTAAACTGTTTTGATACCGTGTGCATTTTTATCTATAAGACATTTTTTTACACAGGAAGGAGGGGGCCAAGGGTGAATGCACGCAAAAGAAAAGCGCCGGACAATCCAAATGAAGAATTCATCACTTGGTACCAAATACATCAAATCAATTTTATCCCAGAGACACAGACAATCGCTAAAACAAAGTCGATTCTCAATGCTTAATGGGATATCATTGGCTTTGGGATCACATGGAAAGGTTTCAGTCCTTGCTTGATACGATATTGTTGAATCGTTGACCAATTAACAGCCTTCTTTCGCCTCCCCAAGATGATTTGGCAACTTGAGTGCAGCTTCGTCGCCTTTTTGAGTGATCCACTAAAATGATCAAAATTGCAAAATATAACTATTACAACAATCAATTTTCCAAACATAAAGGAGACATGAAAAACACTTTGACAACCATAAACAATCTTCTCGGAAAACAAATTAAGAAAAATTCGATAGAGAAATTAAATGTTGATAATAAAGAAATTACTGATGATACTGCTATTGCAGACTCTTTAAATGCACATTTTACTTCAATAGTGGATAAGCTTCGCTCACAATTAATAAATAGTGATCACTCGCCTCTAGAATATATAAGGGGTCCCGCGTTTTAAGGTACCTAAGCGCCAAAATTAAAATTCGCCAGAAATCGCCTCCAAAGTTCAGCAATATTCTGGCAATAGTATTTCTGTTATTAATTGAGCTAGAACGTTCATTTTTGGCTAAATTAGAGTTCTAAGTATGCTAATGAAGATGTTGATGAGTTTTTGGAATAGATTTTCATATTTTATATTTTATATATATATTTTTTAATTTTTTTATTTTCTTATTATGCCGAACTTTGGGTGCGATTTCTGGCACAGAATGATTCCATTGATTTTTCATCACTATCACTAGCACGGTGAGACATTGCTGCACACGTTGATAATAGTTAGAAGCCGGGTGAATAGAATACTCCACGCAATATTCAGCAATATGAGCACGAACACAGGACGCCTGCTAACAGCAACGCGAGTCTTAAGGTACTGGCGGGATGTTTGTGTCGTGTCCCTCTCGGCGCGTGGAGCGGGTGGCCAATCAGAAAGCAGAGCGGCGTGGCTGCCATGTTTTCATTGGCTCGCGCTCCTCCTGCTGTTCCCGCCACCCAGAGACCGAGCGCCCCACCCCCACCCCCATCACCTCCCACCAGTTGAACGGGATACTTGGTCCTTAAGACGCGCATCACATCTGAGCGGCAGAGCCCAGCTGGCGATAGAGGTGAAAAAAGTTGTTCGCTTCATAAGGTTTTTAACCATACTTCTAGTGTCGTAAGGTCATTATAACCAAAACCACGCGATAGAGGAAGGGTGAAAATAGTAATATCCATCAAAACCACGTTTTCGCTTGTGGTGGCGCTTAGGTACCTTAAGACGCGCGACCCCTCATTATGCCACCCAGCCCACTAAATTCATTTTCTTTTGTTCCTGCTACCTCTACTGAGGTCCAGAATATTATTGGTAAATTAAAAAATAGAAAAAATAACATTCATAACATTCCTGTACCTATATTGAAACTTGTTAAAGATAAGATATCTGTAACTTTGGCTAAAATTATCAATCAAAGTATTTCCAAAGGAATATTCCCATCAATGCTAAAAACTGGTTGTATAACAACCCTTTTTAAAGGGGGTGATCCTATACTAGCAACAAATTACAGGCCGGTGTGTTCATTATCTGCTTTCAGCAAAGTTTTTGAAAAAATTGTAAAAAGTAGAATGCAGCGATATTTGGAATCCTACAATTTATTATTTCCAAATCAATATGGCTTCCGTAATAATAAAACAACGGAAATGGCTATTTTAAATCTTATGGAAAATGTAAATATAGCTAAGGAGAACAAAGAAATAATTATATCAATATTTATGGATTTGAGTAAGGCGTTTGATGTAATAGACCATAATTTTCGACTTAATAAATTATATTGTTACGGCTTTAGAGGAGCACTCAGTGATTAGTTTAAAAGTTATTTGTCCAATAGATATCATTTTGTATCAGTAAATAAGGTTTGCTCAACTAAAGCGCTTGTCAAACATGGTGTGCCACAGGGCTCAGTTCTGGGTCCACTGTTATTTTTATTATGTATAAATGACCTTCCACGTTCATCTGATATACTGAACTTCATAATGTTTGCAGATGATACAAGTGTCTCTTTTTCTTGCAAAGATGTTAATACAGCTAAGAATATATTTAATTCAGAATTCATCAGTGTAATGAAATGGTTGACCACCAATAAACTCTTCCTAAATACCAGTAAAACAAATTTCATGATTTTTACTAATAAAAGAAATGTATATTATGATGAACTTAATGTTAATGAAATCGCCATAAAGGAGTGTACTGTAACAAAATTTATTGGTGTAATGCTAGATAAGAATTTGCAATGGAGTGATCAATTTAGGGTGGCCCACTTTTCAATTTTATTTTAAAAGTATAGGTTATCGTAGGTTTTCCCATTATTTGGCACTATACTAGCACATTGGTACCATTTTTACAAAAATTGATCAACATTTAGGGGTCTCGCATCGACCTTGAAATTACGAGTTTTTTTTTAAATGCGTACTTTTTTAACTTTTTACTGAATCAAGATAAATCATTGAGTAGGGATCTTTTCTGAATCCTCTTGATGAGAGAAGTCGTTTGGTGTGCCTTCCAATGTCATACGACTAACGGTTTAAAAGTTGTGCCTGTATACAGGTAATACCAATGTGCTAGTATAGTGCCAAATAATGGGAAAAACCACGATCACCTATACTTTTCAAAAAAATCAGCAAATAGCAGACAAATAAGGAAGAAAGAAACAATAACTTAAACAATCACTTTTGCATTGTATTGACCACTATCACACGTCACTGGCTGCAACGTTGTCCCTCTGTGCTATGTCATCGTGGCGAGTGATGACTTCTTGAAGTCGCCGAGCTCTTTCCGGTTCTTTTCCACCACTTGCAGAAGATCCTGCAGCTGTGCCTCGTCCTTTGTGACCGTGTTCGCATAGTCTTGTATCAGTTGGACTCCTCTTTCAGCGACGTCATTGGTGACCTGGAGATTAGAGATCACATTCTTCAGACGACAAAAGTCCTCGTTCTCGTCCCACTTATCAGTTGGCAGGGTGAGCCACGAAGACCCATACATCTTCAGACCTGCAAATAAGAACCAGGAGGACTCGTCGATCAGGTCGGGGAGTAGCGTCATCTCGTCGACTGAGACGTTCTCGTATGTGAAGTCTTTGGGTACAGGGAGGTGGGACAGCTTCTCTGCCATCTGTTGCTTCACAGTGCCATCCACCTTGTTGCTGCATAGAGCGAAGATGACGGTCTGAGGCCTCAGATACCAGAAGTGCCGCCTCATCACTGCCAGTGACGCTTCTGCCACCTCGCGGTCCACTGCCCTATACCTCAGAAAACGCTGGTATAGTACCAGGTCATTCAACGGCGCATCAGCTGCTACAGGGGCCGCCAACCAAGCTGGTACGTACAGAAGAGCGATGAACACCACGATCCTGTGCAGTTTGTCGACCAGCTCGGCGTCGAGCTCCAGCTGCCTACTGAACATCAGCAGTTTTGTGTAGTAGATGACCTGAAACAGAATAGGCACCATTGTAAGTAAGACAGGTTTATTGTTACCAATTACTTTGTTTGCGTTATAATGAAATGTTTATCTTTGAATAACATTTAAACTTATCTCTAGATTATTTTTGTTTGAAAATACTAACTTTAGCCATCCATCTTGCGTGGTGGTAGGCTCCTGGGCGCATGAGGTGAATGCCACGGCGTGGTTGTGTCCCGAGTACCAGGAGCGTGATCTCTGCCACTTCCCGGTAATCGTCTCTGACGAAACCAGAAGCTGTGCTCAGGAAGCTGACCGCCGCGTCCCGGAGTTCTATTAGCCACGTACTCTCCGCCAGATTCTCGACCTCCAGCTTGCAGTAGGTCGAGAGATCGAGCTCGTCCCATCTTCAAAAATAATAAACAAGAAAATTGTGTGAGAAAACTCTGAAGTTCCGGTTTGGCTTGCTGTTTTATAAACTAGTGGAATATCATGTGTGTCCTAACTTTACCTTGCACAAAAAATGAACTAACCTTCTCTTCAACTGCTGAAACAAAGGATCAGTTGGTGCCGTAGTCCTTCCGAGCAGGGTGACGGCTACTGCCCCCCACGATAAGCTCTAGGACGTGATGACGGCATCCCAGCTGGAGTAGCGGTCGCCCGAGCATGTTTTCCAGCCAGACAACTGCACCCTGCACCCTCCCCGTGTTGGTGGAAGTGGTGTCGAAGCAGAGTCCGATGACGCTCTCCTCACATCCCCAATCTTCGAGAGCATGTATGGTTGCCCGCACCTGCGACAGTCCAGTGCCGTCAGCAACAGCTGGGACTGACAGCAACTTTCCTTCTGTGCAATGAGGAGCCCCGGAGATGAGAATTGCTTGGCGGTGCTCCGCCGTTCCAAGGAAGTTCTGAAACACATGCCATATATTTCAATTTCATGGTTGTAAACAATGTTCCCTCTAAGGTGTGCGCGTGTGCGCGCGCGCACGCGTTGTGAAACCCGCGCACACAGCAAAATAAAATGCGCATAGGCTCAAGAGTATCATGAGTCACGACAGTAAACGAAGTAATTTAAAAAATTTCAGTTTAATGAATTCTATAAAGAACAAATTAAGAAACCGCTTGAAAGAAAATCATTTGGACATGCTCGTGCGAATTAAAAGTTACCTGAACGATGACAGATGTATTAATCTTCATAGAGTTTATTTGGAATGGGCAAATGCTAAAGATCGTAGGGAGAATCATAATCATACTTAAATGAAAGGCACTTTCATTTAATGTTATTTTGATTATATTTTATCTTATTGAATTTTATTATTTTTTATTTTATTCCAATTTAGTGAATGGATAAAATCATGTATTAATCTTGATAGTCTATTTTAAATTGCTAAATGATAAAAAATGTTTTGAGAAATGATAACTAAAATAGTAATTTTCAATTAATGTTATTTTTATTTTATTTCTTTATTTTGTTGAATTTTATTTTACTATTTTTTATTTTATTCATATTTTGGAATGGATAAAATGTTTTCTTTTTTAAGAATATATAATATTGTAAACAGTTTTTTAATATCCATTTAATAGTACCGTAATGATCAAGCTATCACCTTATGGAAATAATATTTATTAAGTATTTAATATTTATATATATATAATTTTGAAGATAATAGCGCTCAGAAAAGTTTGCACAATTTTTCACCATGAATTTAAATGTATGCACAACGAAAATTTCTTGCGCACACGGACTAAAAAAAATTAGAGGGAACATTGGTTGTAAAGTAACCTATTTTTGTTCACATTCAGTTCTCTTTTTAATTGACATTATGCTTCATGAATCTCATTACTAAATTGATAGCTATGAAAACTTAATCAACTGACCTTGACCATTTTGCCATCCCAGTGGACAACAGTGTGCCTAGGTGGCGTGAAGGAGTCCTTCACAGCCGTCGCCACTTCACGGCGATGTGACACTCTTCCCCGGCGAGCCGTTTCTTTCGAGATGCTGAACTGATTGAGGTCTGCTGGTGGATCCGCCGAACGTGTGATAGCAGCCACAATGCTTACTACCTATGTAGAGAATGGAACGTGGAAAGGAAACTGTCAAGAATACATGTGGGTTACGGGACACTTTAAAACTGACGCTATCGATAAATACTATACACAATACGCACCTGATTATTGGACATGCGGAAACGATCAGCCACTTCCATGACAGCAGGTGCATTAAGGATGCGGCGAGGAAGATTGACAGACACACTTGGCTCTTTCGGCAGGGGGAAAGCTAGTTCTGTCTCCGACTCTCCTGACATGCCAGTATCATCATTCTCCATGGCCTCATCTCCGGTTTCGTATGCACACTTTGAGGTTTGCGGCTCCTGGCGAGGACGTTTTCTTCCTTCCTGTAGCTTTCTTTTTACAGCGAAAACTTTATCGTTCCCGCTCATCGTTGCCACCCGAGGACCACGTTGATCGAGGTAGAAGTCAATGTCTTCTTTCTTGTCCTTGTCGGACAGCAGTCGATTCTTCTTTATATCTTCGACAGCGTCAGATGCTCCGATATCCCACAGCTTGTCCACACTGTCCGAAAACTTCTGCCGTTTTCCTCCGGCGTCAGTTTCTCGTTTTCTGCTCTTTTGGAGTAAGTGCCTCTCTTTCCACAATGCCTCTAGCTTCCGTTCGCAGTTGAGCTTTGTGATTGTTTTAATGCGGGCCATGTTCCAAAACTTTAAAACGTTGTTTACGGTTTCTTTGAATGCGTCTTTCCTGTTAGCAGTGTACTGGATAACACTGAAGAAGTATTGCAAAACCTGCCGTGTTGTTGGCAATTTGCTACCACTGATGGAGGACGACGGTTGGCCAACTAAATAAATTTCCGAGGCCGATCTTAGAGAAGGTAGCGATGTTATTTTCGCCTTTCCTTTTGATGACTCTCTATTTGTAGCTTCAAGAGTTCTTCCAGTTATGGTTGCCATCGATTTGTCCATGACAAAGGATGAGGAACTCAGACAGAATTTCAAAATGTTATGATCTGCAAAAAAAGAAATAGGTTAGGTACCTGTCACAGGCATAGTGCATTTTCTAATTACCTATATACATTATACATTCCGCCCGGGTATGGTGACTCATTTTTTTTTAAAAGTATAGGTGATCGTGGTTTTTCCCATTATTTGGCACTATACTAGCACATTGGTATTACCTGTATACAGGCACAACCTTTAAACCGTTAGTCGTATGACATTGGCAGGCACACCAAACGATTTCTCTCATTAAGAGGATTCAGAAAACATCCATACTTAATGATTTATCTTGATTCAGTAAAAGGTTAAAAAGTACGCATTTAAAAAAAAAAACTAGTAATTTCAAGGTCGATGCGAGACCTCTAAATATTGATCAATTTTTGTAAAAATGGTACCAATGTGCTAGTATAGTGCCAAATAATGGGAAAAACCACGATCACTTATACTTTAAAAAAAAAATTGAAAAGTGGGCCACCCTACCTAGTGATCATGTAAATTATATCGCGAAAAAGATTTCAAGGAGCGTTGCTATAATGTTTAAACTTAGAAATGTAGTCCCTAAACAAGTTTTATTGAGTCTTTATCATACTCTTGTTTTTCCTTATATAACATAATGCACCCTTGTTTGGGGAAACTTCGCTAACAACGCATTAAATGGTATCTTTGTCATCCAAAAACGAGCAATAAGGTTATCATCTGATGCTGATTTCCTTGATCACTCTAGTGCATTATTTAAAGAGCTAAACCTACTAAAGCTCAACGATATAACCAAACTGGCACATTTTATTTTTATTTACAAGTGTAAGAACAAAATCATTAATTTGCAATGGTTAAATAGATATTTTGTAACTCATCAAGAAATCCACTCGTATCAGACCAGAAATAGATCGAAGCTTGTTATACCTCAATTTAGATTGTTTTCATCTCAAAAACTAGCCATTTTCATTGGATTGAAACTATGGAATGACTTACATGCCGATATAAAAAATATTGTGAATGTAAATTTGTTTAAAACCAAGTTGAAATCCCGATTAATAATGGCATACTGACAAAAATCTAGGATTAATATCCATTAATATTGTTTAATATTGTCCATTAATATTGTTTAATATTGTAATACATGTTTTAACTGTTAATAATACTTATTTACTCATTTATTTATTTATTATTATTAATTAATAAGAACTAGCTGCTTATTTTTAATAAGAGCCCAGTAAAGCCTAAAGCTTAAGGGCCAAATTAAATAAAATAAATAGTCGAGCTGCACAATTATTCATGCTATTGTAAATTGGAAAAATGTATTTATTTTATTATTATTAATAAAGGTTATTCTATCTACCTAAAGGTTATTCTATTTATGGAAGTTGCATCTGCATCCATTGTTTTTCGATAGGCATTTGCTCGAATTCGGTCCACCACACTTTGTTATTCACGTCTATATCCAACAAAACCAGATATTGTCACCTTCAGTTATTGATCTGAAATCAGAAAGAAATTATCGATTAAACCATGTATAATATATTTACTTTCACAGCCCCCCCTCACCTCACCAAAGGTTATGCACACACACACACACACACACACACACACACACACACACACACACACACATATATATATATATATATATACACCAGGAGTAAACAAAGGAAAACAAAAACCCGCGCCGCTGTTGGGCCCTTAAGGAGGAGAAATAATAAATAAACCGACGAGCCAAAAGAAATATCTGAAACATTGAGTGCCCAGGATGAATCAGTTTTCAGTACCCCAAAAAGTGACAAAGCGATACCTGACATACTGTAGATGCATTCTTTGAAGAGAAATTGCAAGGAGAGTATATAACAGAATTTGATTTTACCCCAGAAGATGTAGCTAGAGCTACAGGACAAATGAAACCACATTTAGCTTCAGGTCCGGACAATTGGAACGCATTATTGATTAAAAACTGTAAAAACTGTAAAATATGGAAAGATCCCTAGACACTGGGGAAATACCAAGCATCTTCGAAAGAGCAAACATTGTCCCTATATATAAAGGAGGGGACAGATCTCAAGCAAAGAACTATAGACCAGTGTCATTGACGTCCCACCTCACCAAAGTATTTGAAAGAATAGTTAGAGAGAAAATTTATGATTTCTTGGAGACACTGGAAAGATTCAACGAAAATCAGCACGGATTCCGATCAGTTAGATCATGCCTATCACAACTAATAGAACACTACAACAATATCTTCGATGCCCTGGAAGGCAATTACAACACGAATTTTGATAAAGCTTTCGACAAATGTGATCACGGTATAATAGCACATAAAATGAAATATATTGGAATAACAGGCAAAGTGGGAAAATAGATTTACAACTTTCTCAGAGAACGTCTACAGGTCGTCAAAATTTAAGGTATATCATCATCAGAATCGGAAGTACGCAGCTCAGTACCACAAAGTACAGTACTGGCCCCACTCCTGTTCATTATCATGCTGACAGACATAGACAGCGAAGTAAACAGCAACAGTATAGTAACATCCTTTGCAGACGATACCAAGGTCAGCAGAAAAATCAGCGATGTAAATGAAGTGGAGGCCTTGCAGAGGGACACGAACAAAATATACAAATGGTCAGAAAACAACAACATAACATTTAACACCGAGAAATTTCAGTTTTTAAGATATGGTAGAAAAGAGGAACTTAAACAGACTGCATATTATATATGCTCCAGATAGACAGGAAATTCAGAGAAGCACGAAAGCGATCGATCTGATGACTGATGATGCGAAATTCGAAACACAAATTCAGGTAGCGATAAAGCAAAAAGATTCGCGAGACAGGTAACAAGAACGTTCAGAAGAAGGGAAAGGACATTAATGATTCCCCTGCTAAAGACACTGATTATACCAAAACTTGAATACTGCTCAGTTTTGACGTCCCCATATAAAAAGGAAGAAACTAATAAACTAGAAGAAACTCAGAGACATTTCACAACAAAGATTAATGGCTGCAACTTTTGGGAAAGACTACGTAAACTAAATCTGTACTCCCTGGAAAGAAGAAGAGAGAGGTACACCATAATCTACATATGGAAAATGATCGAAAAACTGGTACCAAACCTCAAACTAAACTCAATTACAACACTGGAAAATAGGAAAGACAGGATGTGTAGTGTTCCCAAATTAAAGGCCCGACAAGGGACCGCCTCAACACTGAAAGAAAATAGCTTGGTTGTCAGGGGGCCAAGACTTTTTAACCAGTGGAGAGCACAAGAAAGCAATTCGCTCCTCTACCAAGCCAGACCTAGAGGCGGGGCCTCCGGCTTGACCTTCGTGTGAAGAAAGACCAACGCACGGAACAGCAACGAGGTTAAGAAACAGAAGGCCTACGTTGCTTGCTTGGATCGTTCGGATGTGTGTGTATATATATATATATATATATATATATGATACACACAGACCAGCTTTGGGACAGGATCCTATCTGCTTTGCAGATAGCTGGTGAGGGAAGCTATATTTCTGGGACCTCTTTGCGAGTGACCCGTTGCCCACGTCGGGTTAGCATCATGAAAAAGAAAAAACTATAGTATTTGTCATTTACCATTACTCATTCGGACTATAGTGGATTTAATTTTCCTAGAAGTGTTCCTTGTTCCATGCACGGTCTGTGTGTATCATAAAAAGCCTCAGGGAACCATTCTGAGTTCATTCCCATCATGAAACGGATATGTTATGTGCCTTGAAAAGTGGACGCTCAATTCTGCCAGTTGAGGTTTAAGTTTTGGTTTTTGGCTAAAAATATAATAGTTAGCTCTTTTTCTTTGATGTATTCAATCTGACGTGAAGGCAGTGAGTCTTTTGCTTATATTGAGGTTCTAAATGTAGCTGGGCTAGGCTGCTTTAAACCCTAGATCCTGTCCCAAAGTTGGATCCTATCTGCTTTGCAGATAGCTGGTGAGGGAAGCTATATTTTTGAGACATCTTTGCGAGTGACCCGTTGCCCACGTCGGGATAGCATCATGAAAAAGAAAAACTATAGTATTTGTCATTTACCATTACTTATTCGGACTGTAGTGAATTTAATTTTCCTAGAAGAGTTCCTTGCTCCATGCACGGTCTGTGTGTATCATAAAAAGCCTCAGGGAACCATTCTGAGTTCATTCCCATATATATATATATATATATATATATATATATATCCATATGACAAATGATAAAGAGAAGATCTGTGTTTGAAAATAAAAGTAAAAATAGCTAAAATAAAATGAAATTTACTTTATATAATTGTACAATGTACAATGTACATGCTACTCTACAATATGATCAGAAGTACATCTGCGTATTAATTTATTTCTCTTGTTATTCCCTTTTCTTTTTAATTTGTAAATTACTCTGAAAGAATCCCCAAATTTCCACTGAAGGGAAGTTGGTTAGAAGACCGCAACTGAAGCGGGTTCATAATTTATGGGCTTCCTTCACATATTTCTTGTAAAGAAATTTCAAACTGTTTTATAGATTTATTATTGAAGTGGAAAATTAAAGCAAGAATTTAAAAGAATACTAAAAAAATTTTTTAAAATAAGTAATTTGAACGATGTCAGTGTTAAGAAATTTTTATTACATTAATCAAGTGTGAAAAATATAGTATAATTGAGGCCCATATAAAATAACGAGACTCCTAAAGTATAAGTTATTAATGAAAACCATATGGAAGGTCCATTTTGCGGCTAGTAAATTCACAACTCTTGTGTTTATGTATTTATTTATTTATTATTTTTATTCTTTTTATGTGTGATAGTACTGACATGTGTTATTACGTTCACTTTTTTCATAATATCATAATTAGAGCAATAAATATAGGACGCAAACCAGCAATGGTAATTCAGATTAAATTAGGACTGAGCAATAATCATATTAATAAAGAAAAATTTACTGACATTTATTAAGAGTTATATTAGTTAATAATAGCAATACTGCTATTACTACTAAAATAAGAAGAATAAGAAAAATAAGAAGAATAAGAAGAATAACATAAGGAAACAATATCGAAATTACTGTACTGAGGCAAACATGATTATAAGGAACTTTAAATTATGTACAAGCGAAAGTAAAGACGCTTTTCGTACACTTTCTGAACTAATATTTATGGGCATTAACTGTGGGTTAATTACAAAAAAAGGTTTCCTGCAGAATCCTAAATTTACTTTATCACAGGTTTTTAGACTGCTGCATAAGTTACTTCCAAGATGCACAGCCTCTTAAATATTCGTTAACTGCAACATTTCGAGCCTCCCTGAGGTAACAAGACGTGCTCAATACAGTCTAATGCGAAGAATTGTCCAAGCTATTCATCAGTCCTGCTTTATGTCTTCGAGACTGTGGACCTCTTGGTATGAAAGTGTTTGTTTATACTCGTAGCTCCACTTAACACCTGCAATATCTTTTCCATTACATGTGCTTTTTATTTAATTTTTATTTTTTAGTCCTAACTTTGAGTAACTGTTATTATTAATTTTTTCTATTTCTCGTTTCTTTACGTGTATTATTGTTTTTTCTTTATTACTGTAGTCCTTGTTTTTGTTTTTAAATTTATTGTTTGATTGTTCAATTAGTTGTATCGTTTATTACCTTGATAAATACTGGACTTTATTTTATGGGATTTGTCTCCTGCCAATAAACGTTATCATTATCATTATCATTACCATTAATAATAATAAACACCACAACACGAACAACAATAAGAATAATAGTATTAATAGATAATAGTCATATTTATAGTTAGTTATTCATAGGTATGATTAATATGAGATAAGGGGTAATTTGTTTTAGGGGATTACAAATAGAGAATTACCTAAGTTAACAATAATAATAATAATAATAATAATAATCATAATAATGCACTCGCTTTACCTCTTTCATGAAAATTCTCAGGTGTTTTGAGCAAAATGCATAAATTATTTTGTTTATCGAGATGACAGGGAATATGTACGGAGATGCAAATACTGAGGATTTAAAATCGCGATGACACCTCATGAAAATTACTTAGAAACAAATACTCAAATGGACAACAAAGACGATATGTGTGTGTGTGTGTGTGTGTGTATCGTAGCAGTTCAGTGCGTTGGTTTTTCTTCACACGAAGGTCAAGCTAGTGGCCCCCTCTAGGCCTGGCTTGGTGAAGGAGCAAGTCGCTCTCTTGCGATCTCCATCGCACATAGCCGTTCTGAGCCAGGCGTCGAGTCTTCTTTTGAAGAATTCTACGTTGGCACCAGTAATGTTCCTGATCTCCTTCAGAAGCTGGTTGAATAGTCTTGGCCTCCTACAACCAACTTATTTCCTTTTGGGGTTGAGGGTGTTCCTTGTCTGGCCTTTAGTTTGGTCAGACATTCTACCTTTCCTCTTTTCCACTGTTGTTTGGATGATTACTGGGTTCAGCTTGAGATTAGGTCTGTCCATTATTTTCTACGTGGAAATTATGATGTACCTCTCTCTTCTTTCCAGTGAATATAGATTCAATTTAAGAAGTCTTTCCCAATAATTGAGTACTCTGAAGCCATCAATCTTGACTGTGAAACTCCTTTGCATCTCTTTTAGTTTATTAATTTCTTTCGTTTTACAGAGGGACGTCAGGACTGAGTAATATTCAAGTTTTGGTATGATCAATGTTTTCAGCAGGGGAATCATTACTTTCTTGTCCCTTCTTTTAAAGTTCTTAGTATCGTACCTGTCCCGCTACTCTTTTTTTATTTGTTTATTGCTATCTGATTTCGGGTCTCAAGTTTTTCATCGTCGGTCATTACAATCCCTAAATCTATTGCTTTCGTGCTTCTCTGAATTTCCTGTCTATCTGGGGCATAATATGTTATCTGTTTAAGTTCCTCATTTTTTCAACATCTCACGAGCTGAAATTTCTCAGTGTTGAATTATATGTTGTCTTCTGACCATTTGCATATTCTGTTCGTGTCCCTCTATAGGTCCTTCACCTCTTCTGCATCACTGGTTTTTCTGCTGATCTTTGTATCGTCTGCGAAGGATGTTACTATACTGTTGTTGGTTAATTCATTGGTTATGTCTGCCAGCATGATAGTGAATAGGAGTGGGGCCAATACCGTTCCTTGTGGCACTGAGCTGCGTACTACCGATTCTGATGATGATATACTTTAGATTTTACGACCTGCTAATGTTCTCTGAAGAAATTGTAGATCCATTTTCCCATTTTGCCTGTTATTCCCATAAGTTTCATTTCATATGCTATTATACCATGAATACATTTGTCGAACGCTTTTGTAAAATTCGTGTATATGACATCATAATTTTCATTGGTTTCAAGTGCGTGTATGATATTGTTATAGTGCTTTATTAGTTGTGATAGGCATGATCTTCCTAATCCTAGAATTGAATCTTTCCAGTTTCTCCAAAAAGTCAGATTTTTTCTCTAACTATTCTTTCAAATATTTTGGTGAGATGGGAAGTCATTGACACTGGTCTATAGTTCTTTGCTTGAGATCTATCCCCTCCTTTATATATAGGGACAATGTTTGCTCTTTTCAGGATGCTCGGTAATTCCCTCGCGTCCAGGGATCTTCTCCATATCCAGCATAGGAGTGTAGCTATTTCATTTTTACAGTTTTTAATCATAAAGCGTTCCATCTGTCCAGATCTGCAGCTGACTGTAATTTCACTTGTCCTATAGCTCGCGCTGCTTTATCTCTTGAGATAAAATCAAAATGTGTTATGCACTCTCCTTGTAATTTCTTCAAAGCCTGCATCTGTGTCAGGTACCACTTTGTTACTTTTTGGGGTACTGAAAACTGATTCGTACTGGGCTCTCAATTTTTCAGATATTTCTTTCAAATCGTCGGATTTTTTTTTGTATGAAGGAGGAGCCAAGGGCAAGCGCCCGCAAAAAATGTCCCCCTATATGAATGAGAGCCGAAAAAAAGGTCTCTAAGGCTCACTTTGCCATTTGTTTTTAAAAAAATTGTGTAGTGTTTAAAATGCATGTATGTGTAGCGAAGAGTAGAGGGAGAAGTGTGTTTGCGAGCATGCTGGGCTGCTCACAGGGTAGATGAGACACGGAAAAAGATCAGCTAAAAAGGACAGTGACAGGAGAAACGGGAGTTCCAGCACTCCCTGTCTCCTGCCTAGCGTCCTCCCCAGAGTATTTCCCTGGTCGATTGGTGTATACAATCTCCTCCTTGTTCATTATTTTCTTTCTTTAAGTGCCCGATAGTGGCGCGCATTCTTGTTTTTCTTTTCGCATAACTACAGAAGTACTTTAGGGGTTCCTTTATTACTTCTACCGCATTTTCCTCTTCCCTCTCTATGTGGCCCTTAATTAAGATTTGTATTTCCCTATCAATGCTCTCCAGTTTTTTTTTAATTACTTTCCTGGTATTGTTGTCTGTGCAATTAATTAACTTCGCAGCTACTCTCCTCTCTTTCTTTTATGGAATACTGTTCGCTTTTCCCCCTCAAAAAGAATTTCCTTTCCTTTTGGTTGCGATTTCGGAACATAGTTTTTTAAAATTTCCAACGTCTTTTCTTTCAAAGTTGTTAGCATTTCTTCAGTTGTTTTATTCTCTAAAACTGTTTTCCACTCTATTTCGGCCATGTGGGATCTGATTTCTTCCTAATTTTTAGTCTTGCCGTTTATATTAAAAATCTCAAATTTGCTTCTTTCTTCAGTATGAGTGTTTTCCTTTAAGGCTATTACCATATTAGTTGATATCTCGATTATTTTGTGGTCTGAAATAATGGTTGAGGTTATTTTTACATCATCAATTAAGTTGATGAATAACAGATGTAGGCAGTTTTTTCTGGTGTTAATCGTTATCTCTTGTGTTAACAGAGATCTCAACATTTTTTATTGTTCCTGGTCTTCTCTTGTGCCCCCCTTGTCCTGGTATATATATAATATATATATATATATATATATACTTAATATATATCCACTGGTCCACAAAAGTATTTACGAATCGTAAGTTGTAATATATTTGGAATAAGAATGTATATATAATAAGATATTTAATTGTAATACCATACTTATTTGTAAAAATTTATTTATAAAAACATGAAAATTAGTATCCTGTAGGGTCACCCTTGTTGTTTTGGACTAGTTCAAGACGCCGAGGCATTGAGTCAACCAACTTCGTGCACGATTCAGGACTGATTTTATACCACTCTTCTTGAAGAACTCTCCATAAATTTTCTTTATTTTTTGCCTTATCTTCTCTTGCTCTTACTTTTCTTGCAAGCTCATCCCAAAGATGTTCAATAGGATTTAAATCTGGACTCTGAGATGGTCATCCTAGCATTTTAAACCCTTCTTCAAGCTTACTGTAGAGCTGTTTTAGTGATTTAGCACTATGCTTTGGATCATTATCCTGTTGAAATATGAAGTTTGCATAATCTCCATGAAGTTCTTTAGCAGCTGGTATTGCAATATTAGTGAATAGATGTTTGAATACATATTGATCCATGTGGCCATTTTCATTCCCAGTGATCCGATGTAATTTTCCAACTCCCTTTGATGAGAAGCAGCCCCACACATTGATTCCTCCACCTCCTTTTTTCACCGTCGGAATAAGGCATTCATTCTCATATTCTTCACCTATTCGTTTATTAACAATTTTCCTTCTTTTATCACTACCAAAAATTTCGAATCTGCTTTCATCACTCCATACAATTTTCGACCATTTTTCAGCATCCCAATCTTTGTGTTGAATAGCAAATTCTAATCGTGCTATCACATTCTTCTTTGACAATAAAGGTTTTATCTTACTGACTCTAGCAAATATTTTATTTTCTGTTAACCTTCTTCTTACTGTGTCAGCACTAACTTTTGTTTCTACCGCTTTCACTAATTCTTTACTCAAGTCATTTGCTGTCATAAATCTATTCTCCAAAGCCAGAAATTTTAGATGCCTTACACCACGCTCTTCCAAAACCCTCTTTCTTCTAGTTCGGACTAACTTACAGGTACTTCCTTGGTTTAAAATACGTTTTTTATGGTATCTCACTGTACCTTCATTTATCTTCAGCATTTTTGCAATACTTTTATTGGAATAATTACCCATTTTAACAAGAGCAGTCAATTCTCCTAAGTCTTGGCTAGATAACTCACATGTCTTAACCATCCTCTCAAATTGGAAATATATAAGTAAAAATTTCGTTGAACAGCGTTAGAATGAAACTCCACTATCGAGGCTGACATCACACTAAACTGCGCATAGTCTGTGCCGCTAATTTCAAAATTAGAGGACTTTTAATTTAGCGATGCCAAATTATCAAAATATTGAAGAAGCTCTATGGGAATTAATTGCAATGACTTTTAAAGTGGCAAAATATTGTATATAATCTAATAATTACTGTCTTATACTAATTTATTTGTGCTCTGCATAATATAAATTACCATAAAAAATATATTAATATAAAATAAATTTTACTAAATCGCAAAAATAAAGCTACCATTAATATCTGGATAATATTTCTCAATTCGTAAATACTTTTGCGGACCAGTTTATATATATATATATATATATATATATAATATATATATATATAATATATATATTATATATATATATATATATATATACAGGGCGTCCCAAAAAAATGTATACACACTTTAACAGCTGATAGCTCAAATGATGTTTCTTCCTTTCCAAGTTAAACCCATTAGAATTAATAATGGCAGTCAGACTAAGCTTTGAACAAAGGAAATTCATTCTAAAATGCTACTGGAAGTGTGAAAACGCAGTTGAAGTGCAAAGACAGTTTAGGAGGGAGTTTCAAACAGATCCACCAACGCGACTTACCATCACTCGAATTAGAGATAAGTTTGAAGCCGATGGAACTGTTCAGAATGTCCACAAGAAGCGTTCCGGAAGACCACGGACATCGACAAGCCCCACAAAGCAAGAAAGAGTACTGGAAACGTATCACCAAAGTCCAAGAAAATCTGTGCGGCAAGCGAGTCGTGAGGTAGGAATTTCAGAATCGTCTGTCCAACGCATTTTGAAGCGCTGTCAATGGAAAAGTTACATTCCAAGATTAGTCCATGCTATTAATGAAGATGATCCGGACCGAAGAGTGGAGTATTGCGAGTGGTACTTGGCACGATGTGGATGTGGATTGGACGAAGGGGTTTCGTAGAATACCCTCCGCGTTCACCAGACCTCACACTAGACTTTTTTTTATGGGGATACTTAAAAGACAAAGTCTACGCTATAAAACCTGCAACAGTCGCTGAATTGAGAGCAGCCATTGAACGAGAATGCACACAAATACCAAACGAAATGTTTCGTGATGTTTGCGATTCCATTGCTTCGCGTTATCAGCAGTGCCTGGACCAGAACGGACGTCAGTTTGAAAACAGGCGTTGACAAAACAATTAAATAATGTCTGTAGATTCTATTACATTTTGAAAATGAAATGTATTTTAATAAACACTGCCTTTATAAGTATTTAAAGTGTGTATACATTTTTTTGGGACGCCCTGTATATATATATATATATATATTTCTTCCCACCTTTTTGTATCTTTTCAATGGGATATTAAAATTTCTGTATTAGGGGATGGAGAGTTTAAGGACTTTATAGGTTTCTGATATCAGCAATGGCATCCGAAAATTTTTCAGTTGGAGTGTTCAGATGTCTGTAGATAACTATAAGTACCACGTTTAGTTTTATTATTTTTACTGCTAAAAGTTCTCCGAAACTGTTTGATTTACTTATTATTGTGTCTACCATATGACTCTCACGTACATATATAGCACAGTCATCTTTACGTCTTGCTGTTCCATCAGCTCGTAGTAAGTTGTAACCATCGATATGCAGTTCTTTTTTTATTTTTATCTATGCAGTATTCGCTGTTTTCATAGTCTTCTTGGCAGTATTTAAGATGTTTCTGTGAGGCATGCGATGCCAGGCACTTGTTTCATCTACAAATCATTTTAGGTATGAAACTTTGTGTGTGTATATATATATATATATATATATATACTGTACGTATGTGTGTGTGTGTGTGACTTGTATACGTGAACATACACATATACAAGTCACCCCAAATTTTACATGTTTTTCATGCATTATCTTCAAGGGAAAAATTCTTGCTCAAATATTGCATAAAAGGAGAGAACAAAAGAAAGAAAGAACAAAAGGGAAAGAGATACTTTGTTACTAGACACTTCTTGTGCGACAAATAGAGTACTTCGGCCGAAAAGAGAAGGATAATAATGAAAATTAAATGAATTCACTTTTTATATCCTACTTAACACACACTGTCTATCATATACAGTAAAATATACACAGTGTTCGAGAAAAGCCTGAAATAAAATAAAATAAATTTTTTAAACAAAATGACCGAAGTATAAACCCTTTGTGACAACTTCTAGTAGACAGACCTACCAACTTTATAAATGTTACATGTTAGAAAATTGCTTCTTGACACGATATTCCAATGCGATGGAGCGTCCCTCATTTTGGCAACAATGTGCATATGTATCTGGATGAACGATTCCCAAACCGCTGGATTGGAAGAGGTAGCCCTATTGTCTGGTCCCCAAAGGCACTTGACCTATCTCTACTAGCTTTCTTTCTAGTCTTTGTGGAAGACATTGTTTACCAGGAGAAGACTGGTAATGTAACAATTTTATGCTATCGATTGTGATTATAAATGAAGAAAGATAGAGTAACGATTGGATGTGAGTCAAGCTACAAAGGATGCATATATTATATCAAGATTGTCTAATTCCTTACAATAACTTGCTGTAATTTTCATATACTGTATTGTAAACCTTTCATTATATATACTGTACCTATATAACGGAGGAGATTGTAGACACCATTCGACCAGGGAAGTATTCCAAGGGGAACATTAGGCAGGAGACAGGGAGGAATTTCCGTTTCTCCTGTTACTGTCTCCTTTAGCTGATATTTTTTCGCGTCTCATCTACCCTACGACCAGTCCAGAGTGCTCTCAGAGACACACTTCTCCCTTTACTATGATACACATACATGGCAGACTCCTTACCGAGCGGACGCTTTCCCTGTACTCTCTGATATTGTTTCTACTGTTGGATATTGCCGATAAATTTACTGTTGGAAAGTTCTGAATTTTATATACTTGCGTTTATATTCACATTGTTATAGTTAAGTAACTGAATATTAGTGGTTTTGGTAAAGATTTGGTAGAACACATCCATCCAAATTAGTGGCGAAAACAGGTTTTTCTGGTATATTTCATGCTGTTTCAATTGAATCTGACCTTCATTTTTGGCGCAAATGCACCGTTATGGAGATACCCCACCCCCCACCCCAGGGATTTGAAGAAGGAAATTGTGGGCTAAAAAGGCCAGAATCAATTGAAACAGCATAAAATACACAAGAAAAACCTTTTTCGTCAGTAATATTCACGGCAAAAGTAACCTAACCTAACGAAAATAACACAACTTAACCTAACCAATTGTCAAGGGTATACAGTTGACCTAACCGGGCATACAGTTGACCTAACATAACCTAGGCCTAGATGGAAATATTATCAGTGCACATATATTAATTAAGTTTATTACCACACTGAGGACACGTAAGAGAGGTCTTGAGCACACCTTGAGCTCGAAATATAGCGACAGCAGCGCTGTCTTCCCTTAACACTTGTTTAATAACATTCCATTCGGACTTAAAATATCCACGAGACACAGCCATTCTAAAGCAACAGTTGAATTCAAATTTCAGCGCCGGACATGCGCGGGGGTGTCAGGTAACAATGGGGCAGCTGCTGATTGGCTAATGATAATAACATGACTACATACGCACAGGACGAGATGGTTTGACGAGTGAATAATGGCACTAAAATTTAATAATTTCGAAAATAAATATCTCGATAAATAGGAATTTCCGCCAAAATTAGTATAGAATAAAGTATTCTTATTTTTTTTTGCTCTATCTCGCTGTGTAAATATCAATATCGAGTTTGGTGGATGTGTTCTACAGAATCTTAACCTTGGTTTTCAGCGATTTAGAAGTTTTCATAGCGTGCAGGGGAAGGCTTACAGTTGACGAAGGCCGAACCTATACTAACGTTGAAGACGTTAGTAAGTTGAAAGACGAGGTTAGGAACCTAGTTTCTAGTATAGGTAGCTTATCGGGAAGGTTAAACAGAGTTGAGGAAGGGGTTAAGGTTGGTCCGAGACTAGTAGACGGGGAGGGATTTAGAGTAGTCAAGGGTGGAGCTAGGCCACGTACGTTACGTTAGGTGATAGGAATACCCCCCCCCCCCCCATCGACGTTTCGAACCATTTCGCCCAGTTGGATAGGGATGTGAACGAGGGGGGAAACGATTTTAATTGGGGACTCCTTAGTGCGTCATATGGATAAGGAGCTCGTTGAAGGGAATCAACCAAGAGGAGGATGGTCTGTCTATCAGGGGCCAGGGTTGTCAGAATTAGAGACGAAGTAGATAGGATTGATGTTGCCTCCCGTCACTCGATATTGGTGACGATGGTAGGGGGCATAGGGTTGCCAGACGTCCCGCATTTGATTCAAAAATCACGCGTCAAAATCCCACGTTCAAACTGTCCCGCAAAAAATATTTTTTAAGCAAATTTTTTAGGGATGAATTGATTTAGAATTTCAATATTATGTATAATAATTTCGATTTATTCACGATGTTTAATTGTTAAATATTATTGTAATAAAATTTTTCTAATTTTTTTTTGTTGTAACCATTGAAGAAATCTAGTTTCAATTCTAAGAAAAATTTGGTTTTAAAAAAATTTTTTTTGTCCCGCATGAGCATTTGAAAAATCTGGCAATCCTTAGGGGGCAACGACTCGTATATGCTCGATACGAGAGTGCCTGACCTTTTGGAGAGATACAGGGAGTTAAGTAGTCCCTGAAGGCAAGGTCAGATAGGTCTTTAGTTCTAGGTATTACCCCTAGGCACGGTTTAAATTTTAGGATTATGTCAAAAACAATATTTCTGAACACTAAACTAGAAGAGATTTGGGATCTTATTAAAAATTTGGACTGTGTCAAATTTTTTTTTTAATTTTGTCATTAGTACAGTTTTTTATGCTGATTCTAAGTATGCAACTCATTTTTTGCGGAAATAAATATTTAACATTTTATTGGCGTTTTTTTGCAGGAATAGTGCTAGCTTCTCCATACGAACTCACAAAAAACAGTAATTTTTGTTGTTATTAATGTTTATTTGTTGCCTGCTTACACCTAGTTTAGTGTGAATATTATTGTTGTAGTGTGAGCATATGATAATGCAGTGCTGTAATCTATCTACTTGCGGGTTGCCTCCGGTCAATTGAATGCCCGGTTACCAATCGTCAAGGGCGTACAGTTGACCTAACCGGGTATTCATTTGACCTAACCGGGCATTCAATTGACCGGGGAACATTAATAACTACAAAAATTACTGTTTATGCGAGTTCGTATGCCGAAGCTGACACTATTCCTACAAACAAACGCCAATAAAATGTTAAATATTTATTTCTGCAAAAATGAGCTGCATATTTAGAATCAGCATAAAAAACTGTACTAGTGACAAAATTTTCAAAAAAATTTGACATAGTCCAAATTTGTAATAAGATCCGAGATTTGAACCTTACCTTACCTTATGTTGCTTCGTGCGTTGGTCTCTCTTCACACGGAGGTGAAGCTGGTGGCCCCGCTCAGGAAAATGTACCCTTCGTAAAGCTGTGGTCAGAATTTAGTGATCCTAGCCTTTTTATAAAAGATGGGGTGTATTTCAATGAAATAGGGAATGCTAGGCTAGGTAGGTTAATCACTGAGAACGTTCGAAAGCTGTATAGGTCGAAGCCCTCTTTAAACGTTGTGGGTCCGGGAAACGCCGGCCCGACATGAAAAACAGTTTAAAACGCCGATCCGTAGTAAAAAATAATTTAAAGGTTTTATTGTAACGCGCGTAATATTAGAAATAAATTAAACGAATTGAAGGCGATAATTTATTCCGGGAACTACGATACAGTTGTTATAACCGAAACGTAGTTAAATACCGTAACTCGGGATGTATTGGGGGGACTTGATAGAGCAGATTTTAAACTTTTTACTAATGATAGGTTACATAGGATTGGTGGCGGCGTTTTGTTGTACATTCGTAATCCCCTTAGGGCTATCGAGGTTAAGATAGATTTTCCGGCAGAAATTAATGCAATATGCATTTAAGTTAGGGCGCGTAGTATTAGCTTTGATTTCGTTGTTGTTTATAGACCTCTCGTTCAACCCCTCGATACCGATACCAGATTTTACACACTTCTTAGTAACTTTATTAATAATAGGGATAGTATAGTTGTCGGAGATTTTAACTTTCCTAACGTTAATTACGAGACTTTTACTGGTAATGATGAGGGTTTGAGATTGATTGAGTTCATGAAAGATAATTTTTTACGACAGATGGTTACCGAACCAACGCGCGGTGACAATATTTTAGACGTGGTGATGACGAACGACGAAAATATAGTCGAAGGTTTGGAAGTAGGTGAGAGTTTGGGATGGTGATCACCAAATTATTAGGTTTAAGCTATTGATAGAAAACAGTAAGCATAGAAACGTAATAGAAGTCCCTGATTTTCGTAGGGCTAATTTTAATAGTTTTGCGGATAGGATGAGAGTAGTGGACTGGGATAATTTATTCATGGGCAATGACGCAAATTTTCATTAGGGGGCGTTTAAAGGAAGTTTTTGAATATCGAAAGGGAGTTTATTCCACGTAGGCCCAAGCACGTTAGTAATCATGGTAGGCCCAAGTAGTGGACTAGGGAAATAGTTGAGTTCATAAACGAGCGTAACAGAGCGTATAGACTTATAAGCGTAATGGCACGGTAGCTAACTTTAATAGATATATCGACCTTAGACGTCAGGTTAAAAGATCTGTTAGGAATGCTAAGCGTAATTTTGAGAAACTTGTAGCTGCGGAGAGTAAACATAATCCGAAAAAGTTTTTTGACTACGTCAATAATCGTAAGCCGATAAAAGATAACATAGGCCTTCTAGTGGATGCTAACGGCGCTTTGGCTTCCAACGCTCAGGCGATGGCGGGTATTTTTAACAACTTTTTTGGAACAGTTTTTACTATAGAAGACGTAAATAGTGTCCCCGACGTGGAAGATATCGTTCGCTTTAGTAGCGAGACTATTTTGAATGAAATAACTGTTTACGAGGGTGAGATTGCGCATTATATCGATAAGCTAAAAGTTAGCAAGGCTCCAGGCCCTGACGCGCTTTATCCTAGACATTTGAAAGGTCTGAAAGACGTTATCGTAGGCCCTTTAACAAAAATTTTTAATAAGTCACTGGGAGCGGGGATTATTCCTGAAGACTTCAAATTAGCTAACGTTACGCTCGTTTTTAAAAAAGGCGACCGCACAGTAGCTAGCAATTATACATGAGTGCGTATATATATATATATATATATATATATATATATATATATATTATATATATATATATACAGGGTGGGCCGTAAGTTTCCATACATATGAAAAATAAACATTTTTTTATGGACAACCATTTTTATTTATATAAATGCTCTACATGGTTGCCATTGTTTTGAAAACACATTTCAATACGTGTTCCCCACTGTTGATGAACACGCATTAGCACAGTTGACGTTATGCTTGTAATGGCGTTGGTGATACGTTCCTTTAGATGATTTATGTCTCGTATCTTTTCCTGATACACCATGGCCTTCAAGTGCCCCCAAAGATAGAAATCAAGGGGGGTGAGATCTGGGGATCTGGGAGGCCACTCCACAGGACCACGCCGACCAATCCAAGCATCCGGAAACTGCTGATCCAAATACCGACGCACGTGAAGACCATAATGAGGTGGAGCTCCATCTTGCTGGAAGTAAACTGGGAAGTTACCTTCCTCGTTTAGCAGGGATAGGAAAATCTCTTCTTGCAACATGTTAAGATACCTTTCGGCATTAAGATTTCCACTGACAAAAATTGGTCCAATAATTCTGTCACCCCATATCCCGGCCGACACCATCACTTTACCGGCACCTTGCATCTTCGTCGGACTCAGCCAGTTAGGGTTAGCATTACTCCAATAACGTATGTTTTGCCGATTAACCTCTCCATTGACGTAAAAATTTGCTTCATCAGTAAACAAGATCTTACGTCAAACGCATATTCTTAGGGTATCTGAAACATAAAAACAAACGTTTAATTTTTCCTATGTATGGAAACTTACGGCCCACCCTGTATTATATCTCGCTGACATTTGGTCATTCTTCCTACCTTTCGGGATTTTGGTGAAACCTTTGCTGTTCCGCTGCACATATCAAAAGCTTTTGATAAAGTCTGGCGCAGCCTTCATCTCTGATTTCATTTCTGGCCGATCTATAACTGCAGTTGTAGATGATCACTGTTCTTCTCCTAAAGCTATTAAAAGTGGTGTTCCTTAGGAATCTGTCCTGTCACCCACTCTCTTCCTTTTATTTATCAATTATCTTTTAAATCGCACTTCTTCCCCTATCCACTCTTATGCGGGTGATTCCACCCTTCACTGTTCTATTCGCTTCACCAAGCGTCCCTCTCAGCAGTCACTTTATGTTTCGCGTGAGACGGCTATGACGCACCTGACCTTTGATCTTTCTACTATCTCTAATTGGGGCAGAGAAAACCTTGTAGTTTCAGTGCCTCAAAAACCAAGGTCCTCATCTGTCAATTTGTCATAATCTTCCGCATGACTATCCCCTTACTTTCAGTAATGCACACCTCAATCCTTCTTCTTTTAACATTCTTGGATTTTCATTTTCTCATGATCTTTCATGCAAAGATCACATATACTCTCTTTCTAAAACAACTTCTAGGAGGTTAAGTGTATCGGCTCCGCAGTTTCTTCACCCCGACTCAGTTGCTCTCTGTACAGGGGTCTTGGCTGCCATTGTATGGAGTACGCTTCTCATGTGTGGAGTGGGTCAACCGACACCGCTCTACTTGACCGGGTGGAATCAAAGGCTTTTCGCCTGATTAATTCCCCACCTCTTACTGACTGTCTGCAATCCCTCTCTCTTCGCCTTAGTGTTGCTTCACCCTCTTTTTACTAACGGACATGTCTCTTATAACGGACACTGCTCTTATGAACTCTCTAACTGCATGCCTCCTCCTTTAAGGAGTACCAGACTTTCGACACATTCCCATTCCTTTCCTGTCCAACTCTCTCTTTTCTGTCCAACTCTCGTTTTAATGACTTTAACTCTTCAAGGTGCTTGCATATAACACTCCTTTACAAGCCAGTCCCTGGTAATGCGCGATGTACAGTAGAGTATGGTGCAATGTTCTGTTGAAACAGTAACTTCGGCTGCATCTAATCTGGGAAAAATTTGTTCATGGAGGGATTCAAAAACTTCTCTACCATGTTTGTATAGGGGTTGTAATTCATTCTTCCTTCGCATAGAAACAGTTTCCATTGCCTGAAGAGGACATGCATCCCCAGACCAAAATATTTCCTCCACCGAATTTCATTGTTGGGACTATGCAATCAAAGGCAAATGGTTCACCAACTCTCCTTACTTTGGTAGTCACAGAGGGTTTTGATTTTATACAAAACAAATATTGACCACTCTATTTACCGAGGTATCAGGCCAATAAAGACCCCATTGCCCACTCCAGGCAAGCCCCAAAAGGATTAAGAAAGAAGTAAAAGTCAAACTTTCTATGTCTACACCTATGTACGCGCAAAGTCATTACGCCGGCAAAGTGATGAAATGCTTCGACAGGAAAAAGGTTGAAACAGGGATTGAGAACGGAAATCAGATTTTTCACACCATTTCCTCGCCCGTCTCGTGCATCTATCCACCCAATAGAAAGAAGATAAAAAAAAAGAAATAGTGATGGCAGAAACGCAAATGTACCCCATCTAATCCATGCCATGCATTATTTTTTAGTTTATTTGTTTATTATGAAATTATGTTTTTCTACGAAATACTTAGCTACTTTATTATTAGATATGTTAACAAGGCAGAGAAGTGTGTGAGCGTGTTTTCTGTAATGGGATGTCTGTCATGGGTATTTGTCTGCCAACTCTTTGAAACTCGCCGAGTTTCAACGTAGGTATCCCGCCGTGAAGGATGTTTATGCGGCAAGTGGTATATTGAGTCGTTCGTACTCACGGTGTTGTGCTACCACGAGAGCAAAGAAAATCTCTTTCCGGCGAGGAATATCAGTGGGAGGTCCCTGTATCTATCGCCGTGTACTTGTCCCTTATAGAGTATGAAGGTTTTTTGTGGATGATCACCAGCTGTTGCTACGGCGAATTCAAGTCTCTCACTTAAAGGTGTTTATAATCGATTCTTAATTAAATTGTTATATGTGGGAACAGTCTTAAACCCTGAGTGCATTCAGAACTTGTCCAATGTCCACCCTTTTTTTAAACATATTTACACTTTGACTTGAAACAACCTCCGAGGGAAGTTAGTTCCAGATATTAACTATTTTATAGAAGAAATTACCGCAGATGGGAGTAATGGGAGTACTAAATGTTTTAAGTTCCAATTTAAAGCCATTATTTCTTGTCGGATTGGTATTAAATGAGAATAATTTCCTGTAGTCTACCAATGTTTATTCCACTGCGTATCCTGAAAACTCGAAAAAGCTACCCGCGCACTCTCCTCGTCTCTAAGTTAAACAGATTTAAGCGCTCCAACCTAGGTTGGTAGTTTTGGAATCTCACAGAAGGAATCAATTTTGTGGCCCTTGCTTGTACCCTTTCAACCTTTCTATATCCTTCGTAAGGGACGGAAACCAAAACTGCACGCAATACTCGAGTTGAGGTCTAACTAGTGAACTGTAAGGAGACATTACAATCGCTTTGTTTCGAAATGGGAACTGTCTTTTAATATAATCTATTATTTTTAAGACCCTCTTTTCGACTTCTGCACAGTGCTTTGATTGTTTGAGCTCATTACTGATACAAACTCCTAAGTCTTTCTCTAGATCAGTTTCAGTTAAGCTCCTCCCCAACAGAGAGTAATCAGTCTTCAGTTCTTTTAACCTATGTACAGTGCTTACAATAAGTCTCGCGCCTCTGTCTCGTCCCAAGCTAGTCTGTTAGGTATAAAATGGGCGGTCCTTATGGCAGCGGAGGTGTGTTCGGATTGGTGCACATAATTGCTCTAACCCAGTGGTTCTTAACCGGGGGGGCGCGCCCCCCTAGAAACAGGAATTTCTCTAATTGTATTTGTTATTCTCTTAACGAGAGCATGGGCTAATATTGAGAAGTTATTGAGAATGTTATTTTGATTGAAGGGGGGCGTGGAGGGAAGGACCAATTCCTAGAGGGGGCATGGTAGTAAAAAGGTTAAGAACCACTGCGTCTAACCCCATCAATGACGTCCACATTATCATTGTGTCGATCACTATCTATTTATAGTACAGGGTGTCCCAGGAGGAAATGTCAAGAATGCACTATTTGACTCTGGGTATTTCTAAGTAGAAAGTATTATATCGACATATGCCTGATTCCCAACCGTTACCGAGATACAGGCCTCTACATTTGGGTAACTAAAACATAATAAAAGGCCGATCTTAGATAATATTCAATGACATTTAATGATACATTGGCAACTGTGCAGATCCTCACATTATTTATTTACATTATTTTTTTGTGTGGGGGTTAATGAAGAGTGACGTTTATCAGCGGGGTAAGCCCGAAACTAGGGAGCAGTTGGTTGCACGTATACAGGATGGGTTCATAAACCTCAGAAATGAACTTCCGCGTTTTCCTTGGCAAGACTCGATGGATCGGAGGCTCGCCGCGTGCATTGAAGAAGGAGGGGGTCACTTTGAAACCATTCTGTCATTAAATAGTATCTAAGATCGCCTTTTTATTATGTTTTAATTACCCAAATGTAGAGGCCTGTATCTCGGTAACGGTTGGGAATCAGACCCATATCGATATAATACTTTCTACTTAGAAATACCCAAAGAGTGAAATGGTGCATTCTTGACATTTCCTCCTGGGACACCCTGTATATAGAGACATACTGTATATAGATATATATAGATATGCAGGGGATAACGCTCTCTCTCTCTCTCTCTCTCTCTCTCTCTCTCTCTCTCTCTCCCCATCCTCTCTCTCCATCCTCTCTCTCTCTCTCTCTCCAGGGTCAAGGTATTTTCTTCAACCTTTTTCCGTACCTGCCTCTGGCAGGGAGGGAGCGGAGGGTGGGGAGAGAGCCTTCTACTTTTCTATCCAGTTTTCTACTACTGCTAGCATAGTTGAAAGACAAAATTTTCCCTGGCACCCGTTGCCATTGGTACCTCCTCGGTATGGGCCGCAAGGCCTTTTGAGGTACTTCTTTTCCTTGTAACTCCTTGTAACTCCTTGTAACTCTCTCTCTCTCCCCATCCTCTCTCTCCATCCTCTCTCTCTCCATCCTCTCTCTCTCTCTCTCTCTCTCTCTCAATCTCTCTCTCTCTCTCAATCTCAATCTCTCTCTCTCTCTCTCTCTCAATCTCTCTCTCTCTCTCTCTCTCTCAATCTCTCTCTCTCTCTCTCTCTCTCTCTCAATCTCTCTCTCTCTCTCTCTCTCAATCTCTCTCTCTCTCTCTCTCTCTCAATCTCTCTCTCTCTCTCTCTCTCAATCTCTCTCTCTCTCTCTCTCTCAATCTCTCTCTCTCAATCTCTCTCTCTCAATCTCTTCAGTTGTAGGTAAATATTTAGAGGGGATAATAGCGAGTAGGATTGTTGAACATTTGGATTCCTACAAGCTACTTGGGGACTCCAGCATGGGTTTAGACGGCATAGGTCGTGTCTCACCATCATGCTCGAGTTTTTCTACGTCATGTTGAGTGAGTATGATAGAGTAGGCGATTGATTAGAAGGCCTTTGATAAGGTACCTCACCGCCGGCTAATGGCCGAAGTGCGCGCGCTGGGTATTGGTGGGGAAGTAGGTAGGTGGATTGGAAACTGGCGAAAAATGCCACAAAGTTAATCCCTTTCGTTAGGCATATGGGCTACAATCGACGCTTACGTGACGCGGGTTCAAAGATGTCGATTTTAGAAGCATGTTTAGTTCAAATGATAACCCAACTCGCAAATGGTTAGAAGTTGGATTTGAAACGATTTAGGACTAGTATATGTGGGAATTACTTTAACACGTTGATAGTTTAAGATTAAAACATAAGAAAACTCTGCAGGAGTTCGTTTGCACGGTGTCTCTGTGAGCAAGGTAAATATAGAGCTATTTATATATTCTCCACTTTCCTATAAAATTTCCTTGGCTACTTTTCCAGGGTCAAGGTATTTTCTTCAACCTTTTTCCGTACCTGCCTCTGGCAGGGAGGGAGCGGAGGGTGGGGAGAGAGCCTTCTACTTTTCTATCCAGTTTTCTACTACTGCTAGGATAGTTGAAAGAAAAGTAAACTTTTAATAACAGGAACAGTTCCTCGGTGGATCAGTTCAAGAAAAGGTTAGACCAAATCTTGCACACTATTTGAGTGTGTACAAAATTTTCCCTGGCACCGTTGCCATTGGTACCTCCTCGGTATGGGCCGCAAGGCCTTTTGAGGTTCTTCTTTTCCTTGTAACTCCTTGTAACTCTCTCTCACTCTCTCTCAATCTCTCTCTCTCAATCTCTCTCTCTCAATCTCTCTCTCTCTCTCTCTCTCTCTCTCTCTCATCTCTCTCTCTCTCCTCTCTCAATCTCTCTCTCTCAATCTCTCTCTCTCTCAATCTCTCTCTCTCTCAATCTCTCTCTCTCTCTCTCTCTCTCTCTCTCAATCTCTCTCTCTCTCAATGGGCTACAATCGACGGTTACGCGCCCTGAACTTGTTTTCGCTTGAAACTCGGAGGCTGCGCGGTCAACTGATCGAGGTTTTCAAGCTCTTACGAGGGTTCAACGATGTCGATTTTAGAAGTATGTTTAGTTTAAATGATAACCCAACTCGCAACAATGGTTGGAAGTTGGATTTGAAACGGTTTAGGACTAGTGTGTGTGGGAATTACGTTACGTATAAGATCTGTGACACATGGAACAGGTTACCTTCGGAAGTTGTGAACAGTTCCTCTGTGGATCAGTTCAAGAAAAGGTTAGACGAAATCTTGCACACTATTTGAGTGTGTAAAGACATTTAGGACCTCAGTCTGCGGAAATTTCTTTTCCTGTAAAATAGTTGATATCTGGAACCAACTTCCCTCAGAGGATGTTTCCAGTCAAAGTGTAAATCTGTTTAAAAAATAGGCTAGACAAAGTACAGAACACACTCATAGTTTAAGATTAAAACCTCAGAAAACTCTGCAGGAGTTCGCTTGCTCGGTGTCTCTGTGAGCAAGCTAAATATAGAGCTATTTATATATTCTCCACTTTCCTGTAAAATTTCCTTGGCTACTTTTCCAGGGTCAAGGTATTTTCTTCAACCTTTTTCCGTACCTGCCTCTGGCAGGGAGGGAGCGGAGGGTGGGGAGAGAGCCTTCTACTTTTCTATCCAGTTTTCTACTACTGCTAGCATAGTTTGAAAGACAAAATTTTCCCTGGCACCCGTTGCCATTGGTACCTCCTCGGTATGGGCCGCAAGGCCTTTTGAGGTACTTCTTTTCCTTGTAACTCCTTGTAACTCTCTCAATCTCTTCGGAAGTTGTGAACAGTTCCTCTGTGGATCAGTTCAAGAAAAGGTTAGACGAAATCTTGCACACTATTTGAGTGTGTAAAGACATTTAGGACCTCAGTCTGCGGAAATTTCTTTTCCTGTAAAATAGTTGATATCTGGAACCAACTTCCCTCAGAGGATGTTTCCAGTCAAAGTGTAAATCTGTTTAAAAATAGGCTAGACAAAGTACAGAACACACTCATAGTTTAAGATTAAAACCTCAGAAAACTCTGCAGGAGTTCGCTTGCTCGGTGTCTCTGTGAGCAAGCTAAATATAGAGCTATTTATATATTCTCCACTTTCCTGTAAAATTTCCTTGGCTACTTTTCCAGGGTCAAGGTATTTTCTTCAACCTTTTTTCCGTACCTGCCTCTGGCAGGGAGGGAGCGGAGGGTGGGGAGAGAGCCTTCTACTTTTCTATCCAGTTTTCTACTACTGCTAGCATAGTTTGAAAGACAAATTTTCCCTGGCACCCGTTGCCATTGGTACCTCCTCGGTATGGGCCGCAAGGCCTTTTGAGGTACCTCTTTTCCTTGTAACTCCTTGTAACCTCTCTCTCTCTCTCTCTCTCTCTCTCTCTCTCTCAATCTCTCTCTCTCTCAATCTCTCTCTCTCTCAATCTCTCTCTCTTGAACCCCCGCAGGGGGTATAAAGGTTATGCACATTTCTTCTGGATGTAGTAAACTTTATACTTGGGGTGTGACAGCCCTCCGGTCCCGAGTCGTGGGATTCTAGAGGAACTGGCTGCCAGCTCCTTTAGGTTCTCTCTCTCTTTCGGGAGGGCGGGTAAAGTATTTTGCACAATCCCGTCCCGTGGGTTACTAGGACCCCATCCCATCCCTACTCTGTCCTTTTAGATTACGTTAAGGTTGTTCTCTCTCACTGCCAAAAAAAAAAAAAAAAAAAAAAAAAAACCTTTTCTTTTAGTATTAATCTTTTTCTCTTCTTTTACTATTAGGACCCTACTGCTACCTCATGCGTGGGAAGAGAGGCTTTGAAACCTCTATAAATAACACATTTACACGCTCGTAGGTTGTGAGAGACTGGGATGGAGGGGTCCCAGGCGTAGGGCGCGATGAATGGAGTGTGGCTAGTGCCCCGTTAAGCCATTCCTAACGCGTAAGGCTTGACAGCCCCCTGCGACGTTCTTTGGTGACCAATTGATGTTGCTTGGCTGTACTGCTCTGAGGTGAGAGGGCTTTACTGCCCAGCTGGCTGCCAGGCCAGCGTAAAGTCTCGGGCGTAGCCTCTGGGTCTGGTGGGATATCCCTTGAACACTGGATTCTAAGTCTGGCCCACTTGTGAGTGACTAGTAAGACTTAGTAAGGGCTGCATCTCGCTGTCGCTCCTGGCGGAAAATCCGTGACGCTTGCGTCGCGAGTGTTTGTCAGTTTGGTAGCTGCGACACGTTTGGGACGGTCCGGCCCTGGGAGACCTTTGGTCGGTGCGGCAGCAGAGAGGTGTAGTCTTCTGGAAGGAATGAACGTCACTTGCAAAAAGGCGGTGCGGCTACGCGCGGATTAATTCACCCCCCCCCCCCCTTTTTATATACTGGTCATAACGTTTTTGGATAGTTTTCATTGCTAGAACGCTTTATCTTATTCAGAGTATTCAGAAAAAACAAAAAAGAGAAAATATGGCAGGCCAGCTAAATTGAAAGCAAATGCTTTAAATGTAAAGTTAATCATTGGTGCGTAGACTCCCGAGGGTAGTATCAGCGATATCACATCCCTTAGTGTATGTTTGTTTTGTAAACTTAGAGACAACCACGAAAAGGAAGTTAAAGAGCTAAAGGAATTAGTAAAAAAGCTTGAAGCTAGGGTCGTAGCACTGGAAATCCAACCCAGTGGACAAGATCAAATTAAAACACACCAGCAGATTCAAACTGTAAGATTAAGTATCAGAACAAGGGAGGGCTCAAAGAAGGGCTGATAGAGAAGGGTGGGAAGGGATCGATAGAGAAGGGTGGGAAGGGGCCTGCTGATGGCCCAAAGAAACCGAAGGATGTAGCTACCGTCGGGGTGGGTCGGGTGGTGTAACTGCGTGTATGGGTGGCGACGGGTTTCGAAAGGTCTCAGGCAAGAAGGCTGCGAAGCCGAAGCCTGAGACCCAGTTGCCCCTGTCAGGACCTCTAACCGCTTTAGTCTCCTGTGCTCGAAGGAGGAAGACACCGTTTTGATTGGGGACTCACAGATCAGGGGCCAGGAGAAGTACTTTGCTTCTGCAAACCGGGATGGGAGGAAGGTAAGGTGCTTACCTGGGCGGGGAACGGCGCACTTAAGGAGGAGGTAGAGAAGGTGCGCGTGAGTCGGAGGACTGCGATCGTTGTCCACGCTGGTGGCAACGACCTGTTCCTCAAAGGCGGTGGGTAGGTCTTTCAGAGGGATCATCACCGAGATCATGTCTCTTGCGGATGATCTAAAACTGAAGACAGACAGGGGAATGTTAATGGGAATTTTACCGCGAATGAATGCCAGTGACCACGCTCAGTAAGGTCATTGGCATCAACGAGAGGGTGCAAGACTTGTGCGTCCGCTGGGCGTGAGTTTATTGACCCCTTCGACGCATTTTCGGTAGGTGGGACCTTTACCAGAGGATGGTGTCCACCTCAATAACAAGGGTAAAGGTGTGCTAGGCGCGCTGCTCGACCGGCACCTATACAGAATGGTGAGGTCGAGTCCGGGGAGAGATGATGGGCCCCCACCGGGGAGGATGATGATGAGCCGGTGGCGGACGTACCTTCACTGAAGGGTGCGTCCAGTACAGGTGGGTGACCCTCCTCCTACGTTGGAGGGGGCTCAGGCTCCTGCGGAAGTTGCCCCTCGTTAGTGAGGGGCTCTTCAACTCCCGACAGCCCTGGCTGTTCGGGAAACGGGTCGTGCTAGGGGCGGTCAGAATAGGGAAGGCTCCCTCCGTGCAATGCTTTTTAATGCTAGGTCGATTAGGAACAAGTTTTGCGAGCTACGGGCGCTCTTAGCATCAGAATACCAGGATATCGTTGCTATCACCGAGTCCTGGATTCATACTGATCGTAGGGACTACGTTGGGGAGTTCGAAATTCCCGGGTATAGAATGTTTCGCAAAGACCGCACCCGTGGGAGGGGGGTGGGGTACTAATATACGTCAGAGACACGTTGAGTCCGGTTGACTGCCAGTTCCGGTCGGAACGGGAGCTGCTTGGCGTCGATCTGAACGTGGGAGGGACGAACTATAGGTTAATCTTGGTGTACAGACCTCCGCATCTCCTCCTCGAGGAGGATACAGCCCTGTACACCGAACTCAGTAGCCTGCTAGGGATAGGGTGTGTGTAGTTTTAGGAGACTTCAACTGTCGCGGCATAAAGTGGGAAAACAGGACTGCCGATGCTGAAGGGAGGAGGCTAGTTGACTTTGCTGATGAGAACTTCCTCACTCAGTGGGTCAACGAGCCTACACGAGGCGAAAGCGTTCTAGACTTAGTATTCACGACCGAAGACAACCTCGTCACTGGCCTCACCGTTGACGAATCATTGGGCGGGAGTGATCACGGTCTTATTAGGTTCCGTGTGTGCGTCCCTCGGGTGAAGCGTAGTAACTCGAGAGGCAGTAAGCTCGATCTCCGGCGGGCGAACTTGTTAGCCTCAGGGATAGCGTAGGAGAGATGGGGTTAGAGGTGGCGGCGATGTTGAGGGAGTGTGGAGTGCATTCCGGGACGAGTTTATGGTGCTGCAGTCTGCTGCCATACCCTCAAAACCGGTCACCCCTGCTTCAACGCAGCCTAAGTGGTTCAATCGTGACATCGCTTCGGCTATCCGAAATAGGAAAGTAGCGTATAGGAGGGCGAAGGCCAATCGTTCCCACGAGAACACTGAAGCGTATGTCCGCCTGTGTAGGGAAGTGAAGGCGAAGGTTAGGCTAGCGAAACGTAACGAAGAACTACGGGTGGCAAGCCTCTGCAAGGGGAACCCTAAGGAGTTCTTCAGTTATGTTAATAGTAGAAAGCCCATTAGAAGCATGATAGTCGAAGGACGGAAGCGGCGTTCTGCGGACCTCCGACGCGGACATCGCTAATGTGCTTAATGAGTACTTTGCGGGAGTGTTCACCAGGGAGGATACCCGCGTCATCCCCGAGCCAGGCGTGAGGCACGAAGGTGCTGGCCTGGATAGTGTTAGATGTACCGCGACAGTCGTTGCTCATAGAATAGACAAACTGAGCGCGTTTAAGGCTCCTGGGCCAGACCAGTTTCTCCCCAGTGTTGCGAGAAGTGCGCGACCAGGTGGCTCCCCACCTGGCTACAGTCTTCAACAAATCGTGGTGATGGGCCAGGTGCCTGGTGACTGGAGGGAGCCAACGTGACCCCTATCTTTAAGAAAGGGGATCACGAAAGTCCAGGGAACTATCGTCCTTAGTCTCACTTCAGTTGTAGGTAAATTATTAGAAAGGATAATAGCTGATAGGATCGTTGACCATTTGGATTCCTACAAGCTGCTTGGGGACTCCCAACATGGGTTTAGACGGCATAGGTCGTGTCTCACCAACTTGCTCGAGTTTTTCCACGTCATGTTGAGTGAGTACGATAAGAGTAGGGCGATTGATATACTTTATCTCGACTTTCAGAAAGCCTTTGATAAGGTACCTCACCGCCGGCTAATGGCGAAAGTGCGCGCGCTGGGTATCGGTGGGGAAATAGGTAGGTGGATTGAAAACTGGCTGAGGATAGGCGGCAGAGGGTGTAATTAAAGGGGCTAGTTCGGGTTGGGCCTCGGTCACTAGTGGGGTTCCTCAGGGTTCCGTTTTGGGGCGCTGTTGTTTACATTTACATAAATGATATCGACGGTGGCATCGTCAGTCGGATCGCCAAATTCGCTGATGACACCAAGCTTGGGGCCAATGTTGGGACGCCCGAAGCGATCGAGGAACTGCGTGCGGACCTAGGTAGGATAGGAGAGTGGTCCGAAAAATGGCAAATGCCGTTTAACTTGGGTAAATGCAAAGTGATGCACATTGGCTACGCCAATCCCAAGTCGGACTACTCGATGTTGGGTAGTAATATCGAGGTGACTGATTTAGAAAAGGACTTGGGTGTGCTAATTAGCAGCGACCTTAAGTTTACGAAACAGTGTGTAGAGGTGGAAAAGAAAGCCCAGAAACTATTGGGTTATATCAGGAGGCAATTTCAGTTTCGGAACAAGGAGATTGTGCTCTCACTGTACAATTCCCTTGTTCGGCCGTACCTGGAGTATGCTGTGCAGTTCTGGTCGCCCACCCTCAGGAAAGATATTGAGAGGCTGGAGCGAGTGCAGGCGAGGGCCACAAAGTTAATCCCTTCCGTTAGGCATATGGGCTACAATCGACGGTTACGCGCCCTGAACTTGTTTTCGCTTGAAACTCGGAGGCTGCGCGGTCAACTGATCGAGGTTTTCAAGCTCTTACGAGGGTTCAACGATGTCGATTTTAGAAGTATGTTTAGTTTAAATGATAACCCAACTCGCAACAATGGTTGGAAGTTGGATTTGAAACGGTTTAGGACTAGTGTGTGTGGGAATTACTTTACGTATAAGATCTGTGACACATGGAACAGGTTACCTTCGGAAGTTGTGAACAGTTCCTCTGTGGATCAGTTCAAGAAAAGGTTAGACGAAATCTGTGCACACTATTTGAGTGTGTAAAGACATTTAGGACCTCAGTCTGCGGAAATTTCTTTTCCTATAAAATAGTTAATATCTGGAACCAACTTCCCTCAGAGGTTGTTTCCAGTCAAAGTGTAAATGTGTTTAAAAATAGGCTAGACAAAGTACTGAACACACTCATAGTTTAAGATAAAACCTCAGAAAACTCTGCAGGAGTTCGCTTGCTCGGTCTCTGTGAGCAAGCTAAATATAGAGCTATTTATATATTCTCCACTTTCCTGTAAAATTTCCTTGGCTACTTTTCCAGGGTCAAGGTATTTTCTTCAACCTTTTTCCGTACCTGCCTCTGGCAGGGAGGGAGCGGAGGGTGGGGAGAGAGCCTTCTACTTTTCATCCAGTTTTCTACTACTTGCAATTGAAAGAGTTTTACAAAATTTTCCTGGCACCCGTTGCCATTGGTACCTCCTCGGTATGGGCCGCAAGGCCTTTTGAGGTACTTCTTTTCCTTGTAACTCCTTGTAACTCTCTCCTCTCTCTCTCTCCTCTCTCTCTCTCTCTCTCTCTCTCTCTCTCTCTCCTCTCTCTCCATCCTCTCTCTCTCCATCCTCTCTCTCTCTCTCTCTCTCTCTCTCTCTCCCATCCTCTCTCTCCATCCTCTCTCTCTCTCTCTCTCTCTCTCATCTCTCTCTCCTCTCTCTCTCTCCATCCTCTCTCTCTCCATCCTCTCTCTCTCTCTCTCTCTCTCTCCCCATCCTCTCTCTCCATCCTCTCTCTCTCCATCCTCTCTCTCTCTCTCTCTCTCTCTCCCCCTCCGCAGGGGGTATAAAGGTTATGCACATTTCTTCTGGATGTAGTAAACTTTATACTTGGGGTGTGACAGCCCTCCGGTCCCGAGTCGTGGGATTCTAGAGGAACTGGCTGCCAGCTCCTTTAGGTTCTCTCTCTTTTCGGGAGGGCGGGTAAAGTATTTTGCACAATCCCGTCCCGTGGGTTACTAGGACCCCATCCCATCCCTACTCTGTCCTTTTAGATTACGTTAAGGTTGTTCTCCTCTCACTGCAAAAAAAAAAAAAAAAAAAAAAAAAAAAACTTTTCTTTTAGTATTAAGTCTTTTTCTCTTCTTTTACTATTAGGACCCGACTGCTACCTCATGCGTGGAAGAGAGGCTTTGGAACCTCTATAAATAACACCATTTAACGCTCGTAGGTTGTGAGAGACTGGATGGAGGGGTCCCAGGCGTAGGGGCGCGATGAATGGAGTGTGGCTAGTGCCCCGTTAAGCCCATTCCTAACGCGTAATGGCTTGACCAGCCCCCTGCGACCGTTCTTTGGTGACCAATTGATGGTGCTTGGCTGTACTGCTCTGAGGTGAGAGGGCTTTACTGCCCAGCTGGCTGCCAGGCCAGCGTAAAGTCTCGGGCGTAGCCTCTGGGTCTGGTGGGATATCCCTTGAACACTGGATTCTAAGAGTCTGGCCCACTTGTGAGTGACTATAAGACTTAGTAAGGGGCTGCATCTCGCTGTCGCTCCTGGCGGAAAATCCGTGACGCTTGCGTCGCGAGTGTTTGTCAGTTGGTAGCTGCGACACGTTTGGGACGGTCCGGCCCTGGGGAGACCTTTGGTCGGTGCGGCAGCAGGAGAGGTGTAGTCTTCTGGAAGGAATGAACGTCACTTGCGAAAAGGCGGGTGCGGCTACGCGCGGGATTAATTCACCCCCCCCCCCCCCCCCTTTTTTATATATACTGGTCATAACGTTTTTGGATAGTTTTCATTGCTAGAACGCTTTATCTTATTCAGAGTATTCAGAAAAACAAAAAAAAAGAGAAAATATGGCAGGGCCAGCTAAATTGAAAGCAGAATGCTTTAAATGTAAAGTTATCATTGGTGCGTAGACTTCCCAGAGGGTAATATCAGCGATATCACCATCCCTTAGTGTATGTTTGTTTTGTAAACTTAGAGACAACCACGAAAAGGAAGTTAAAGAGCTAAAGGAAATAGTAAAAAAGCTTGAAGATAGGGTCGTAGCACTGGAAATCCAACCCAGTGGACAAGATCAAATTAAAACACACCAGCAGATTCAAACTGTAAGATTAAGTATCAAGAACAAAGGGAGGGCTCAAAGAAGGGGCTGATAGAGAAGGGTGGGAAGGGATCGATAGAGAAGGGTGGGAAGGGGCCTGCTGATGGCCCAAAGAAACCGAAGGATGTAGCTACCTGTCGGGTGGTCGGGTGGTGTAACTGCGTGTATGGGTGGCGACGGTTTCGAAGGTCTCGGGCAAGAAGGCTGCGAAGCCGAAGCCTGAGACCCCAGTTGCCCCTGTCAAGACCTCTAACCGCTTTAGTCTCCTGTGCTCGAAGGAGGAAGACACCGTTTTGATTGGGGACTCGCAGATCAGGGCCAGGAGAAGTACTTTGCTTCTGCAAACCGGGATGGGAGGAAGGTAAGGTGCTTACCTGGGCGGGGAACGGCGCACTTAAGGAAGGAGGTAGAGAAGGTGCGCGTGGATAGTCGGAGGACTGCGATCGTTGTCCACGCTGGTGGCAATGACCTGTTCCTCAAAGGCGGTGGGTAGGTCTTACAGAAGGGATCATCACCGAGATCATGTCTCTTGCGGATGATCTAAAACTGAAGACAGACAGGGGAATGTTAATGGGTATTTTACCGCGAATGAATGTCAGTGACCACTCGCTCAGTAAGGTCATTGGCATCAACGAGAGGGTACAAGACTTGTGCGTTCCGCTGGGGTGAGTTTATTGACCCCTTCGATGCATTTTCGGGTAGGTGGGACCTTTACCAAGGATGGTGTCCACCTCAATGACAAGGGTAAAGGTGTGCTAGGCGCGCTGCTCGACCGGCACCTATACAGAATGGTGAGGTCGAGTCCTGGGAGAGATGATGGGCCCCCACCGGGGAGAGATGAGGATGAGCCGGTGGCGGTACCTTCGACTGAAGGTGCGGCGAAGTACAGATGGGTGACCCTCCTCCTACGTTGGAGGGGGCTCAGTCTCCTGGGAAGTTGCCCCCTCGTTAGTGAGGGGCTCTTCAACTCCGACAGCCTTGGCTGTTCGGGAAACGGGTCGTGCTAGGGGGCGGTCAGAATAGGGAAGGCTCCCTCCGTGCAATGCTTTTTAATGCTAGGTCAATTAGGAAACAAGTTTCGCGAGCTACGGGCGCTCTTAGCATCAGAATACCAGGATATCGTTGCTATCACCGAGTCCTGGATTCATACTGATCGTAGGGACTACGTTGGGGAGTTCGAAATTCCCGGGTATAGAATGTTTCGCAAAGACCGCACCCGTGGGGAGGGGGGTGGGGTACTAATATACGTCAGAGACACGTTGAGTCCGGTTGACTGCCAGTTCCGGTCGGAACGGGAGCTGCTTGGCGCGATCTGAACGTGGGAGGGACGAACTATAGGTTAATCTTGGTGTACAGACCTCCGCATCTCCTCCTCGAGAGGATACAGCCCTGTACACCGAACTCAGTAGCCTGCTAGGGGATAGGGTGTTGTGTAGTTTAGGAGACTTCAACTGTCGCGGCATAAAGTGGGAAAAACAGGACTGCCGATGCTGAAGGGAGGAGCTAGTTGACTTTGCTGATGAGAACTTCCTCACTCAGTGGGTCAACGAGCCTACACGAGGCGAAAGCGTTCTAGACTTAGTATTCACGACCGAAGACAACCTCGTCACTGGCCTCACCGTTGACGAATCGTTGGGCGGGAGTGATCACGGTATTATTAGGTTCCGTGTGTGCGTCCCTCGGTGAAGCGTAGTAACTCGAGAGGCAGTAAGCTCGATCTCCGGCGGGCGAACTTTGTTAGCCTCAGGGATAGCGTAGCAGAGATGGGGTTAGAGGTTGGCGGCGATGTTGAGGGGTGTGGAGTGCATTCCGGGATGAGTTTATGGTGCTGCAGTCTGCTGCCATACCCTCAAAAACTGGTCACCCTGCTTCAACGCAGCCTAAGTGGTTCAATCGTGGCATCGCTTCGGCTATCCGAAATAGGAAGTAGTGTATAGGAGGGCGAAGGCCAATCGTTCCCACGAGAACACGAAGCGTATGTCCGCCTGTGTAGGGAAGTGAAGGCGAAGGTTAGGCTAGCGAAACGTAACGAAGAACTACGGGTGGCAAGCCTCTGCAAGAGGAACCCTAAGGAGTTCTTCAGTTTATGTTAATAGTAGAAAGCCTATTAGAAGCATGATAGTCCTTTAAAGGCGGAAGCGGCGTTCTGCGGACCTCCGACGCGGACATCGCTAAGGTGCTTAATGAGTACTTTGCGGGAGTGTTCACCAGGGAGGATACCCGCGTCATCCCCGAGCCAGCTGTGAGGCACGAAGGTGCTGACCTGGATAGTGTTAGATGTACCGCGACAGTCGTTGCTCATAGAATAGACAAACTGAGCGCGTTTAAGGCTCCTGGGCCAGACCAGTTTCTCCCCAGTGTTTTGCGAGAAGTGCGCGACCAGGTGGCTCCCCACCTGGCTACAGTCTTCAACAAATCGTTGGAGATGGGCCAGGTGCCTGGTGACTGGGAGAGGCCAACGTGACCCCTATCTTTAAGAAAGGGGATCACGAAAGTCCAGGGAACTATCGTCCTATTAGTCTCACTTCAGTTGTAGGTAAATTATTAGAAAGGATAATAGCTGATAGAATCGTTGACCATTTGGATTCCTACAAGCTGCTTGGGGACTCCAACATGGGTTTAGACGGCATAGGTCGTGTCTCACCAACTTGCTCGAGTTTTTCCACGTCCTGTTGAGTGAGTACGATAAGAGTAGGCGATTGATATACTTTATCTCGACTTTCAGAAAGCCTTTGATAAGGTACCTCACCGCCGGCTAATGGCGAAAGTGCGCGCGCTGGGTATCGGTGGGGAAATAGGTAGGTGGATTGAAAACTGGCTAAGGAATAGGCGGCAGAGGGTGGTAATTAAAGGGGCTAGTTCGGGTTGGGCCTCGGTCACTAGTGGGGTTCCTCAGGGTTCCGTTTTGGGGCCACTGTTGTTTACCATTTACATAAATGATATCGACGGTGGCATCGTCAGTCGGATCGCCAAATTCGCTGATGACACCAAGCTTGGGGCCAATGTTGGGACGCCCGAAGCGATCGAGGAACTGCGTGCGGACCTAGGTAGGATAGGAGAGTGGTCCGAAAAATGGCAATGCCGTTTAACTTGGGTAAATGCAAAGTGATGCACATTGGCTACGCCAATCCCAAGTCGGACTACTCGATGTTGGGCAGTAATATCGAGGTGACTGATTTAGAAAAGGACTTGGTGTGCTAATTAGCAGCGACCTTAAGTTTACGAAACAGTGTGTAGAGATGGAAAAGAAAGCCCAGAAACTATTGGGTTATATCAGGAGGCAATTTCAGTTTCGGAACAAGGAGATTGTGCTCTCACTGTACAATTCCCTTGTTCGGCCGTACCTGGAGTATGCTGTGCAGTTCTGGTCGCCCACCCTCAGGAAAGATATTGAGAGGCTGGAGCGAGTGCAGGCGAGGGCCACAAAGTTGATCCCTTCCGTTAGGCATATGGGCTACAATCGACGGTTACGCGCCCTGAACTTGTTTTCGCTTGAAACTCGGAGGCTGCGCGGTCAACTGATCGAGGTTTTCAAGCTCTTACGAGGGTTCAACGATGTCGATTTTAGAAGTATGTTTAGTTTAAATGATAACCCAACTCGCAACAATGGTTGAAGTTGGATTTGAAACGGTTTAGGACTAGTGTGTGTGGGAATTACGTTACGTATAAGATCTGTGACACATGGAACAGGTTACCTTCGGAAGTTGTGAACAGTTCCTCTGTGGATCAGTTCAAGAAAAGGTTAGACGAAATCTTGCACACTATTTGAGTGTGTAAAGACATTTAGGACCTCAGTCTGCGGAAATTTCTTTTCCTGTAAAATGGTTGATATCTGGAACCAGCTTCCCTCAGAGGATTTCCAGTCAAAGTGTAAATCTGTTTAAGAGTGGGCTGGACAAAGTACAGAACACACTCATAGTTTAAGATTAAAACCTCAGAAAACTCTGCAGGAGTTCGCTTGCTCGGTGTCTCTGTGAGCAAGCTAAATATAGAGCTATTTATATATTCTCCACTTTCCTGTAAAATTTCCTTGGCTACTTTTCCAGGGTCAAGGTATTTTCTTCAACCTTTTTCCGTACCTGCCTCTGGCAGGGAGGGAGCGGAGGGTGGGAGAGAGCCTTCTACTTTTCTATCCAGTTTTTCTACTACTGCTAGCATAGTTTGAAAGACGAAATTTTCCCTGGCACCCGTTGCCATTGGTACCTCCTCGGTATGGGCCGCAAGGCCTTTTGAGGTACTTCTTTTCCTTGTAACTCCTTGTAACTCTCTCTCCATCCTCTCTCTCTCCATCCTCTCTCTCTCTCTCTCTCTCTCCATCCTCTCTCTCTCCATCCTCTCTCTCTCTCTCTCACCCCTGCTTCAACGCAGCCTAAGTGGTTCAATCGTGGCATCGCTTCGGCTATCCGAAATAGGAAAGTAGTGTATAGGAGGGCGAAGGCCAATCGTTCCCACGAGAACACTGAAGCGTATGTCCGCCTGTGTAGGGAAGTGAAGGCGAAGGTTAGGCTAGCGAAGCGTAACGAAGAACTACGGGTGGCAAGCCTCTGCAAGAGGAACCCTAAGGAGTTCTTCAGTTATGTTAATAGTAGAAAGCCTATTAGAAGCATGATAGGTCCTTTAAAGGACGGAAGCGGCGTTCTGCGGACCTCCGACGCGGACATCGCTAAGGTGCTTAATGAGTACTTTGCGGGAGTGTTCACCAGGGAGGATACCCGCGTCATCCCCGAGCCAGCTGTGAGGCACGAAGGTGCTGACCTGGATAGTGTTAGATGTACCGCGACAGTCGTTGCTCATAGAATAGACAAACTGAGCGCGTTTAAGGCTCCTGGGCCAGACCAGTTTTTCTCCCCAGTGTTTTTGCGAGAAGTGCGCGACCAGGTGGCTCCCACCTGGCTACAGTCTTCAACAAATCGTTGGAGATGGGCCGGTGCCTGGTGACTGGAGAGAGGCCAACGTGACCCCTATCTTAAGAAAGGGGATCACGAAAGTCCAGGGAACTATCGTCCTATTAGTCTCACTTCAGTTGTAGGTAAATTATTAGAAAGGATAATAGCTGATAGAATCGTTTGACCATTTGGATTCCTACAAGCTGCTTGGGGACTCCCAACATGGGTTTAGACGGCATAGGTCGTGTCTCACCAACTTGCTCGAGTTTTTCCACGTCATGTTGAGTGAGTACGATAAGAGTAGGGCGATTGATATACTTTATCTCGACTTTCAGAAAGCCTTTGATAGGTACCTCACCGCCGGCTAATGGCGAAAGTGCGCGCGCTGGTATCGGTGGGAAATAGGTAGGTGGATTGAAACTGGCTAAGGAATAGGCGGCAGAGGGTGGTAATTAAAGGGGCTAGTTCGGGTTGGGCCTCGTCACTAGTGGGGTTCCTCAGGGTTCCGTTTTGGGGCCACTGTTGTTTACCATTTACATAAATGATATCGACGGTGGCATCGTCAGTCGGATCGCCAAATTCGCTGATGACACCAAGCTTGGGGCCAATGTTGGGACGCCCGAAGCGATCGAGGAACTGCGTGCGGACCTAGGTAGGATAGGAGAGTGGTCCGAAAAATGGCAAATGCCGTTTAACTTGGGTAAATGCAAAGTGATGCACATTGGCTACGCCAATCCCAAGTCGGACTACTCGATGTTGGGCAGTAATATCGAGGTGACTGATTTAGAAAAGACTTGGGTGTGCTAATTAGCCGCGACCTTAAGTTTACGAAACAGTGTGTAGAGATGGAAAAGAAAGCCCAGAAACTATTGGGTTATATCAGGAGGCAATTTCAGTTTCGGAACAAGAGATTGTGCTCTCACTGTACAATTCCCTTGTTCGGCCGTACCTGGATATACTGTGCAGTTCTGGTCGCCCACCCTCAGGAAAGATATTGAGAGGCTGGAGCGAGTGCAGGCGAGGGCCACAAAGTTTATCCCTTCCTTTAGGCATATGGGCTACAATCGACGGTTTACGCGCCCTGACTTGTTTTCGCTTGAAACTCGGAGGCTGCGCGTCACTTATCTGAGGTTTTCAAGCTCTTACGAGGGTCACGATGTCGATTTTAGAAGTATGTTTGTTTAAATGATAACCCAACTCGCAACAATGGTTTGGAAGTTGGATTTGAAACGGTTTAGGACTATGTGTGTGTGGGAATTACGTTACGTATAAGATCTGTGACACATGGAACAGTTACCTTCGGAAGTTGTGAACAGTTCCTCTGTGGATCAGTCAAGAAAAGGTTAGACGAAATCTTGCACACTATTTGAGTGTGTAAAGACATTTAGGACCTCAGTCTGCGGAAATTTCTTTTCCTGTAAAATAGTTGATATCTGGAACCAACTTCCCTCAGGGATGTTTCCAGTCAAAGTGTAAATCTGTTTAAAAATAGGCTAACAAAGTACAGAACACACTCATAGTTTAAGATTAAAAACCTAGAAAACTCTGCAGAGTTCGCTTGCTCGGTGTCTCTGTGAGCAAGCTAAATATAGAGCTATTTATATATTCCTCCACTTTCCTGTAAAATTTCCTTGGCTACTTTCCAGGGTCAAGGTATTTTCTTCAACCTTTTCCGTACCTGCCTCTGGCAGGGAGGGAGCGGAGGGTGGGAGAGAGCCTTCTACTTTTCTATCCAGTTTTCTACTACTGCTAGCATATTTTGAAAGACAAAATTTTCCCTGGCACCCGTTGCCATTGGTACCTCCTCGGTATGGGCCGCAAGGCCTTTTGAGGTACTTCTTTTCCTTGTAACTCCTCCTGTAACTCTCTCTCTCCCCATCCCTCTCTCTCATCCTCTCTCTCTCCTCTCTCCTCCTCATCTCTCTCATCCTCTCTCTCTCTCTCTCTCTCTCCATCCTCTCTCTCTCCATCCTCTCTCTCTCCATCCTCTCTGTACTGCTCTTAGGTGAGAAGGGCTTTACTGCCCCAGCTGCGCCAGGCCAGCGTAAAGTCTCGGGCGTAGCCTCTGGGTTCTGGTGGGATATCCCTTGAACACTGGATTCTAAGAGTCTGGCCGCTTGTGAGTGACTAGTAAGACTTAGTAAGGGGCTGCATCTCGCTGTCGCTCCTGGCGGAAAATCCGTGACGCTTGCGTCGCGAGTGTTTGTCAGTTGGTAGCTGCGACACGTTTGGGACGTCCGGCCTGGGGACCTTTGGTCGGTGCGGCAGCAGGAGAGGTGTAGTCTTCTGGAAGGAATGAACGTCCTTGCAAAAAGGCGGGTGCGGCTACGCGCGGGATTATTCACCCCCCCCCCCTTTTTATATACTGGTCATAACGTTTTTGGATAGTTTTCATTGCTAGAACGCTTATCTTATTCAGAGTATTCAGAAAAAACAAAAAAAAGAGAAAATATGGCAGGGCCAGCTAAATTGAAGCAGAATGCTTTAAATGTAAAGTTAATCATTGGTGCGTAGACATCCCAGAGGGTAGTATCAGCGATATCACATCCTTAGTGTATGTTTGTTTTGTAAACTTAGAGACACCACGAAAAGGAAGTTAAAGAGCTAAGGAATTAGTAAAAAAGCTTGAGCTAGGGTCGTAGCACTGGAAATCCACACCCAGTGGACAAGATCAAATTAAAAAACACACCAGCAGATATTCAAACTGTAAGATTTAAGTATCTAGAACAAAGGGAGGGCTCAAAGAAGGGGCTGATAGAGAAGGGTGGGAAGGGTCGATAAGAAGGGTGGGAAGGGGCCTGCTGATGGCCCAAAGAAACCGAAGGATGTAGCTACCGTCGGGGTGGGTCGGGTGGTGTAACTGCGTGTATGGGTGGCGACGGGTTTCGAAAGGTCTCGGGCAAGAAGGCTGCGAAGCCGAAGCCTGAGACCCCAGTTGCCCCTGTCAGGACCTCTAACCGCTTTAGTCTCCTGTGCTCGAAGGAGGAAGACACCGTTTTGATTGGGGACTCGCAGATCAGGGGCCAGGAGAAGTACTTTGCTTCTGCAAACCGGGATGGGAGGAAGGTAAGGTGCTTACCTGGGCGGGGAACGGCGCACTTAAGGAAGGAGGTAGAGAAGGTGCGCGTGGATAGTCGGAGGACTGCGATCGTTGTCCACGCTGGTGGCAACGACCTGTTCCTCAAAGGCGGTGGGGTAGGTCTTTCAGAGGGATCATCACCGAGATCATGTCTCTTGCGGATGATCTAAAACTGAAGACAGACAGGGGAATGTTAATGGGTAATTTTACCGCGAATGAATGCCAGTGACCACGCGCTCAGTAAGGTCATTGGCATCAACGAGAGGGTGCAAGACTTGTGCGTCCGCTGGGCGTGAGTTTATTGACCCCTTCGACGCATTTTCGGTAGGTGGGACCTTTACCAGAGGGATGGTGTCCACCTCAATACAAGGGTAAAGGTGTGCTAGGCGCGCTGCTCGACCGGCACCTATACAGAATGGTGAGGTCGAGTCCGGGAGAGATGATGGGCCCCCACCGGGGATGAGATGAGGATGAGCCGGTGGCGGACGTACCTTCAACTGAAGGGTGCGTCCAGGTACAGGTGGGTGACCCTCCTCCTACGTTGGAGGGGGCTCAGTCTCCTGCGGAAGTTGCCCCCTCGTTAGTGAGGGGCTCTTCAACTCCCGACAGCCCTGGCTGTTCGGGAAACGGGTCGTGCTAGGGGGCGGTCAGAATAGGGAAGGCTCCCTCCGTGCAATGCTTTTTAATGCTAGGTCATTAGGAACAAGTTTTGCGAGCTACGGGCGCTCTTAGCATCAGAATACCAGGATATCGTTGCTATCACCGAGTCCTGGATTCATACTGATCGTAGGGACTACGTTGGGGAGTTCGAAATTCCCGGTATAGAATGTTTCGCAAAGACCGCACCCGTGGGGAGGGGGGTGGGGTACTAATATACGTCAGAGACACGTTGAGTCCGGTTGACTGCCAGTTCCGGTCGGAACGGGAGCTGCTTGGCGTCGATCTGAACGTGGGAGGGACGAACTATAGGTTAATCTTGGTGTACAGACCTCCGCATCTCCTCCTCGAGGAGATACAGCCCTGTACACCGAACTCAGTAGCCTGCTAGGGGATAGGGTTGTGTATTTTAGGAGACTTCAACTGTCGCGGCATAAAGTGGGAAAACAGGACTACCATGCTGAAGGGAGGAGGCTAGTTGACTTTGCTGATGAGAACTTCCTCACTCAGTGGGTCAACGAGCCTACACGAGGCGAAAGCGTTCTAGACTTAGTATTCACGACCGAAGACAACCTCGTCACTGGCCTCACCGTTGACGAATCGTTGGGCGGGAGTGATCACGGTCTTATTAGGTTCCGTGTGCGTCCCTCGGGTGAAGCGTAGTAACTCGAGAGGCAGTAAGCTCGATCTCCGGCGGGCGAACTTTGTTAGCCTCAGGGATAGCGGAGAGGATGGGGTTAGAGGCTGGCGGCGATGTTGAGGGAGTGTGGAGTGCATTCCGGGACGAGTTTATGGTGCTGCAGTCTGCTGCCATACCCTCAAAACCGGTCACCCTGCTTCAACGCAGCCTAAGTGGTTCAATCGTGACATCGCTTCGGCTATCCGAAATAGAAAGTAGCGTATAGGAGGGCGAAGGCCAATCGTTCCCACGAGAACACTGAAGCGTATGTCCGCCTGTGTAGGGAAGTGAAGGCGAAGGTTAGGCTAGCGAAACGTAACGAAGAACTACGGGTGGCAAGCCTCTGCAAGGGGAACCCTAAGGAGTTCTTCAGTTATGTTAATAGTAGAAAGCCCATTAGAAGCATGATAGGTCCTTAAAGGACGGAAGCGGCGTTCTGCGGACCTCCGACGCGGACATCGCTAATGTGCTTAATGAGTACTTTGCGGGAGTGTTCACCAGGGAGGAACCCGCGTCATCCCCGAGCCAGCTGTGAGGCACGAAGGTGCTGGCCTGGATAGTGTTAGATGTACCGCGACAGTCGTTGCTCATAGAATAGACAAACTGAGCGCGTTTAAGGCTCCTGGGCCAGACCAGTTTCTCCCCAGTGTTTTGCGAGAAGTGCGCGACCAGGTGGCTCCCCACCTGGCTACAGTCTTCAACAAATCGTTGGTGATGGGCCAGGTGCCTGGTGACTGGAGGGAGGCCAACGTGACCCCTATCTTTAAGAAAGGGGATCACGAAAGTCCAGGGAACTATCGTCCTATTAGTCTCACTTCAGTTGTAGGTAAATTATTAGAAAGGATAATAGCTGATAGAATCGTTGACCATTGGATTCCTACAAGCTGCTTGGGGACTCCCAACAGGTTTAGACGGCATAGGTCGTGTCTCACCAACTTGCTCGAGTTTTTTCCACGTCATGTTGAGTGAGTACGATAAGAGTAGGGCGATTGATATACTTTATCTCGACTTTCAGAAAGCCTTTGATAAGGTACCTCACCGCCGGCTAATGGCGAAAGTGCGCGCGCTGGGTATCGGTGGGGAAATAGGTAGGTGGATTGAAAACTGGCTGAGGAATAGGCGGCAAAGGGTGGTAATTAAAGGGGCTAGTTCGGGTTGGGCCTCGGTCACTAGTGGGTTCCTCAGGGTTCCGTTTTGGGGCCACTGTTGTTTACCATTTACATAAATGATATCGACGGTTGGCATCGTCAGTCGGATCGCCAAATTCGCTGATGACACCAAGCTTGGGGCCAATGTTGGACGCCCGAAGCGATCGAGGAACTGCGTGCGGACCTAGGTAGGATAGGAGAGTGGTCCGAAAAATGGCAAATGCCGTTTAACTTGGGTAAATGCAAAGTGATGCACATTGGCTACGCCAATCCCAAGTCGGACTACTCGATGTTGGGAAGTAATATCGAGGTGACTGATTTAGAAAAGGACTTGGGTGTGCTAATTAGCAGCGACCTTAAGTTTACGAAACAGTGTGTAGAGGTGGAAAAGAAAGCCCAGAAACTATTGGGTTATATCAGGAGGCAATTTCAGTTTCTGAACAAGGAAATTGTGCTCTCACTGTACAATTCCCTTGTTCGGCCGTACCTGGAGTATGCTGTGCAGTTCTGGTCGCCCACCCTCAGGAAAGATATTGAGAGGCTGGAGCGAGTGCAGGCGAGGGCCACAAAGTTGATCCCTTCCGTTAGGCATATGGGCTACAATCGACGGTTACGCGCCCTGAACTTGTTTTCGCTTGAAACTCGGAGGCTGCGCGGTCAACTGATCGAGGTTTTCAAGCTCTTACGAGGGTTCAACGATGTCGATTTTAGAAGTATGTTTAGTTTAAATGATAACCCAACTCGCAACAATGGTTGGAAGTTGGATTTGAAACGGTTTAGGACTAGTGTGTGTGGGAATTACGTTACGTATAAGATCTGTGACACATGGAACAGGTTACCTTCGGAAGTTGTGAACAGTTCCTCTGTGGATCAGTTCAAGAAAAGGTTAGACGAAATCTTGCACACTATTTGAGTGTGTAAAGACATTTAGGACATCAGTCTGCGGAAATTTCTTTTCCTATAAATAGTTAATATCTGGAACCAACTTCCCTCAGAGGTTGTTTCCAGTCAAAGTGTAAACCTGTTTAAAAATAGGCTAGACAAAGTACTGAACACACTCATAGTTTAAGATTAAAACCTCAGAAAACTCTGCAGGAGTTCGCTTGCTCGGTCTCTGTGAGCAAGCTAAATATAGAGCTATTTATATATTCTCCACTTTCCTGTAAAATTTCCTTGGTTACTTTTCCAGGGTCAAGGTATTTTCTTCAACCTTTTTCCGTACCTGCCTCTGGCAGGGAGGGAGGCGGAGGGTGGGGAGAGAGCCTTCTATTTCTTCCATTCCAGTTTTCTACTACTGCTAGCATAGTTGAAAGACAAAATTTTCCCTGGCACCCGTTGCCATTGGTACCTCCTCGGTATGGGCCGCAAGGCCTTTTGAGGTACTTCTTTTCCTTGTAACTCCTTGTAACTCTCTCTCTCCCCATCCTCTCTCTCCATCCTCTCTCTCTCTCTCTCTCTCTCTCTCTCTTTCTCTCTCTCTCTCTCCATCCTCTCTCTCCATCCTCTCTCTCTCTCTCCCCATCCTCTCTCTCCATCCTCTCCTCTCTCTCTCTCTCTCCATCCTCTCTCTCTCCATCCTCTCTCTCTCCATCCTCTCTCTCTCTCTCTCTCTCTCTCTCCCCATCCTCTCTCTCATCCTCTCTCTCTCTCTCTCTCTCTCTCTCTCTTCTCTCTCTCCATCCTCTCTCTCTCCATCCTCTCTCTCTCCATCCTCACTCTCTCTCTCTGGCTGAGGAATAGGCGGCAGAGGTGTAATTAAAGGCTAGTTCGGGTTGGGCCTCGGTCACTAGTGGGGTCCTCAGGGTTCCGTTTTGGGGCCACTGTTGTTTACCATTTACATAAATGATATCGACGGTGGCATCGTCAGTCGGATCGCCAAATTCGCTGATGACACCAAGCTTGGGCCAATGTTGGGACGCCCGAAGCGATCGAGGAACTGCGTGCGGACCTAGGTAGGATAGGAGAGTGGTCCGAAAAATGGCAAATGCCGTTTAACTTGGGTAAATGCAAAGTGATGCACATTGGCTACGCCAATCCCAAGTCGGACTACTCGATGTTGGTAGTAATATCGAGGTGACTGATTTAGAAAAGGACTTGGGTGTGCTAATTAGCAGCGACCTTAAGTTTACGAAACAGTGTGTAGAGGTGGAAAAAAAGCCCAGAAACTATTGGTTATATCAGGAGGCAATTTCAGTTTCGGAACAAGGAGATTGTGCTCTCACTGTACAATTCCCTTGTTCGGCCGTACCTGGAGTATGCTGTGCAGTTCTGGTCGCCCACCCTCAGGAAAGATATTGAGAGGCTGGAGCGAGTGCAGGCGAGGGCCACAAAGTTGAATCCCTTCCGTTAGGCATATGGGCTACAATCGACGGTTACGCGCCCTGAACTTGTTTTCGCTTGAAACTCGGAGGCTGCGCGGTCAACTGATCGAGGTTTTCAGCTCTTACGAGGGTTCAACGATGTCGATTTTAGAAGTATGTTTAGTTTAAATGATAACCAACTCGCAACAATGGTTGGAAGTTGGATTTGAAACGGTTTAGGACTAGTGTGTGTGGGAATTACTTACGTATAAGATCTGTGACACATGGAACAGGTTACCTTCGGAAGTTGTGAACAGTTCCTCTGTGGATCAGTTCAAGAAAAGGGTAGACGAAATCTTGCACACTATTTGAGTGTGTAAAGACATTTAGGACCTCAGTCTGCGGAAATTTCTTTTCCTATAAAATAGTTAATATCTGGAACCAACTTCCCTCAGAGGTTGTTTCCAGTCAAAGTGTAAATGTGTTTAAAAATAGGCTAGACAAAGTACTGAATACTCTCATAGTTCAAGACTAAAACATAAGAAAACTCTGCAGGAGATCGCTTGCACGGTGTCTCTGTGAGCAAGCTAAATATAGAGCTATTTATATATTCTCCACTTTCCTGTAAAATTTCCTTGGCTACTTTTCCAGGGTCAAGGTATTTTCTTCAACCTTTTTCCGTACCTGCCTCTGGCAGGGAGGGAGCGGAGGGTGGGGAGAGAGCCTTCTACTTTTCTATCCAGTTTTCTACTACTGCTAGGATAGTTGAAAGAAAAATAAACTTTTACAAAATTTTCCCTGGCACCCGTTGCCATTGGTACCTCCTCGGTATGGGCCGCAAGGCCTTTTGAGGTACTTCTTTTCATTGTAACTCCTTGTAACTTGTAACTCTCTATCCTATCTCTCTCTCTTTCTATACTCTCTCTCTCTCTCTCTCTCTCCTCTCTCTCTCTCCGCAGGGGGTATAACTCCGCAGGGGGTATAAAGATAAAGGTTATGCACATTTCTTCTGGATGTAGTAAACTTTATACTTGGGGTGTGACAGCCCTCCGGTCCCGAGTCGTGGGATTCTAGAGGAACTGGCTGCCAGTTCCTTTAGGTTCTCTCTCTCTCTTTCGGGAGGGCGGGTGAAGTATTTTGCACAATCCGTCCCGTGGGTTACTAGGACCCCATCCCATCCCTACTCTGTCCTTTTAGCTTACGTTAAGGTTGTTCTCCTCTGACTGCAAAAAAAAAAAAAAAAAAACTTTTAGTATTGTCTTTTTCTCTTCTTTTACTATTAGGACCCGACTGCTACCTCATGCGTGGGAAGAGAGGCTTTGGAACCTCTATAAATAACACCATTTAACGCTCGTAGGTTGTGAGAGACTGGGATGGAGGGGTCCCAGGCGTAGGGGCGCGATGAATGGAGTGTGGCTAGTGCCCCGTTAAGCCCATTCCTAACGCGTAATGGCCTGACCAGCCCCCTGCGACCGTTCTTTGGTGACCAATTGATGGTGCTTGGCTGTACTGCTCTGAGGTGAGAGAGCTTTACTGCCCAGCTGGCTGCCAGGCCAGCGTAAAGTCTCGGGCGTAGCCTCTGGGTCTGGTGGGATATCCCTTGAACACTGATTCTAAGAGTCTGGCCGCTTGTGAGTGACTAGTAAGACTTAGTAAGGGGCTGCATCTCGCTGTCGCTCCTGGCGGAAATCCGTGACGCCTGCGTCGCGAGTGTTTGTCAGTTGGTAGCTGCGACACGTTTGGGACTGTCCGGCCCTGGGGAGACCTTTGGTCGGTGCGGCAGCAGCGAGAGGTGTAGTCTTCTGGAAGGGATGAACGTCACTTGCAAATAGGTGGATGCGTCTACGCGCGGGAAGAATTCACCCCCCCCCCTTTTTTATATACTGGTCAGAACGTTTTTGATAGTTTTCATTGCTAGAACGCTTTATCTTATTCAGAGTATTCAGAATTCGAAAAAAGAAAAAAAGTTACAATGACTGGACCGCAGAACTGAAGGCTGAATGTGCGAGTGTGAAGTAAACGTGGGTGACGAACTTCAAAGAAGCTTGCTTCGAGAAGATCAACCACTCCAGCATGTGCCGCTTTTGCGAACTCATGCGGTTTTACGAGAAGCTAGGAGAGGGTCCGGCGGCTCGAGTCGTCCAGACCGGCTGTTGGAGGTGCGGCGGTCACTGACGAGGCTGCGCCGCCCTAACCCGGAGCTCATTCAGGATAGGATAGCTGCCGTGGAAAGGCGGTCCAGCGATGGAATGGACAGATCTCGGGACCGCGGAGAAAGGGTAGAGGTGCAACCGGGGGCCAGGGTCCTAAATCAGTGTCAGGAATCGCCAGCGACCCACGTGGAATGCTGGAACCGCGGCGTAAGGTGGAGGGCGCAAAGAAGGGGCTGATAGAGAAGGGTGGAAGGGGTCGATAGAGAAGGGTGGGAAGGGGCCGATGAAGAAAAAGGGTGGGAAGGGGCCTACTGATGGCCCAAAGAACCGAAGGATGTAGCTACCGGTCGGGGTGGGTCGGGTGGTGTAACTGCGTGTATGGGTGGCGACGGGTTTCGAAAGGTCTCGGCAAGAAGGCTGCGAAGCCGAAGCCTGAGACCCCAGTTGCCCCTGTCAGGACCTCCAACCGCTTTAGTCTCCTGTGCTCGAAGGAGGAAGACACCGTTTTGATTGGGGACTCGCAGATCAGGGGCCAGGAGAAGTACTTTGCTTCTGCAAACCGGGATGGGAGGAAGGTAAGGTGCTTACCTGGGCGGGGAACGGCGCACTTAAGGAAGGAGGTAGAGAAGGTGCGCGTGGCTAGTCGGAGGACTGCGATCGTTGTCCACGCTGGTGGCAACGACCTGTTCCTCAAAGGCGGTAGGGTAGGTCTTCAGAAGGGATCATCACCGAGATCATGTCTCTTGCGGATGATCTAAAACTGAAGACAGACAGGGGAATGTTAATGGGATTTTACCGCGAATGAATGCCAGTGACCACGCACTCAGTAAGGTCATTGGCATCAACGAGAGGGTGCAAGACTTGTGCGTCCCGCTGGGCGTGAGGTTTATTGACCCCTTCGACGCATTTTCGGTAGGTGGGACCTTTACCAGAGGGATGGTGTCCACCTCAATAACAAGGGTAAAGGTGCTAGGCGCGCTGCTCGACCGGCACCTATACAGAATGGTGAGGTCGAGTCCGGGAGAGATGATGGGCCCCCACCGGGGAGGGAGATGATGAGCCGGTGGCGGACGTACCTTCAACTGAAGGGTGCGTCCAGGTACAGGTGGGTGACCCTCCTCCTACGTTGGAGGGGGCTCAGGCTCCTGCGGAAGTTGCCCCCTCGTTAGTGAGGGGCTCTTCAACTCCCGACAGCCCTGGCTGTTCGGGAAACGGGTCGTGCTAGGGGGCGGTCAGAATAGGGAAGCTCCCTCCGTGCAATGCTTTTTAATGCTAGGTCGATTAGGAACAAGTTTGCGAGCTACGGGCGCTCTTAGCATCAGAATACCAGGATATCGTTGCTATCACCGAGTCCTGGATTCATACTGATCGTAGGGACTACGTTGGGGAGTTCGAAATTCCCGGGTATAGAATGTTTCGCAAAGACCGCACCCGTGGGGAGGGGGGTGGGTACTAATATACGTCAGAGACACGTTGAGTCCGGTTGACTGCCAGTTCCGGTCGGAACGGGAGCTGCTTGGCGTCGATCTGAACGTGGGAGGGACGAACTATAGGTTAATCTTGGTGTACAGACCTCCGCATCTCCTCCTCGAGGAGGATACAGCCCTGTACACCGAACTCAGTAGCCTGCTAGGGGATAGGGTGTGTGTAGTTTTAGGAGACTTCAACTGTCGCGGCATAAAGTGGGAAAACAGGACTGCCGATGCTGAAGGGAGGAGGCTAGTTGACTTTGCTGATGAGAACTTCCTCACTCAGTGGGTCAACGAGCCTACACGAGGCGAAAGCGTTCTAGACTTAGTATTCACGACCGAAGACAACCTCGTCACTGGCCTCACCGTTGACGAATCATTGGGCGGGAGTGATCACGGTCTTATTAGGTTCCGTGTGTGCGTCCCTCGGGTGAAGCGTAGTAACTCGAGAGGCAGTAAGCTCGATCTCCGGCGGGCGAACTTTGTTAGCCTCAGGGATAGCGTAGGAGAGATGGGGTTAGAGGTTGGCGGCGATGTTGAGGGAGTGTGGAGTGCATTCCGGGACGAGTTTATGGTGCTGCAGTCTGCTGCCATACCCTCAAAACCGGTCACCCCTGCTTCAACGCAGCCTAAGTGGTTCAATCGTGACATCGCTTCGGCTATCCGAAATAGGAAAGTAGCGTATAGGAGGGCGAAGGCCAATCGTTCCCACGAGAACACTGAAGCGTATGTCCGCCTGTGTAGGGAAGTGAAGGCGAAGGTTAGGCTAGCGAAACGTAACGAAGAACTACGGGTGGCAAGCCTCTGCAAGGGGAACCCTAAGGAGTTCTTCAGTTATGTTAATAGTAGAAAGCCCATAGAAGCGGCGTTCTGCGGACCTCCGACGCGGACATCGCTAATGTGCTTAATGAGTACTTTGCGGGAGTGTTCACCAGGGAGGATACCCGCGTCATCCCCGAGCCAGGCGTGAGGCACGAAGGTGCTGGCCTGGATAGTGTTATGTACCGCGACAGTCGTTGCCTAGAATAGACAAACTGAGCGCGTTTAAGGCTCCTGGGCCAGACCAGTTTCTCCCCAGAGTGTTGCGAGAAGTGCGCGACCAGGTGGCTCCCCACCTGGCTACAGTCTTCAACAAATCGTTGGAGATGGGCCAGGTGCCTGGTGACTGGAGGGAAGCCAACGTGACCCCTATCTTTAAGAAAGGGGATCACGAAAGTCCAGGGAACTATCGTCCCATTAGTCTCACTTCAGTTGTAGGTAAATTATTAGAAGGGATAATAGCTGATAGGATCGTTGACCATTTGGATTCCTACAAGCTGCTTGGGGACTCCCAACATGGGTTTAGACGGCATAGGTCGTGTCTCACCAACTTGCTCGAGTTTTTCCACGTCATGTTGAGTGAGTACGATAAGAGTAGGGCGATTGATATACTTTATCTCGACTTTCAGAAAGCCTTTGATAAGGTACCTCACCGCCGGCTAATGGCGAAAGTGCGCGCGCTGGGTATCGGTGGGGAAATAGGTAGTGGATTGAAAACTGGCTGAGGAATAGGCGGCAGAGGGTGTAATTAAAGGGGCTAGTTCGGTTGGGCCTCGGTCACTAGTGGGGTTCCTCAGGGTTCCGTTTTGGGGCCACTGTTGTTTACATTTACATAAATGATATCGACGGTGGCATCGTCAGTCGGATCGCCAAATTCGCTGATGACACCAAGCTTGGGGCCAATGTTGGGACGCCCGAAGCGATCGAGGAACTGCGTGCGGACCTAGGTAGGATAGGAGAGTGGTCCGAAAAATGGCAAATGCCGTTTAACTTGGGTAAATGCAAAGTGATGCACATTGGCTACGCCAATCCCAAGTCGGACTACTCGATGTTGGGGAGTAATATCGAGGTGACTGATTTAGAAAAGGACTTGGGTGTGCTAATTAGCAGCGACCTTAAGTTTACGAAACAGTGTGTAGAGGTGGAAAAGAAAGCCCAGAAACTATTGGGTTATATCAGGAGGCAATTTCAGTTTCGGAACAAGGAGATTGTGCTCTCACTGTACAATTCCCTTGTTCGGCCGCACCTGGAGTATGCTGTGCAGTTCTGGTCGCCCACCCTCAGGAAAGATATTGAGAGGCTGGAGCGAGTGCAGGCGAGGGCCACAAAGTTAATCCCTTCCGTTAGGCATATGGGCTACAATCGACGGTTACGCGCCCTGAACTTGTTTTCGCTTGAAACTCGGAGGCTGCGCGGTCAACTGATCGAGGTTTTCAAGCTCTTACGAGGGTCAACGATGTCGATTTTAGAAGTATGTTTAGTTTAAATGATAACCCAACTCGCAACAATGGTTGGAAGTTGGATTTGAAACGGTTTAGGACTAGTGTGTGTGGGAATTACTTTACGTATAAGATCTGTGACACATGGAACAGGTTACCTTCGGAAGTTGTGAACAGTTCCTCTGTGGATCAGTTCAAGAAAAGGTTAGACGAAATCTTGCACACTATTTGAGTGTGTAAAGACATTTAGGACCTCAGTCTGCGGAAATTTCTTTTCCTATAAAATAGTTAATATCTGGAACCAACTTCCCTCAGAGGTTGTTTCCAGTCAAAGTGTAAATCTGTTTAAAAATAGGCTAGACAAAGTACTGAACACACTCATAGTTTAAGATTAAAACCTCAGAAAACTCTGCAGGAGTTCGCTTGCTCGGTCTCTGTGAGCAAGCTAAATATAGAGCTATTTATATATTCTCCACTTTCCTGTAAAATTTCCTTGGCTACTTTTCCAGGGTCAAGGTATTTTCTTCAACCTTTTTCCGTACCTGCCTCTGGCAGGGAGGGAGCGGAGGGTGGGGAGAGAGCCTTCTACTTTTCAATCCAGTTTTCTACTACTTGCACACTTGCACACTATTTGAGTGTGTAGAAAATTTTCCCTGGCACCCGTTGCCATTGGTACCTCCTCGGTATGGGCCGCAAGGCCTTTTGAGGTACTTCTTTTCCTTGTAACTCCTTGTAACTCTCCATCCTCTCTCTCTCTCTCTCTCTCTCTCTCTCTCTCTCTCTCTCTCTCTCTCTCCATCCTCTCTCTCCATCCTCTCTCTCTCCATCCTCTCTCTCTCTCTCTCTCTCTCTCTCTCTCTCTCTCCCCATCCTCTCTCTCCATCCTCCTCTCTCTCTCTCTCTCTCTCTCTCTCTCTCTCTCTCTCCATCCTCTCTCTCTCCATCCTCTCTCTTGTTAGATGTACCGCGACAGTCGTTGCTCATAGAATAGACAAACTGAGCGCGTTTAAGGCTCCTGGGCCAGACCAGTTTCTCCCCAGTGTTTTGCGAGAAGTGCGCGACCAGGTGGCTCCCCACCTGGCTACAGTCTTCAGCAAATCGTTGGAGATGGGCCAGGTGCCTGGTGACTGGAGAGAGGCCAACGTGACCCCTATCTTTAAGAAAGGGGATCACGAAAGTCCAGGGAACTATCGTCCTATTAGTCTCACTTCAGTTGTAGGTAAATTATTAGAAAGGATAATAGCTGATAGAATCGTTGACCATTTGGATTCCTACAGCTGCTGGGGACTCCCAACATGGGTTTAGACGGCATAGGTCGTGTCTCACCAACTTGCTCGAGTTTTTCCACGTCATGTTGAGTGAGTACGATAAGAGTAGGGCGATTGATATACTTTATCTCGACTTTCAGAAAGCCTTTGATAAGGTACCTCACCGCCGGCTAATGGCGAAAGTGCGCGCGCTGGGTATCGGTGGGGAAATAGGTAGGTGGATTGAAAACTGGCTAAGGAATAGGCGGCAGAGGGTGGTATTAAAGGGGCTAGTTCGGGTTGGGCCTCGGTCACTAGTGGGGTTCCTCAGGGTTCCGTTTTGGGCCACTGTTGTTTACCATTTACATAAATGATATCGACGGTGGCATCGTCAGTCGGATCGCCAAATTCGCTGATGACACCAAGCTTGGGGCCAATGTTGGGACGCCCGAAGCGATCGAGGAACTGCGTGCGGACCTAGGTAGGATAGGAGAGTGGTCCGAAAAATGGCAAATGCCGTTTAACTTGGGTAAATGCAAAGTGATGCACATTGGCTACGCCAATCCCAGTCGGACTACTCGATTTGGGCAGTAATATCGAGGTGACTGATTTAGAAAAGGACTTGGTGTGCTAATTAGCAGCGACCTTAAGTTTACGAAACAGTGTGTAGAGATGGAAAAGAAAGCCCAGAAACTATTGGGTTATATCAGGAGGCAATTTCAGTTCGGAACAAGGAGATTGTGCTCTCACTGTACAATTCCCTGTTCGGCCGTACCTGGAGTATGCTGTGCAGTTCTGGTCGCCCACCCTCAGGAAAGATATTGAGAGGCTGGAGCGAGTGCAGGCGAGGGCCACAAAGTTGATCCCTTCCGTTAGGCATATGGGCTACAATCGACGGTTACGCGCCCTGAACTTGTTTTCGCTTGAAACTCGGAGGCTGCGCGGTCAACTGATCGAGGTTTTCAAGCTCTTACGAGGGTTCAACGATGTCGATTTTATAAGTATGTTTAGTTTAAATGATAACCCAACTCGCAACAATGGTTGGAAGTTGGATTTGAAACGGTTTAGGACTAGTGTGTGTGGGAATTACGTTACGTATAAGATCTGTGACACATGGAACAGGTTACCTTCGGAAGTTGTGAACAGTTCCTCTGTGGATCAGTTCAAGAAAAGGTTAGACCAAATTTTGCACACTCTTTGAGTGTGTAGAAAATTTTCCGTGGCACCCGTTGCCATTGGTACCTCCTCGGTATGGGCCGCAAGGCCTTTTGAGGTACTTCTTTTCCTTGTAACTCCTTGTAACTCTCTCTCTCACTCTCTCACTCTCTCTCTCTCTCTCTCTCTCTCTCTCTCTCTCTCAGGAAAGATATTGAGAGGCTGGAGCGAGTGCAGGCGAGGGCCACAAAGTTGATCCCTTCCGTTAGGCATATGGGCTACAATCGACGGTTACGCGCCCTGAACTTGTTTTCGCTTGAAACTCGGAGGCTGCGCGGTCAACTGATCGAGGTTTTCAAGCTCTTACGAGGGTTCAACGATGTCGATTTTAGAAGTATGTTTAGTTTAAATGATAACCCAACTCGCAACAATGGTTGGAAGTTGGATTTGAAACGGTTTAGGACTAGTGTGTGTGGGAATTACGTTACGTATAAGATCTGTGACACATGGAACAGGTTACCTTCGGAAGTTGTGAACAGTTCCTCTGTGGATCAGTTCAAGAAAAGGTTAGACCAAATTTTGCACACTCTTTGAGTGTGTAGAAAATTTTCCGTGGCACCCGTTGCCATTGGTACCTCCTCGGTATGGGCCGCAAGGCCTTTTGAGGTACTTCTTTTCCTTGTAACTCCTTGTAACTCTCTCTCTCTCCCCATCCTCTCTCTCTCCATCCTCTCTCTCTCCATCCTCTCTCTCTCTCCTCTCTCTCTCTCTCTCTCTCTCCATCCTCTCTCTCTCCATCCTCTCTCTCTCTCTCTCTCTCCATCCTCTCTCTCTCCATCCTCTCTCTCTCTCTCTCTCCATCCTCTCTCTCTCCATCCTCTCTCTCTCTCTCCCCATCCTCTCTCTCCATCCTCTCTCTCTCTCTCTCTCTCATCCTCTCTCTCTCCATCCTCTCTCTCTCCATCCTCTCTGTACTGCTCTTAGGTGAGAGGGCTTTACTGCCCAGCTGGCTGCCAGGCCAGCGTAAAGTCTCGGGCGTAGCCTCTGGGTCTGGTGGGATATCCCTTGAACACTGGATTCTAAGAGTCTGGCCGCTTGTGAGTGACTAGTAAGACTTAGTAAGGGGCTGCATCTCGCTGTCGCTCCTGGCGGAAAATCCGTGACGCTTGCGTCGCGAGTGTTTGTCAGTTGGTAGCTGCGACACGTTTGGGACGGTCCGGCCCTGGGGAGACCTTTGGTCGGTGCGGCAGCAGGAGAGGTGTAGTCTTCTGGAAGGAATGAACGTCACTTGCAAAAAGGCGGGTGCGGCTACGCGCGGGATTAATTCACCCCCCCCCCCCCTTTTTATATACTGGTCATAACGTTTTTGGATAGTTTTCATTGCTAGAACGCTTTATCTTATTCAGAGTATTCAGAAAAAACAAAAAAAAGAGAAAATATGGCAGGGCCAGCTAAATTGAAAGCAGAATGCTTTAAATGTAAAGTTAATCATTGGTGCGTAGACTTCCCAGAGGGTAGTATCAGCGATATCACATCCCTTAGTGTATGTTTGTTTTGTAAACTTAGAGACAATCACGAAAAGGAAGTTAAAGAGCTAAAGGAATTAGTAAAAAAGCTTGAAGCTAGGGTCGTAGCACTGGAAATCCAACCCAGTGGACAAGATCAAATTAAAAACACACCAGCAGATTCAAACTGTAAGATTAAGTATCTAGAACAAAGGGAGGGCTCAAAGAAGGGGCTGATAGAGAAGGGTGGGAAGGGATCGATAGAGAAGGGTGGGAAGGGGCCTGCTGATGGCCCAAAGAAACCGAAGGATGTAGCTACCTGTCGGGGTGGGTCGGGTGGTGTAACTGCGTGTATGGGTGGCGACGGGTTTCGAAAGGTCTCGGGCAAGAAGGCTGCGAAGCCGAAGCCTGAGACCCCAGTTGCCCCTGTCAAGACCTCTAACCGCTTTAGTCTCCTGTGCTCGAAGGAGGAAGACACCGTTTTGATTGGGGACTCGCAGATCAGGGGCCAGGAGAAGTACTTTGCTTCTGCAAACCGGGATGGGAGGAAGGTAAGGTGCTTACCTGGGCGGGGAACGGCGCACTTAAGGAAGGAGGTAGAGAAGGTGCGCGTGGCTAGTCGGAGGACTGCGATCGTTGTCCACGCTGGTGGCAATGACCTGTTCCTCAAAGGCGGTGGGGTAGGTCTTACAGAAGGGATCATCACCGAGATCATGTCTCTTGCGGATGATCTAAAACTGAAGACAGACAGGGGAATGTTAATGGGTATTTTACCGCGAATGAATGCCAGTGACCACGCGCTCAGTAAGGTCATTGGCATCAACGAGAGGGTACAAGACTTGTGCGTTCCGCTGGGCGTGAAGTTTATTGACCCCTTCGATGCATTTTCGGGTAGGTGGGACCTTTACCAGAGGGATGGTGTCCACCTCAATGACAAGGGTAAAGGTGTGCTAGGCGCGCTGCTCGACCGGCACCTATACAGAATGGTGAGGTCGAGTCCTGGGAGAGATGATGGGCCCCACCGGGGAGAGATGAGGATGAGCCGGTGGCGGACGTACCTTCGACTGAAGGGTGCGTCGAAGTACAGGTGGGTGACCCTCCTCCTACGTTGGAGGGGGCTCAGTCTCCTGCGGAAGTTGCCCCCTCGTTAGTGAGGGGCTCTTCAACTCCCGACAGCCCTGGCTGTTCGTGAAACGGGTCGTGCTAGGGGGCGGTCAGAATAGGGAAGGCTCCCTCCGTGCAATGCTTTTTAATGCTAGGTCAATTAGGAACAAGTTTTGCGAGCTACGGGCGCTCTTAGCATCAGAATACCAGGATATCGTTGCTATCACCGAGTCCTGGATTCATACTGATCGTAGGGACTACGTTGGGGAGTTCGAAATTCCCGGGTATAGAATGTTTCGCAAACCGCACCCGTGGGGAGGGGGGTGGGGTACTAATATACGTCAGAGACACGTTGAGTCCGGTTGACTGCCAGTTCCGGTCGGAACGGGAGCTGCTTGGCGTCGATCTGAACGTGGGAGGGACGAACTATAGGTTAATCTTGGTGTACAGACCTCCGCATCTCCTCCTCGAGGAGATACAGCCCTGTACACCGAACTCAGTAGCCTGCTAGGGGATAGGGTGTGTGTAGTTTTAGGAGACTTCAACTGTCGCGGCATAAAGTGGGAAAACAGGACTGCCAATGCTGAAGGGAGGAGGCTAGTTGACTTTGCTGATGAGAACTTCCTCACTCAGTGGGTCAACGAGCCTACACGAGGCGAAAGCGTTCTAGACTTAGTATTCACGACCGAAGACAACCTCGTCACTGGCCTCACCGTTGACGAATCGTTGGGCGGGAGTGATCACGGTCTTATTAGGTTCCGTGTGTGCGTCCCTCGGGTGAAGCGTAGTAACTCGAGAGGCAGTAAGCTCGATCTCCGGCGGGCGAACTTTGTTAGCCTCAGGGATAGCGTAGCAGAGATGGGGTTAGAGGCTGGCGGCGATGTTGAGTGTGGAGTGCATTCCGGGATGAGTTTATGGTGCTGCAGTCTGCTGCCATACCCTCAAAACCGGTCACCCCTGCTTCAACGCAGCCTAAGTGGTTCAATCGTGGCATCGCTTCGGCTATCCAAAATAGAAAAGTAGCATATAGGAGGGCGAAGGCCAATCGTTCCCACGAGAACACTGAAGCGTATGTCCGCCTGTGTAGGGAAGTGAAGGCGAAGGTTAGGCTAGCGAAACGTAACGAAGAACTACGGGTGGCAAGCCTCTGCAAGGGGAACCCTAAGGAGTTCTTCAGTTATGTTAATAGTAGAAAGCCCATTAGAAGCATGATAGGTCCTTTAAAGGACGGAAGCGGCGTTCTGCGGACCTCCGACGCGGACATCGCTAATGTGCTTAATGAGTACTTTGCGGGAGTGTTCACCAGGGAGGATACCCGCGTCATCCCCGAGCCAGCTGTGAGGCACGAAGGTGCTGGCCTGGATAGTGTTAGATGTACCGCGACAGTCGTTGCTCATAGAATAGACAAACTGAGCGCGTTTAAGGCTCCTGGGCCAGACCAGTTTCTCCCCAGTGTTTTGCGAGAAGTGCGCGACCAGGTGGCTCCCCACCTGGCTACAGTCTTCAACAAATCGTTGGTGATGGGCCAGGTGCCTGGTGACTGGAGGGAGGCCAACGTGACCCCTATCTTTAAGAAAGGGGATCACGAAAGTCCAGGGAACTATCGTCCTATTAGTCTCACTTCAGTTGTAGGTAAATTATTAGAAAGGATAATAGCTGATAGAATCGTTGACCATTTGGATTCCTACAAGCTGCTTGGGGACTCCCAACATGGGTTTAGACGGCATAGGTCGTGTCTCACCAACTTGCTCGAGTTTTTCCACGTCATGTTGAGTGAGTACGATAAGAGTAGGGCGATTGATATACTTTATCTCGACTTTCAGAAAGCCTTTGATAAGGTACCTCACCGCCGGCTAATGGCGAAAGTGCGCGCGCTGGGTATCGGTGGGGAAATAGGTAGGTGGATTGAAAACTGGCTGAGGAATAGGCGGCAGAGGGTGGTAATTAAAGGGGCTAGTTCGGGTTGGGCCTCGGTCACTAGTGGGTTCCTCAGGGTTCCGTTTTGGGGCCACTGTTGTTTACCATTTACATAAATGATATCGACGGTGGCATCGTCAGTCGGATCGCCAAATTCGCTGATGACACCAAGCTTGGGGCCAATGTTGGGACACCCGAAGCGATCGAGGAACTGCGTGCGGACCTAGGTAGGATAGGAGAGTGGTCCGAAAAATGGCAAATGCCGTTTAACTTGGGTAAATGCAAAGTGATGCACATTGGCTACGCCAATCCCAAGTCGGACTACTCGATGTTGGGCAGTAATATCGAGGTGACTGATTTAGAAAAGGACTTGGGTGTGCTAATTAGGAGCGACCTTAAGTTTACGAAACAGTGTGTAGAGGTGGAAAAGAAAGCCCAGAAACTATTGGGTTATATCAGGAGGCAATTTCAGTTTCGGAACAAGGAATTGTGCTCTCACTGTACAATTCCCTTGTTCGGCCGTACCTGGAGTATGCTGTGCAGTTCTGGTCGCCCACCCTCAGGAAAGATATTGAGAGGCTGGAGCGAGTGCAGGCGAGGGCCACAAAGTTGATCCCTTCCGTTAGGCATATGGGCTACAATCGACGGTTACGCGCCCTGAACTTGTTTTCGCTTGAAACTCGGAGGCTGCGCGGTCAACTGATCGAGGTTTTCAAGCTCTTACGAGGGTTCAACGATGTCGATTTTAGAAGTATGTTTAGTTTAAATGATAACCCAACTCGCAACAATGGTTGGAAGTTGGATTTGAAACGGTTTAGGACTAGTGTGTGTGGGAATTACGTTACGTATAAGATCTGTGACACATGGAACAGGTTACCTTCGGAAGTTGTGAACAGTTCCTCTGTGGATCAGTTCAAGAAAAGGTTAGACGAAATCTTGCACACTATTTGAGTGTGTAAAGACATTTAGGACATCAGTCTGCGGAAATTTCTTTTCCTATAAAATAGTTAATATCTGGAACCAACTTCCCTCAGAGGTTGTTTCCAGTCAAAGTGTAAATCTGTTTAAAAATAGGCTAGACAAAGTACTGAACACACTCATAGTTTAAGATTAAAACTTCAGAAAACTCTGCAGGAGTTCGCTTGCTCGGTCTCTGTGAGCAAGCTAAATATAGAGCTATTTATATATTCTCCACTTTCCTGTAAAATTTCCTTGGCTACTTTTCCAGGGTCAAGGTATTTTCTTCAACCTTTTTCCGTACCTGCCTCTGGCAGGGAGGGAGCGGAGGGTGGGGAGAGAGCCTTCTACTTTTCTATCCAGTTTTCTACTACTGCTAGGATAGTTGAAAGAAAAATAAACTTTTACAAAATTTTCCCTGGCACCCGTTGCCATTGGTACCTCCTCGGTATGGGCCGCAAGGCCTTTTGAGGTACTTCTTTTCATTGTAACTCCGTAACTTGTACTCTCTATCCTATCTCTCTCTCTTTCTTCTCTCTCTCTCTCTCTCTCTCTCTCTCTCTCTCCGCAGTATCTCCGCAGGGGTATAAATAAAGGTTATGCACATTTCTTCTGGATGTAGTAAACTTTATACTTGGGGTGTGACAGCCCTCCGGTCCCGAGTCGTGGGATTCTAGAGGAACTGGCTGCCAGTTCCTTTAGGTTCTCTCTCTCTTTCGGGAGGGCGGGTGAAGTATTTGCACAATCCGTCCCGTGGGTTACTAGGACCCCATCCCATCCCTACTCTGTCCTTTTAGCTTACGTTAAGGTGTTCTCCTCTGACTGCAAAAAAAAAAAAAAAAAAAACTTTTAGTATTAAGTCTTTTTCTCTTCTTTTACTATTAGGACCCTACTGCTACCTCATGCGTGGGAAGAGAGGCTTTGGAACCTCTATAAATAACACCATTTAACGCTCGTAGGTTGTGAGAGACTGGGATGGAGGGGTCCCAGGCGTAGGGGCGCGATGAATGGAGTGTGGCTAGTGCCCCGTTAAGCCCATTCCTAACGCGTAATGGCCTGACCAGCCCCCTGCGACCGTTCTTTGGTGACCAATTGATGGTGCTTGGCTGTACTGCTCTGAGGTGAGAGAGCTTTACTGCCCAGCTGGCTGCCAGGCCAGCGTAAAGTCTCGGGCGTAGCCTCTGGGTCTGGTGGGATATCCCTTGAACACTGGATTCTAAGAGTCTGGCCGCTTGTGAGTGACTAGTAAGACTTAGTAAGGGGCTGCATCTCGCTGTCGCTCCTGGCGGAAATCCGTGACGCCTGCGTCGCGAGTGTTTGTCAGTTGGTAGCTGCGACACGTTTGGGACTGTCCGGCCCTGGGGAGACCTTTGGTCGGTGCGGCAGCAGCGAGAGGTGTAGTCTTCTGGAAGGGATGAACGTCACTTGCAAATAGGTGGATGCGTCTACGCGCGGGAAGAATTCACCCCCCCCCCTTTTTTATATACTGGTCAGAACGTTTTTGATAGTTTTCATTGCTAGAACGCTTTATCTTATTCAGAGTATTCAGAATTCGAAAAAAAAAAAAAGTTACAATGACTGGACCGCAGAAATGAAGGCTGAATGTGCGAGGTGTGAAGTAACCAGTGGGTGACGAACTTCAAAGAAGCTGCTTCGAGAAGATCAACCACTCCAGCATGTGCCGCTTTTGCGAACTCATGCGGTTTTACGAGAAGCTAGAGGAGAGGGTCCGGCGGCTCGAGTCGTCCAGACCGGCTGTTGGAGGTGCGGCGGTCACTGACGAGGCTGCGCCGCCTAACCCGGAGCTCATTCAGGATAGGATAGCTGCCGTGGAAAGGCGGTCCAGCGATGGAATGGACAGATCTCGGGACCGCGGAGAAAGGGTAGAGGTGCAACCGGGGGCCAGGGTCCTAAATCAGTGTCAGGAATCGCCAGCGACCCACGTGGAATGCTTGGAACGCGGCGTAAGGTGGAGGGCGCAAAGAAGGGGCTGATAGAGAAGGGTGGGAAGGGGTCGATAGAGAAGGGTGGGAAGGGGCCGATGAAGAAAAAGGGTGGGAAGGGGCCTACTGATGGCCCAAAGAAACCGAAGGATGTAGCTACCGGTCGGGGTGGGTCGGGTGGTGTAACTGCGTGTATGGGTGGCGACGGGTTTCGAAAGGTCTCGGCAAGAAGGCTGCGAAGCCGAAGCCTGAGACCCCAGTTGCCCCTGTCAGGACCTCTAACCGCTTTAGTCTCCTGTGCTCGAAGGAGGAAGACACCGTTTTGATTGGGGACTCGCAGATCAGGGGCCAGGAGAAGTACTTTGCTTCTGCAAACCGGGATGGGAGGAAGGTAAGGTGCTTACCTGGGCGGGGAACGGCGCACTTAAGGAAGGAGGTAGAGAAGGTGCGCGTGGCTAGTCGGAGGACTGCGATCGTTGTCCACGCTGGTGGCAACGACCTGTTCCTCAAAGGCGGTAGGGTAGGTCTTTCAGAGGGATCATCACCGAGATCATGTCTCTTGCGGATGATCTAAAACTGAAGACAGACAGGGGAATGTTAATGGGTATTTTACCGCGAATGAATGCCAGTGACCACGCACTCAGTAAGGTCATTGGCATCAACGAGAGGGTGCAAGACTTGTGCGTCCCGCTGGGCGTGAGGTTTATTGACCCCTTCGACGCATTTTCGGTAGGTGGGACCTTTACCAGAGGGATGGTGTCCACCTCAATAACAAGGGTAAAGGTGTGCTAGGCGCGCTGCTCGACCGGCACCTATACAGAATGGTGAGGTCGAGTCCGGGGAGAGATGATGGGCCCCCACCGGGGAGGGATGATGAGCCGGTGGCGGACGTACCTTCAACTGAAGGGTGCGTCCAGGTACAGGTGGGTGACCCTCCTCCTACGTTGGAGGGGGCTCAGGCTCCTGCGGAAGTTGCCCCCTCGTTAGTGAGGGGCTCTTCAACTCCCGACAGCCCTGGCTGTTCGGGAAACGGGTCGTGCTAGGGGGCGGTCAGAATAGGGAAGGCTCCCTCCGTGCAATGCTTTTTAATGCTAGGTCGATTAGGAACAAGTTTTGCGAGCTACGGGCGCTCTTAGCATCAGAATACCAGGATATCGTTGCTATCACCGAGTCCTGGATTCATACTGATCGTAGGGACTACGTTGGGGAGTTCGAAATTCCCGGGTATAGAATGTTTCGCAAAGACCGCACCCGTGGGGAGGGGGTGGGGTACTAATATACGTCAGAGACACGTTGAGTCCGGTTGACTGCCAGTTCCGGTCGGAACGGGAGCTGCTTGGCGTCGATCTGAACGTGGGAGGGACGAACTATAGGTTAATCTTGGTGTACAGACCTCCGCATCTCCTCCTCGAGGAGGATACAGCCCTGTACACCGAACTCAGTAGCCTGCTAGGGGATAGGGTGTGTGTAGTTTTAGGAGACTTCAACTGTCGCGGCATAAAGTGGGAAACAGGACTGCTGATGCTGAAGGGAGGAGGCTAGTTGACTTTGCTGATGAGAACTTCCTCACTCAGTGGGTCAACGAGCCTACACGAGGCGAAAGCGTTCTAGACTTAGTATTCACGACCGAAGACAACCTCGTCACTGGCCTCACCGTTGACGAATCGTTGGGCGGGAGTGATCACGGTCTTATTAGGTTCCGTGTGTGCGTCCCTCGGGTGAAGCGTAGTAACTCGAGAGGCAGTAAGCTCGATCTCCGGCGGGCGACTTTGTTAGCCTCAGGGATAGCGTAGGAGAGATGGGGTTAGAGGTCGGCGGCGATGTTGAGGGAGTGTGGAGTGCATTCCGGGACGAGTTTATGGTGCTGCAGTCTGCTGCCATACCCTCAAAACCGGTCACCCCTGCTTCAACGCAGCCTAAGTGGTTCAATCGTGACATCGCTTCGGCTATCCGAAATAGGAAAGTAGCGTATAGGAGGGCGAAGGCCAATCGTTCCCACGAGAACACTGAAGCGTATGTCCGCCTGTGTAGGGAAGTGAAGGCGAAGGTTAGGCTAGCGAAACGTAACGAAGAACTACGGGTGGCAAGCCTCTGCAAGGGGAACCCTAAGGAGTTCTTCAGTTATGTTAATAGTAGAAAGCCCATTAGAAGCGGCGTTCTGCGGACCTCCGACGCGGACATCGCTAATGTGCTTAATGAGTACTTTGCGGGAGTGTTCACCAGGGAGGATACCCGCGTCATCCCCGAGCCAGGCGTGAGGCACGAAGGTGCTGGCCTGGATAGTGTTATGTACCGCGACAGTCGTTGCCGATAGAATAGACAAACTGAGCGCGTTTAAGGCTCCTGGGCCAGACCAGTTTCTCCCCAGAGTGTTGCGAGAAGTGCGCGACCAGGTGGCTCCCCACCTGGCTACAGTCTTCAACAAATCGTTGGAGATGGGCCAGGTGCCTGGTGACTGGAGGGAAGCCAACGTGACCCCTATCTTTAAGAAAGGGGATCACGAAAGTCCAGGGAACTATCGTCCCATTAGTCTCACTTCAGTTGTAGGTAAATTATTAGAGGGATAATAGCGATAGGATCGTTGACCATTTGGATTCCTACAAGCTGCTTGGGGACTCCCAACATGGGTTTAGACGGCATAGGTCGTGTCTCACCAACTTGCTCGAGTTTTTCCACGTCATGTTGAGTGAGTACGATAAGAGTAGGGCGATTGATATACTTTATCTCGACTTTCAGAAAGCCTTTGATAAGGTACCTCACCGCCGGCTAATGGCGAAAGTGCGCGCGCTGGGTATCGGTGGGGAAATAGGTAGGTGGATTGAAAACTGGCTGAGGAATAGGCGGCAGAGGGTGTAATTAAAGGGGCTAGTTCGGGTTGGGCCTCGGTCACTAGTGGGGTTCCTCAGGGTTCCGTTTTGGGGCCACTGTTGTTTATCATTTACATAAATGATATCGACGGTGGCATCGTCAGTCGGATCGCCAAATTCGCTGATGACACCAAGCTTGGGGCCAATGTTGGGACGCCCGAAGCGATCGAGGAACTGCGTGCGGACCTAGGTAGGATAGGAGAGTGGTCCGAAAAATGGCAAATGCCGTTTAACTTGGGTAAATGCAAAGTGATGCACATTGGCTACGCCAATCCCAAGTCGGACTACTCGATGTTGGGTAGTAATATCGAGGTGACTGATTTAGAAAAGGACTTGGGTGTGCTAATTAGCAGCGACCTTAAGTTTACGAAACAGTGTGTAGAGGTGGAAAAGAAAGCCCAGAAACTATTGGGTTATATCAGGAGGCAATTTCAGTTTCGGAACAAGGAGATTGTGCTCTCTGTACAATTCCCTTGTTCGGCCGCACCTGGAGTATGCTGTGCAGTTCTGGTCGCCCACCCTCAGGAAAGATATTGAGAGGCTGGAGCGAGTGCAGGCGAGGGCCACAAAGTTAATCCCTTCCGTTAGGCATATGGGCTACAATCGACGGTTACGCGCCCTGAACTTGTTTTCGCTGGAAACTCGGAGGCTGCGCGGTCAACTGATCGAGGTTTTCAAGCTCTTACGCGGGTTCAACGATGTCGATTTTAGAAGTATGTTTAGTTTAAATGATAACCCAACTCGCAACAATGGTTGGAAGTTGGATTTGAAACGGTTTAGGACTAGTGTGTGTGGGAATTACTTTACGTATAAGATCTGTGACACGTGGAACAGGTTACCTTCAGAAGTTGTGAACAGTTCCTCTGTGGATCAGTTCAAGAAAAGGTTAGACCAAATCTTGCACACTATTTGAGTGTGTACAAAATTTTCCCTGGCACCCGTTGCCATTGGTACCTCCTCGGTATGGGCCGCAAGGCCTTTTGAGGTACTTCTTTTCCTTGTAACTCCTTGTAACTCTCTCTCTCTCTCTCCTCCTCTCTCTCTCTCTCCATCCTCTCTCTCTCTCTCCATCCTCTCTCTCTCTCCATCCTCTCTCTCTCCGATGTTTTCTGGGTGCCACAAGCCAGATAATTAATAGGGAATTAGGCAAAATTAATATCAAGAATAAGAGTTGCCCTATCATTGTCCATGTTGGTGGCAATGACGTTTTTCTGGGAGGGACAGGAGGGTAGACAGAGCCCATTATAAAAGAATACAAGAACCTAACTGACAAGGTTAGGGATAGGACAGACATGGGTATGGTCGTAGGAATTCTCCCTGGAATGCTTGCTAGTGACTATACTCTAAGTAAAGCCATTAGCATAAATAAAAGAGTTAAACGCATGTGTGATGAAAAAGGCCTAAAGTTTGTCGATTTTTGGCCTACATTCTACGGAAATGGGAATACTTTGGTTCGGACGGGATACATTTTAACCAGAAGGGGAAAAAGAAGTATGGTGATTAATTGAACATTAATTTATATAATCTTTTTATACTAGGACCCACCAAACCAGCAATTGCTCCTGCTCCCCAAACAGTTAAACCTACTCCCCCAGCAGTTAGTCCCCCTCCCCCAGCAGTTAGTCCCCTCCCCCAGCAGTTAGTCCCCCTCCCCCAGCAGGTAGTCCCACTCCCCCAGCAGGTAGTCCCCCTCCCCAGCAGGTAGTCCCCCTCCCCCAGTAGTTAGTCCCCCTCCCCCAGTAGTTAGTTCAACTGCGTCGGGAAACGACTCAGGCCAGTTAGGAAAAACCACAACTTAAAATCACTCAAAACTGTGTTCTTCAATGCTAGGTCAATTAGAAACAAACTAATGGAATTTATAGCGCTTGTCAAAACTGAGAACTTTGATATCATCGGAATAACGGAATCCTGGATTCATTCTGAATCAAGGGATTTTGTAGGAGAATTTGAAATGGTAGGTTACAAAATGTTTCACAAAGATAGGAACGGAAGGGAAGGCGGCGGTGTACTTTTGTATGCTCGGGACTCCCTGCACCCGGTAAACAGTAATATCGTATCTGCTCATGAAATGTTGGGAATTGATCTCAACCTAAATAATAAAGTAGTGCAGCTACTTTCAGCATATAGACCACCTCACTACCCCGTTGATAAGGATATAAACTGGTATAACAAATTAAGCAGAATAGTGAATAATAAGATCAGTGTGATTTTTGGTGATTTTAATTGTGGTAATGTAAATTGGGAAAACAAAACAGCTGATGCTGAGGGCTCAAGACTGTTGGAATTTGCCGATGATAACTTATTAAGTCAATGGGTTGACGGGCCTACTAGGGGTAATAATAAACTAGACCTCATATTCACGAACGAAGAAGACCTAGTCTCTAACCTGACTATTGGTGAAAATTTAAGTAACAGCGATCATATTTTGATTAGGTTTGACCTCAGGGTTCCAGTTAATACACGCGAAAAGACTCGTGAAAGACTGGATTTCTCGAGAGCAAATTTTGAAAGCTTCCGAAGTAGTTTAGACACACTTGAAGTTCTAATAAGTGAGGATGTCAATGTCACCTGGAGCTCATATAGGGATCAATTTAGAATATTATAGAACACTTTTATACCCACCAAAATGGTTTCCTTGTCAACAAAGTCACCGAAATGGTTTAACAATGAAATTAGGATGGCTATTACGGGAAGAAATAGAGCCTACAAACTACTTAATTCGCATTTCAACCACACTAATTCAGAAAACTATATAACCCTACGTAGGAGGGTTAAGTCCTTAATTAGGTCAGCCAAACGTGATGAAGAAGCTAGAGTTGCCTCACTCTGTAAAGTTAACCCTAAAGAATTTTTTGTCCATGTTAATAGCAGAAAGCCAATTAAAAATTCTGTAGGCCCCTTAAAAGATAGAAATGGCCTACTGAAATTCAGTGTTAAAGATATAGCTAATACGTTAAACGAGTTCTTCGTTACAGTCTTCACGGAGGAAGACACAATAGAAGTGCCAAGTCCTCGGATTACATATGACGGTGACCAGCCCGTAGAGACCATAAATTTTACGAGAAATGAGGTACAGCAATTAATTGATAAGATGAACAAATACAAATCACCTGGCCCCGACTTATTTTTTCCAAGGGTATTAAAAGAGGTTAGCCACAATGTTGTTGACAAATTAGTAACCATATTCAAACAATCAATCGAGTTAGGGAAAGTTCCAACTGACTGGAAGTTAGCAAATGTAACACCAATCTTTAAAAAGGGTGATAGGGAAAATCCTTTTAATTATCGCCCGATCAGTTTAACATCAGTTGTCGGCAAACTGTTGGAATCCATCATTACAAAACGTATTGTGTATCACCTGGAATGGTGCTAGGACAACTGCCCCCCGGACAACCGCACCCCGGACAATTGCCCCCCGACAACCGCCCCCCGGACAACTGCCCCCGTAGGACAATCGCCCCCCGGATTATTGCCCCCCATAAGTAAATAAAAATTAAATAGGAATTAAATTTATTAATATTTATAAAAAACAAACCTAACCTAACCTAACCTAACCTAGCCTAACCTAACCTAACCTAACCTAACCACCAACTATGACTTTCAAAACGACCTTCCAATAAGTATTGCCAACTGTTTAAATATAATTAATTAATCCATAGTATATATGAAATACAATAAGTCTTGCCAAATGTTTAAATAAAATTAAGTAGCTAAACTTCATAATTTTATTATAAATAAGTAAGCAATAATTGGAAAATTTTTTGTTAAATATTGCTAACTTTTTAAATATAATTTTTTTCAGGCTACAAGCAAAATTAAGCAAGAATTGGCAATAATGTTGTTAAATATTGTTTTAGCTTGCCATTTTTTAAACGTAAATTTAATTTCTATTTAATTTTTATTTACTTATAGGGGGCAATAATCCGGGGGGCGATTGTCCTACGGGGCATTTGTCCGGGGGGCGGTTGTCGGGGGGCAATTGTCCGGGGGGCGGTTGTCCAGGGGGCAGTTGTCCGGACACCACCTGGAATCTAACAATCTAATTTTTTATTATCAACATGGATTTAGGCGACATAGATCCTGTCTGACAAACCTGTTAGAGTTTTTCCATAATATGCATGCACTGTACGATGCAAGTAGGGCAATAGATATAGTGTATCTGGACTTTCAAAAAGCCTTTGACAAAGTCCCTCACGCTAGATTGACAGCTAAAGTCAAAGGACTAGGAATCACCGGGCTCGTTTCCAACTGGATTGAGGATTGGTTAAAAGATAGAAAGCAGAGAGTGGTAATAAATGGAGTGGCTTCGGAGTGGGCGCCGGTCACCAGTGGTGTCCCACAGGGTTCCGTTCTGGGTCCTTTACTCTTTATCATCTATATGAACGATATAGACGTCGGGCTTCTAAGTGCAATCTCCAAATTTGCAGACGATACGAAATTAGGAAGTAGTGTAGGTACTGAGGAGGGTGTAAGAACGCTTCAGAACGATCTTGACAGGTTGGGTGAATGGTCTGCTACTTGGCAGATGCCATTCAACTTGGACAAATGTAAGGTAATGCACATAGGTTATAAAAACCCGAAGACCGATTACTCTCTCTTGGGAAGGAACTTGACTGAGACCGATCTAGAGAAAGACTTAGGAGTCTATATCAGCAACGATCTGAAACCGTCAAAGCACTGTGCAGAAGTCGAAAAGAGGGCCTTAAAATTATTAAGTTATATTAAAAGACAATTCCAGTTTCGGAACAAGGAGACTGTAATGTCTCTTTATAATTCTCTAGTCAGACCTCAACTGCAATACTGTGCGCAGTTTTGGTCTCCATCCTTCAGGAAGGACATAGAAAGGGTAGAAAGAGTACAAGCAAGGGGGGCTACAAAATTGATCCCTTCAATGAGAATGCAAAGCTACCAACGGAGATTGGAGCCCCTAAATCTGTTTAGCTTAGAGACGAGGAGGTTGCGAGGTCAGCTTATTCAAGTCTTCAAGATGCTCAAAGGAATAGACAGGGTAGATTACAGAAACTTATTCTCACTTAATGCCAATCCGACAAGAAATAATGGGTTTAAACTGGAACTAAAGACATTTAGGACCTCTGTCTGCGGAAATTTCTTTTCCTATAAAATAGTTAATATCTGGAACCAACTTCCCTCAGAGATTGTTTCCAGTCAAAGTGTAAATGTGTTTAAAAATAGGCTAGACAAAGTACTGAACACACTCACAGTTTAAGATTAAAACATAAGAAAACTCTGCAGGAGTTCGCTTGCACGGTGTCTCTGTGAGCAAGCTAAATATAGAGCTATTTATATATTCTCCACATTCCTGTAAAATTTCCTTGGCTACTTTTCCAGGGTCAAAGTATTTTCTTCAACCTTTTTCCGTACCTGCCTCTGGCAGGGAGGGAGCGGAGGGTGGGGAGAGAGCCTTCTACTTTTCTATCCAGTTTTCTACTACTGCAAGGATAGTTGAAAGAAAAATAAACTTTTAATAACGGGAACCTCCCAGAGTGGACCGAAAGGTCTTTGAGGCTTCCTCTTGTCCTTGTAACTCCTTGCAACTCTCCATCCTCTCTATCCATCCTCTCTCTCTCTCCATCCTCTCTCCCTCTCCATCCTCTCTCCTGGAGTATGCTGTGCAGTTCTGGTCGCCCTCCCTCAGGAAAGATATTGAGAGGCTGGAGCGAGTGCAGGCGAGGGCCACAAAGTTAATCCCTTCCGTTAGGCATATGGGCTACAATCGACGGTTACGCGCCCTGAACTTGTTTTCGCTTGAAACTCGGAGGCTGCGCGGTCAACTGATCGAGGTTTTCAAGCTCTTACGCGGGTTCAACGATGTCGATTTTAGAAGTATGTTTAGTTTAAATGATAACCCAACTCGCAACAATGGTTGGAAGTTGGATTTGAAACGGTTTAGGACTAGTGTGTGTGGGAATTACTTTACGTATAAGATCTGTGACACATGGAACAGGTTACCTTCGGAAGTTGTGAACAGTTCCTCTGTGGATCAGTTCAAGAAAAGGTTAGACCAAATTTTGCACACTATTTGAGTGTGTAGAAAATTTTCCGTGGCACCCGTTGCCATTGATACCTCCTCGGTATGGGCCGCAAGGCCTTTTGAGGTACTTCTTTTCCTTGTAACTCCTTGTAACTCTCTCCATCCTCTCTCTCTCTCCATCCTCTCTCTCTCTCTCTCTCTCCATCCTCTCTCGTAGTGCGTAGAGGTGGAAAAGAAAGCCCAGAAACTATTGTGTTATATCAGGAGGCAATTTCAGTTTCGGAACAAGGAGATTGTGCTTTCTCTGTACAATTCCCTTGTTCGGCCGCACCTGGAATATGCTGTGCAGTTCTGGTCGCCCACCCTCAGGAAAGATATTGAGAGGCTGGAGCGAGTGCAAGCGAGGGCCACAAAGTTAATCCCTTCCGTTAGGCATATGGGCTACAATCGACGGTTACGCGCCCTGAACTTGTTTTCGCTGGAAACTCGGAGGCTGCGCGGACAACTGATCGAGGTTTTCAAGCTCTTACGCGGGTTCAACGATGTCGATTTTAGAAGTATGTTTAGTTTAAATGATAACCCAACTCGCAACAATGGTTGGAAGTTGGATTTGAAAAGGTTTAGGACTAGTGTGTGTGGGAATTACTTTACGTATAAGATCTGTGACACGTGGAAGAGGTTACCTTCAGAAGTTGTGAACAGTTCCTCTGTGGATCAGTTCAAGAAAAGGTTAGACCAAATCTTGCACACTATTTGAGTGTGTACAAAATTTTCCCTGGCACCCGTTGCCATTGGTACCTCCTCGGTATGGGCCGCAAGGCCTTTTGAGGTACTTCTTTTCCTTGTAACTCCTTGTAGCTCTCTCTCTCTCTCTCTCTCCATCCTCTCTCTCTCTCTCTCCATCCTCTCTCTCTCTCTCCATCCTCTCTCTCTCTCCATCCTCTCTCTCTCCGATGTTTTCTGGGTGCCACAAGCCAGATAATTAATAGGGAATTAGGCAAAATTAATATCAAGAATAAGAGTTGCCCTATCATTGTCCATGTTGGTGGCAATGACGTTTTTCTGGGAGGGACAGGAGGGTAGACAGAGCCCATTATAAAAGAATACAAGAACCTAACTGACAAGGTTAGGGATAGGACAGACATGGGTATGGTCGTAGGAATTCTCCCTGGAATGCGTGCTAGTGACTATACTCTAAGTAAAGCCATTAGCATAAATAAAAGAGTTAAACGCATGTGTGATGAAAAAGGCCTAAAGTTTGTCGATTTTTGGCCTACATTCTACGGAAATGGGGAATACTTTGGTTCGGACGGGATACATTTTAACCAGAAGGGGAAAAAGAAGTATGGTGATTAATTGAACATTAATTTATATAATCTTTTTATACTAGGACCCACCAAACCAGCAATTGCTCCTGCTCCCCAAACAGTTAAACCTACTCCCCCAGCAGTTAGTCCCCCTCCCCCAGCAGTTAGTCCCCTCCCCCAGCAGTTAGTCCCCCTCCCCCAGCAGGTAGTCCCACTCCCCCAGCAGGTAGTCCCCCTCCCCAGCAGGTAGTCCCCCTCCCCCAGTAGTTAGTCCCCCTCCCCCAGTAGTTAGTTCAACTGCGTCGGGAAACGACTCAGGCCAGTTAGGAAAAACCACAACTTAAAATCACTCAAAACTGTGTTCTTCAATGCTAGGTCAATTAGAAACAAACTAATGGAATTTATAGCGCTTGTCAAAACTGAGAACTTTGATATCATCGGAATAACGGAATCCTGGATTCATTCTGAATCAAGGGATTTTGTAGGAGAATTTGAAATGGTAGGTTACAAAATGTTTCACAAAGATAGGAACGGAAGGGAAGGCGGCGGTGTACAAGCAAGGGCTACAAAATTGATCCCTTCAATGAGAATGCAAAGCTACCAACGGAGATTGGAGCGCCTAAATCTGTTTAGCTTAGAAACGAGGAGGTTGCGGGGTCAGCTTATTCAAGTCTTCAAGATGCTCAAAGGAATAGACAGGGTAGATTACAGAAACTTATTCTCACTTAATGCCAATCCGACAAGAAATAATGGGTTTAAACTGGAACTAAAGACGTTTACGACCTCTGTCTGCGGAAATTTCTTTTCCTATAAAATAGCTAATATCTGGAACCAACTTCCCTCAGAGGTTGTTTCCAGTGAAAGTGTAAATGTGTTTAAAAATAGGCTAGATAAAGTACTGAATACTCTCAAAGTTTAAGATTAAAACATAAGAAAACTCTGCAGGAGTTCGCTTGCACGGTGTCTCTGTGAGCAAGCTAAATATAGAGCTATTTATATATTCTCCACTTTCCTGTAAAATTTCCTTGGCTACTTTTCCAGGGTCAAAGTATTTTCTTCAACCTTTTTCCGTACCTGCCTCTGGCAGGGAGGGAGCGGAGGGTGGGGAGAGAGCCTTCTACTTTTCTATCCAGTTTTCTACTACTGCTAGGATAGTTGAAACAAAAATAAACTTTTAATAACAGGAACCTCCCAGAGTGGACAGAAAGGTCTCTGAGGCTTCCTCTTGTCCTTGTAAATCCTTGTAACTCTCTCCATCCCCTCTCTCTCTCTCTCCATCCTCTCTCCTCTCTCTCTCTCCATCCCCTCTCTCTCTCTCTCTCCATCCTCTCTCTCTCTCTCTCTCCATCTCTCTCTCTCTCTCTCTCCATCTCTCTCTCTCTCTCTCTCTCCATCCTCTCTCTCTCTCTCCAATCCTCTCTCTCTCTCTCCATCTCGCTCTCTCTCACAATCCTCTCTCTCTCTCTCTCTCTCTCTCTCAATCCTCTCTCTCTCCCCATCCTCTCTCTCTCTCTCTCTCAATCCTCTCTCTCTCCCCATCCTCTCTCTCTCTCCCCATCCTCTCTGGGGAGCCCTGGCTGTTCGGGAAACGGGTCGTGCTAGGGGGCGGTCAGAATAGGGAAGGCTCCCTCCGTGCAATGCTTTTTAATGCTAGGTCAATTAGGAACAAGTTTTGCGAGCTACAGGCGCTCTTAGCATCAGAATACCAGGATATCGTTGCTATCACCGAGTCCTGGATTCATACTGATCGTAGGGACTACGTTGGGGAGTTCGAAATTCCCGGGTATAGAATGTTTCGCAAAGACCGCACCCGTGGGGAGGGGGGTGGGGTACTAATATACGTCAGAGACACGTTGAGTCCGGTTGACTGCCAGTTCCGGTCGGAAACGGGAGCTGCTTGGCGTCGATCTGAACGTGGGAGGGACGAACTATAGGTTAATCTTGGTGTACAGACCTCCGCATCTCCTCCTCGAGGACGATACAGCCCTGTACCGAACTCAGTAGCTGCTAGGGGATAGGGTGTGTGTAGTTTTAGGAGACTTCACTGTCGCGGCATAAAGTGGAAAACAGGACTGCCGTTGCTGAAGGGAGGAGGCTAGTTGACTTTGCTGATGAGAACTTCCTCACTCAGTGGGTCAACGAGCCTACACGAGGCGAAAGCGTTCTAGACTTAGTATTCACGACCGAACAACCTAGTCACTGGCCTCACCGTTGACGAATCGTTGGGCGGGAGTGATCACGGTCTTATTAGGTTCCGTGTGTGCGTCCTCGGGTGAAGCGTAGTAACTCGAGAGGCAGTAAGCTCGATCTCCGGCGGGCGAACTTTGTTAGCCTCAGGGATAGCGTAGCAGAGATGGGGTTAGAGGTTGGCGGCGATGTTGAGGGAGTGTGGAGTGCATTCCGGATGAGTTTATGGTGCTGCAGTCTGCTGCCATACCCTCAAAACTGGTCACCCCTGCTTCAACGCAGCCTAAGTGGTTCAATCGTGGCATCGCTTCGGCTATCCGAAATAGGAAAGTAGCGTATAGGAGGGCGAAGGCCAATCGTTCCCACGAGAACACTGAAGCGTATGTCCGCCTGTGTAGGTAAGTGAAGGCGAAGGTTAGGCTAGCGAAAACGTAACGAAGAACTACGGGTGGCAAGCCTCTGCAAGGGAACCCTAAGGAGTTCTTCAGTTATGTTAATAGAAAGCCCATTAGAAGCATGATAGGTCCTTTAAAGGACGGAAGCGGCATTCTGCGGACTCCTCCGACGCAGACATCGCTAATGTGCTTAATGAGTACTTTGCGGGAGTGTTCACCAGGGAGGATACCCGCGTCATCCCCGAGCCAGCTGTGAGGCAGGAAGGTGCTGGCCTGGATAGTGTTAGATGTACCGCGACAGTCGTTGCTCATGAATAGACAAACTGAGCGCGTTTAAGGCTCCTGGGCCAGACCAGTTTCTCCCCAGTGTTTTGCGAGAATGCGCGACCAGGTGGCTCCCCACCTGGCTACAGTCTTCAACAAATCGTTGGTAATGATGCCATGTGCCTGTGATGGAGGGAGGCCAACGTGACCCTATCTTTAAGAAAGGGGATCACGAAAGTCCAGGGTAATATCGTCCTATTAGTCTCACTTAGTGTGGTAAATTATTAGAAGGATAATAGCTGATAGAATCGTGACCATTTGGATTCCTACAAGCTGCTTGGGGACTCCCAACATGGGTTTAGACGGCATAGGTCGTGTCTCACCAACTTGCTCGAGTTTTTCCACGTCATGTTGAGTGAGTACGATAAGAGTAGGGCGATTGATATACTTTATCTCGACTTTCAGAAAGCCTTTGATAAGGTACCTCACCGCCGGCTAATGGCGAAAGTGCACGCGCTGGGTATCGGTGGGGAAATAGGTAGGTGGATTGAAAACTGGCTGAGGAGTAGGCGGCAGAGGGTGGTAATTAAAGGGGCTAGTTCGGGTTGGCCCTCGGTCACTAGTGGGGTTCCTCAGGGTTCCGTTTTGGGGCCGCTGTTGTTTATCATTTACATAAATGATATCGACGGTGGCATCGTCAGTCGGATCGCCAAATTCGCTGATGACACTAAGCTTGGGGACAATGTTGGGACGCCCGAAGCGATCGAGGAACTGCGTGCGGACCTAGGTAGGATAGGAGAGTGGTCCGAAAAATGGCAAATGCCGTTTAACTTGGGTAAATGCAAAGTGATGCACATTGGCTACGCCAATCCCAAGTCGGACTACTCGATGTTGGGTAGTAATATCGAGGTGACTGATTTAGAAAAGGACTTGGGTGTGCTAATTAGCAGCGATCTTAAGTTTACGAAACAGTGTGTAGAGGTGGAAAAGAAAGCCCAGAAACTATTGGGTTATATCAGGAGACAATTTCAGTTTCGGAACAAGGAGATTGTGTTCTCACTGTACAATACCCTTGTTCGGCCGCACCCGGAGTATGGTGTGCAGTTCTGGTCGCCCACCCTCAGGAAAGATATTGAGAGGCTGGAGCGAGTGCAGGCGAGGGCCACAAAGTTAGTCCCTTCCGTTAGGCATATGGGCTACAATCGACGGTTACGCGCCCTGAACTTGTTTTCGCTTGAAACTCGGAGGCTGCGCGGTCAACTGATCGAGGTTTTCAAGCTCTTACGCGGGTTCAACGATGTCGATTTTAGAAGTATGTTTAGTTTAAATGATAACCCAACTCGCAACAATGGTTGGAAGTTGGATTTGAAACGGTTTAGGACTAGTGTGTGTGGGAATTACTTTACGTATAAGATCTGTGACACATGGAACAGGTTACCTTGGAAGTTGTGAACAGTTCCTCTGTGGATCAGTTCAAGAAAAGGGTAGACGAAATCTTGCACACTATTTGAGTGTGTAAAGACATTTAGGACCTCAGTTTGCGGAAATTTCTTTTCCTATAAAATAGTTAATATCTGGAAACAACTTCCCTCAAAGGTTGTTTCCAGTTAAAGTGTAAATGTGTTTGAAAATAGGCTAGACAAAGTACTGAATACTCTTATAGTTTAAGACTAAAACATATGAAAACTCTGCAGGAGATCGCTTGCACGGTGTCTCTGTGAGGAAGCTAAATATAGAGCTATTTATATATTCTCCACTTTCCTGTAAAATTTCCTTGGCTACTTTTCCAGGGTCAAGGTATTTTCTTCAACCTTTTTCCGTACCTGCCTCTGGCAGGGAGGGAGCGGAGGGTGGGGAGAGAGCCTTCTACTTTTCTATCCAGTTTTCTACTACTGCTAGGATAGTTGAAAGAAAAATAAACTTTTACAAAATTTTCCCTGGCACCCGTTGCCATTGGTACCTCGTCGGTATGGGCCGCAAGGCCTTTTGAGGTACTTCTTTCCTTGTAACTCCTTGTAACTCTCTCTCCATCCTCTCTCTCTCTCTCCATCCTCTCTCTCTCTCTCCATCCTCTCTCTCTCTCCATCCTCTCTCTCTCTCTCCATCCTCTCTTTATAACTAGGACCCCGCAAACCAGCAATTGATCCTTCTCCCCAAACAGTTAAACGTACTCCCCAGCAGTCGGTCCAGCAGTCGGTCCTCTTCCCCCAGCAGTTAGTCCCCTCCCCCAGCAGTTAGTCCCCCTCCAACAGCAGTTAGTCCCCCTCCAACAGCAGTTAGTCCCACCTCCCCAGTAGTTAGTTCAACTGCGTCGGGAAACGACTCAGGCCAGTTAGGAAAAATCACAACTTAAAATCACTCAAAACTGTGCTCTTCAATGCTAGGTCAATTAGAAACAAACTAATGGAATTTATAGCGCTTGTCAAAACTGAGAACTTTGATATCATCGGAATAACGGAATCCTGGATTCATTCTGAATCAAGGGATTTTGTAGGAGAATTTGAAATGGTAGGTTACAAAATGTTTCACAAAGATAGGAACGGAATGGAAGGCGGTGGTGTACTTTGTATGCTCGGGACTCCTGCACCCGGTAAACAGTAATATCGTATCTGCTCATGAAATGTTGGGAATTGATCTAAACCTAAATAATAAAGTAGTGCAGCTACTTCCAGTATATAGACCACCTCACTACCCCGCGGATAAGGATATAAACTTGTATAACAAATTAAGCAGAATAGTGAATAATAAGATCAGTCCGATTTTTGGTGATTTTAATTGTGGTAATGTAAATTGGGAAAACAAAACAGCTGATGCTGAGGGCTCAAGACTGTTGGAATTTGCCGATGATAACTTATTAAGTCAATGGGTTGACGGGCCTACTAGGGGTAATAATAAACTAGACCTCATATTCACGCACGAAGAAGACCTAGTCTCTAACCTGACTATTGGTGAAAATTTAAGTAACAGCGATCATAATTTGATTAGGTTTGACCTCAGGGTTCCAGTTAATACACGCGAAAAGACTCGTGAAAGACTGGATTTCTCGAGTGCAAATTTTGAAAGCTTCCGAAGTAGTTTAGACACACTTGAAGTTCTAATAAGTGAGGATGTCAATGTCACCTGGAGCTCATATAAGGATCAATTTAGAATATTACAGAACACTTTTATACCCACAATGGTTTCCTTGTCAACAAAGTCCAGAAATGGTTTAACAATGAAATTAGGAGGGCTATTACGGGAAGAAATAGAGCCTACAAACTACTTAAGTCGCATTTCAACCACACTAATTCAGAAAACTATATAAACCTATGTAGGAGGGTTAAGTCCTTAATTAGATCAGCCAAACGTGATGAAGAAGCTAGAGTTGCCTCACTCTGTAAAGTTAACCCTAAAGAATTTTTTGCCCATGTTAATAGCAGAAAGCCAATTAAAAATTCTGCAGGCCCCTTAAAAGAAAAAAATGGCCTACTAAAATTCGGTGATAAAGATATAGCTAATACGTTAAACGAGTTCTTCGTTACAGTCTTCACGGAGGAAGACACAATGGAAGTGCCAAGTCCTCGGATTACATATGACGGTGACCAGCCCGTAGAGACCATAAGTTTTACGAGAAATGAGGTACAGCAATTAATTGATAAGATGAACAAATACAAATCACCTGGCCCCGACTTATTTCTTCCAAGGGTATTAAAAGAGGTTAGCCACAATGTTGTTGACGACTTAGTAGCCATGTTCAAACAATCAATCGAGTTAGGGAAAGTTCCAACCGACTGAAAGTTAGCAAATGTAACACCAATCTTTAAAAAGGGTGATAGGGAAAATCCTTGTAATTACCGCCCGATCAGTTTAACATAAGTTGTCGGCAAACTGTTGGAATCCATCATTACAAAACGTATTGTGTATCACATTGAATCTAACATTCTAATTTTTTATTCTCAACATGGATTTAGGCGACATAGATCCTGTCTGACAAACCTGTTAGATTTTTCCATAATATGCATACACTGTACGATGCAAGTAAGGCAATAGATATAGTGTATCTCGACTTTCAAAAAGCCTTTGGCAAAGTCCCTCACGCTAGATTGATGGCTAAAGTCAAAGGACTAGGAATCACCGGGCTCGTTTCCAACTGGATTGAGGATTGGTTAAAGATAGAAAGCAGAGAGTGGTAATAAATGGAGTGGCTTCGGAGTGGGCGCCGGTCATCAGTGGTGTCCCACAGGGTTCCGTTCTGGGGCCTTTACATTTTATCATCTATATTAACGATATAGACGTCGGGCTTCTAAGTGCAATCTCAAAATTTGCATACGATACGAAATTAGGAAGTAGTGTAGGTACTGAGGAGGGCGTTAGAACGCTTCAGAACGATCTTGACAGGTTGGGCGAGTGGTCTGCTACTTGGCAGATGCCATTCAACTTGGACAAATGTAAGGTAATGCACCGGTTATAAAAACCCGAAGACCGATTACTCTCTCTTGGGAAGGAACTTGACGGAGACCGATCTAGAGAAAGACTTAGGAGTCTATATCAGCAACGATCTGAAACCGTCGAAGCACTGTGCAGAAGTCGAAAAGAGGGCCTTAAAATTATTAGGTTATATTAAAAGACAGTTCCAGTTTCGGAACAAGGAGACTGTAATGTCTCTTTATAATTCTCTAGTCAGACCTCAACTGGAATACTGTCCGCAGTTTTGGTCTCCATCCCTCAGGAAGGATATAGAAAGGTTAGAAAGAGTACAAGCAAGGGCTACAAAATTGATCCCTTCAATGAGAATGCAAAGCTACCAACGGAGATTGGAGCGCCTAAATCTGTTTAGCTTAGAAACGAGGAGGTTGCGGGGTCAGCTTATTCAAGTCTTCAAGATGCTCAAAGGAATAGACAGGGTAGATTACAGAAACTTATTCTCACTTAATGCCAATCCGACAAGAAATAATGGGTTTAAACTGGAACTAAAGACATTTACGACCTCTGTCTGCGGAAATTTCTTTTCCTATAAAATAGCTAATATCTGGAACCAACTTCCCTCAGAGGTTGTTTCCAGTGAAAGTGTAAATGTGTTTAAAAATAGGCTAGATAAAGTACTGAATACTCTCATAGTTTAAGATTAAAACATAAGAAAACTCTGCAGGAGTTCGCTTGCACGGTGTCTCTGTGAGCAAGCTAAATATAGAGCTATTTATATATTCTCCACTTTCCTGTAAAATTTCCTTGGCTACTTTTCCAGGGTCAAGTATTTTCTTCAACCTTTTTCCGTACCTGCCTCTGGCAGGGAGGGAGCGGAGGGTGGGGAGAGAGCCTTCTACTTTTCTATCCAGTTTTCTACTACTGCTAGGATAGTTGAAACAAAAATAAACTTTTAATAACAGGAACCTCCCAGAGTGGACAGAAAGGTCTCTGAGGCTTCCTCTTGTCCTTGTAAATCCTTGTAACTCTCTCCATCCCCTCTCTCTCTCTCTCCATCCTCTCTCTCTCTCTCTCTCTCCATCCTCTCTCTCTCTCTCTCTCCATCCTCTCTCTCTCTCTCTCTCTCCATCTCTCTCTCTCTCTCTCTCTCCATCCTCTCTCTCTCTCGCTCTCTCCATCCTCTCTCTCTCTCTCTCCAATCCTCTCTCTCTCTCTCCCAATCCTCTCTCTCTCTCTCAATCCTCTCTCTCTCTCTCTCTCTCCATCCTCGCTCTCTCTCTCAATCCTCTCTCTCTCTCTCTCTCAATCCTCTCTCTCTCTCTCTCTCAATCCTCTCTCTCTCCCCATCCTCTCTCTCTCTCTCTTTCAATCCTCTCTCTCTCTCTCTCTCAATCCTCTCTCTCTCCCCATCCTCTCTCTCTCTCTCTCTCAATCCTCTCTCTCTCCCCATCCTCTCTCTCTCTCTCTCTCAATCCTCTCTCTCTCCCCATCCTCTCTCTCTCTCCCCATCCTCTCTGGGGAGCCCTGGCTGTTCGGGAAACGGGTCGTGCTAGGGGGCGGTCAGAATAGGGAAGTCTCCCTTCGTGCAATGCTTTTTAATGCTAGGTCAATTAGGAACAAGTTTTGCGAGCTACAGGCGCTCTTAGCATCAGAATACCAGGATATCGTTGCTATCACCGAGTCCTGGATTCATACTGATCGTAGGGACTACGTTGGGGAGTTCGAAATTCCCGGTTATAGAATGTTTCGCAAAGACCGCACCCGTGGGGAGGGGGTGGGGTACTAATATACGTCAGAGACACGTTGAGTCCGGTTGACTGCCAGTTCCGGTCGGAACGGGAGCTGCTTGGCGTCGATCTGAACGTGGGAGGGACGAACTATAGGTTAATCTTGGTGTACAGACCTCCGCATCTCCTCCTCGAGGACGATACAGCCCTGTACACCGAACTCAGTAGCCTGCTAGGGGATAGGGTGTGTGTAGTTTAGGAGACTTCAACTGTCGCGGCATAAAGTGGGAAAACAGGACTGCCGTGCTGAAGGGAGGAGGCTAGTTGACTTTGCTGATGAGAACTTCATCACTCAGTGGGTCAACGAGCCTACACGAGGCGGAAAGCGTTCTAGACTTAGTATTCACGACCGAAGACAACCTCGTCACTGGCCTCACCGTTGACGAATCGTTGGGCGGGAGTGATCACGGTCTTATTAGGTTCCGTGTGTGCGTCCCTCGGGTGAAGCGTAGTAACTCGAGAGGCAGTAAGCTCGATCTCCGGCGGTCGAACTTGTTAGCCTCAGGATAGCGTAGCAGAGATGGGGTTAGAGGTTGGCGGCGATGTTGAGGGAGTGTGGAGTGCATTCCGGGATGAGTTTATGGTGCTGCAGTCTGCTGCCATACCCTCAAAACTGGTCACCCCTGCTTCAACGCAGCCTAAGTGGTTCAATCGTGGCATCGCTTCGGCTATCCGAAATAGGAAAGTAGCGTATAGGAGGGCGAAGGCCAATCGTTCCCACGAGAACACTGAAGCGTATGTCCGCCTGTGTAGGGAAGTGAAGGCGAAGGTTAGGCTAGCGAAATGTAACGAAGAACTACGGGTGGCAAGCCTCTGCAAGGGGAACCCTAAGGAGTTCTTCAGTTATGTTAATAGTAGAAAGCCCATTAGAAGCATGATAGGTCCTTTAAAGGACGGAAGCGGCGTTCTGCGGACCTCCGACGCAGACATCGCTAATGTGCTTAATGAGTACTTTGCGGGAGTGTTCACCAGGGAGGATACCCGCGTCATCCCCGAGCCAGCTGTGAGGCAGGAAGGTGCTGGCCTGGATAGTGTTAGATGTACCGCGACAGTCGTTGCTCATAGAATAGAAAAACTGAGCGCGTTTAAGGCTCCTGGGCCAGACCAGTTTCTCCCCAGTGTTTTGCGAGAAGTGCGCGACCAGGTGGCTCCCCCCTGGCTACAGTCTTCAACAAATCGTTGGTGAATGGGCCATGTGCCTGGTGACTGGAGGGAGGCCAACGTGACCCCTATCTTTAAGAAAGGGGATCACGAAAGTCCAGTGAACTATCGTCCTATTAGTCTCACTTTAGTTGTAGGTAAATTATTAGAAAGGATAATAGCTGATAGAATCGTTGACCATTTGGATTCCTACAAGCTGCTTGGGGACTCCCAACATGGGTTTAGACGGCATAGGTCGTGTCTCACCAACTTGCTCGAGTTTTTCCACGTCATGTTGAGTGAGTACGATAAGAGTAGGCGATTGATATACTTTATCTCGACTTTCAGAAAGCCTTTGATAAGGTACCTCACCGCCGGCTAATGGCGGAAGTGCGCGCGCTGGGTATCGGTGGGGAAATAGGTAGGTGGATTGAAAACTGGCTGAGGAGTAGGCGGCAGAGGGTGGTAATTAAAGGGGCTAGTTCGGGTTGGGCCTCGGTCACTAGTGGGGTTCCTCAGGGTTCCGTTTTGGGGCCGCTGTTGTTTATCATTTACATAAATGATATCGACGGTGGCATCGTCAGTCGGATCGCCAAATTCGCTGATGACACCAAGCTTGGGGACAATGTTGGGACGCCCGAAGCGATCGAGGAACTGCGTGCGGACCTAGGTAGGATAGGAGAGTGGTCCGAAAAATGGCAAATGCCGTTTAACTTGGGTAAATGCAAAGTGATGCACATTGGCTACGCCAATCCCAAGTCGGACTACTCGATGTTGGGTAGTAATATCGAGGTGACTGATTTAGAAAAGGACTTGGGTGTGCTAATTAGCAGCGATCTTAAGTTTACGAAACAGTGTGTAGAGGTGGAAAAGAAAGCCCAGAAACTATTGGGTTATATCAGGAGGCAATTTCAGTTTCGGAACAAGGAGATTGTGCTCTCACTGTACAATTCCCTTGTTCGGCCGCACCTGGAGTATGGTGTGCAGTTCTGGTCGCCCCCTCAGGAAAGATATTGAGAGGCTGGAGCGAGTGCAGGCGAGGGCCACAAAGTTAGTCCCTTCCGTTAGGCATATGGGCTACAATCGACGGTTACGCGCCCTGAACTTGTTTTCGCTTGAAACTCGGAGGCTGCGCGGTCAACTGATCGAGGTTTTCAAGCTCTTACGCGGTTCAACGATGTCGATTTTAGAAGTATGTTTAGTTTAAATGATAACCCAACTCGCAACAATGGTTGGAAGTTGGATTTGAAACGGTTTAGGACTAGTGTGTGTGGGAATTACTTTACGTATAAGATCTGTGACACATGGAACAGGTTACCTTGGAAGTTGTGAACAGTTCCTCTGTGGATCAGTTCAAGAAAAGGGTAGACGAAATCTTGCACATATTTGAGTGTGTAAAGACATTTAGGACCTCAGTTTGCGGAAATTTCTTTTCCTATAAAATAGTTAATATCTGGAACCAACTTCCCTCAAAGGTTGTTTCCAGTCAAAGTGTAAATGTGTTTGAAAATAGGCTAGACAAAGTACTGAATACTCTCATAGTTTAAGACTAAAACATATGAAAACTCTGCAGGAGATCGCTTGCACGGTGTCTCTGTGAGCAAGCTAAATATAGAGCTATTTATATATTCTCCACTTTCCTGTAAAATTTCCTTGGCTACTTTTCCAGGGTCAAGGTATTTTCTTCAACCTTTTTCCGTACCTGCCTCTGGCAGGGAGGGATCGGAGGGTGGGGAGAGAGCCTTCTACTTTTCTATCCAGTTTTCTACTACTGCTAGGATAGTTGAAAGAAAAATAAACTTTTACAAAATTTTCCCTGGCACCCGTTGCCATTGGTACCTCGTCGGTATGGGCCGCAAGGCCTTTTGAGGTACTTCTTTTCCTTGTAACTCCTTGTAACTCTCTCTCTCCATCCTCTCTCTCTCTCTCCATCCTCTCTCTCTCTCTCCATCCTCTCTCTCTCTCCATCCTCTCTCTCTCTCTCCATCCTCTCTTTATAACTAGGACCCCGCAAACCAGCAATTGATCCTTCTCCCCAAACAGTTAAACCTACTCCCCCAGCAGTCGGTCCAGCAGTCGGTCCTCTTCCCCCAGCAGTTAGTCCCCTCCCCCAGCAGTTAGTCCCCCTCCAACAGCAGTTAGTCCCCTCCAACAGCAGTTAGTCCCACCCCAGTAGTTAGATCAACTGCGTCGGGAAACGACTCAGGCCAGTTAGGAAAAATCACAACTTAAAATCACTCAAAACTGTGCTCTTCAATGCTAGGTCAATTAGAAACAAACTAATGGAATTTATAGCGCTTGTCAAAACTGAGAACTTTGATATCATCGGAATAACGGAATCCTGGATTCATTCTGAATCAAGGGATTTTGTAGGAGAATTTGAAATGGTAGGTTACAAAATGTTTCACAAAGATAGGAACGGAATGGAAGGCGGTGGTGTACTTTTGTATGCTCGGGACTCCCTGCACCCGGTGAACAGTAATATCGTATCTGCTCATGAAATTTTGGGAATTGATCTAAACCTAATAATAAAGTAGTGCAGCTACTTCCAGTATATAGACCACCTCACCCCGCGGATAAGGATATAAACTTGTATAACAAATTAAGCAGAATAGTGAATAATAAGATCAGTGCGATTTTTGGTGATTTTAATTGAGGTAATGTAAATTGGGAAAACAAAACAGCTGATGCTGAGGGCTCAAGACTGTTGGAATTTGCCGATGATAACTTATTAAGTCAATGGGTTGACGGGCCTACTAGGGGTAATAAAACTAGACCTCATATTCACGCACGAAGAAGACCTAGTCTCTAACCTGACTATTGGTGAAAATTTAAGTAACAGCGATCATAATTTGATTAGGTTTGACCTCAGGGTTCCAGTTAATACACGCGAAAAGACTCGTGAAAGACTGGATTTCTCGAGAGCAAATTTTGAAAGCTTCGGAAGTAGTTTAGACACACTTTAAGTTCTAATAAGTGAGGATGTCAATGTCACCTGGAGCTCATATAAGGATCAATTTAGAATATTACAGAACACTTTTATACCCACTAAAATGGTTTCCTTGTCAACAAAGTCACCGAAATGGTTTAACAATGAAATTAGGAGGGCTATTACGGGAAGAAATAGAGCCTACAAACTACTTAAGTCGCATTTCAACCACACTAATTCAGGAAACTATATAAACCTACGTAGGAGGGTTAAGTCCTTAATTAGATCAGCCAAACGTGATGAAGAAGCTAGATCAATCGAGTTAGGGAAAGTTCCAACCGACTGAAAGTTAGCAAATGTAACACCAATCTTTAAAAAGGGTGATAGGGAAAATCCTTGTAATTACCGCCCGATCAGTTTAACATCAGTTGTCGGCAAACTGTTGGAATCCATCATTACAAAACGTATTGTGTATCACATTGAATCTAACATTCTAATTTTTTATTCTCAACATGGATTTAGGCGACATAGATCCTGTCTGACAAACCTGTTAGAGTTTTTCCATAATATGCATACACTGTACGATGCAAGAAGGCAATAGATATAGTGTATCTCGACTTTCAAAAAGCCTTTGGCAAAGTCCCTCACGCTAGATTGATGGCTAAAGTCAAAGGACTAGGAATCACCGGGCTCGTTTCCAACTGGATTGAGGATTGGTTAAAAGATAGAAAGCAGAGAGTGGTAATAAATGGAGTGGCTTCGGAGTGGGCGCCGGTCATCAGTGGTGTCCCACAGGGTTCCGTTCTGGGGCCTTTACATTTTATCATCTATATTAACGATATAGACGTCGGGCTTCTAAGTGCAATCTCAAATTTGCAGACGATACGAAATTAGGAAGTAGTGTAGGTACTGAGGAGGGCGTTAGAACGCTTCAGAACGATCTTGACAGGTTGGGCGAGTGGTCTGCTACTTGGCAGATGCCATTCAACTTGGACAAATGTAAGGTAATGCACCTAGGTTATAAAAACCCGAAGACCGATTACTCTCTCTTGGGAAGGAACTTGACGGAGACCGATCTAGAGAAAGACTTAGGAGTCTATATCAGCAACGATCTGAAACCGTCGAAGCACTGTGCAGAAGTCGAAAAGAGGGCCTTAAAATTATTAGGTTATATTAAAAGACAGTTCCAGTTTCGGAACAAGGAGACTGTAATGTCTCTTTATAATTCTCTAGTCAGACCTCAACTGGAATACTGTCCGCAGTTTTGGTCTCCATCCCTCAGGAAGGATATAGAAAGGTTAGAAAGAGTACAAGCAAGGGCTACAAAATTGATCCCTTCAATGAGAATGCAAAGCTACCAACGGAGATTGGAGCGCCTAAATCTGTTTAGCTTAGAAACGAGGAGGTTGCGGGGTCAGCTTATTCAAGTCTTCAAGATGCTCAAAGGAATAGACAGGGTAGATTACAGAAACTTATTCTCACTTAATGCCAATCCGACAAGAAATAATGGGTTTAAACTGGAACTAAAGACATTTACGACCTCTGTCTGCGGAAATTTCTTTTCCTATAAAATAGCTAATATCTGGAACCAACTTCCCTCAGAGGTTGTTTCCAGTGAAAGTGTAAATGTGTTTAAAAATAGGCTAGATAAAGTACTGAATACTCATAGTTTAAGATTAAAACATAAGAAAACTCTGCAGGAGTTCGCTTGCACGGTGTCTCTGTGAGCAAGCTAAATATAGAGCTATTTATATATTCTCCACTTTCCTGTAAAATTTCCTTGGCTACTTTTCCAGGGTCAAAGTATTTTCTTCAACCTTTGTCCGTACCTGCCTCTGGCAGGGAGGGAGCGGAGGGTGGGGAGAGAGCCTTCTACTTTTCTATCCAGTTTTCTACTACTGCTAGGATAGTTGAAACAAAAATAAACTTTTAATAACAGGAACCTCCCAGAGTGGACAGAAAGGTCTCTGAGGCTTCCTCTTGTCCTTGTAAATCCTTGTAACTCTCTCCATCCCTCTCTCTCTCTCTCTCTCCTCTCTCTCTCTCTCTCTCTCTCCATCCTCTCTCTCTCTCTCTCTCCATCCTCTCTCTCTCTCTCTCCCTCCTTCTCTCTCTCTCCTCCTCGCTCTCTCTCCATCCTCTCTCTCTCTCTCCTCTCTCTCTCTCTCTCTCTCTCCTCTCTCTCTCTCTCTCTCTCAATCCTCTCTCTCTCCCCATCCTCTCTCTCTCTCTCTCAATCCTCTCTCTCTCCCCATCCTCTCTCTCTCTCCCCATCCTCTCTGGGGAGCCCTGGCTGTTCGGGAAACGGGTCGTGCTAGGGGGCGGTCAGAATAGGGAAGGCTCCCTCCGTGCAATGCTTTTTAATGCTAGGTCAATTAGGAACAAGTTTTGCGAGCTACAGGCGCTCTTAGCATCAGAATACCAGGATATCGTTGCTATCACCGAGTCCTGGATTCATACTGATCGTAGGGACTACGTTGGGGAGTTCGAAATTCCCGGGTATAGAATGTTTCGCAAAGACCGCACCCGTGGGGAGGGGGGTGGGGTACTAATATACGTCAGAGACACGTTGAGTCCGGTTGACTGCCAGTTCCGGTCGGAACGGGAGCTGCTTGGCGTCGATCTGAACGTGGGAGGGACGAACTATAGGTTAATCTTGGTGTACAGACCTCCGCATCTCCTCCTCGAGGACGATACAGCCCTGTACACCGAACTCAGTAGCCTGCTAGGGATAGGGTGTGTGTAGTTTTAGGAGACTTCAACTGTCGCGGCATAAAGTGGGAAAACAGGACTGCCGATGCTGAAGGGAGGAGGCTAGTTGACTTTGCTGATGAGAACTTCCTCACTCAGTGGGTCAACGAGCCTACACGAGGTGAAAGCGTTCTAGACTTAGTATTCACGACCGAAGACAACCTCGTCACTGGCCTCACCGTTGACGAATCGTTGGGCGGGAGTGATCACGGTCTTATTAGGTTCCGTGTGTGCATCCCTCGGGTGAAGCGTAGTAACTCGAGAGGCAGTAAGCTCGATCTCCGGCGGGCGAACTTTGTTAGCCTCAGGGATAGCGTAGCAGAGATGGGGTTAGAGGTTGGCGGCGATGTTGAGGGAGTGTGGAGTGCATTCCGGGATGAGTTTATGGTGCTGCAGTCTGCTGCCATACCCTCAAAACCGGTCACCCCTGCTTCAACGCAGCCTAAGTGGTTCAATCGTGGCATCGCTTCGGCTATCCGAAATAGGAAAGTAGCGTATAGGAGAGCGAAGGCCAATCGTTCCCACGAGAACACTGAAGCGTATGTCCGCCTGTGTAGGGAAGTGAAGGCGAAGGTTAGGCTAGCGAAACGTAACGAAGAACTACGGGTGGCAAGCCTCTGCAAGGGGAACCCTAAGGAGTTCTTCAGTTATGTTAATAGTAGAAAGCCCATTAGAAGCATGATAGGTCCTTTAAAGGACGGAAGCGGCGTTCTGCGGACCTCCGACGCGGACATCGCTAATGTGCTTAATGAGTACTTTGCGGGAGTGTTCACCAGGGAGGATACCCGCGTCATCCCCGAGCCAGCTGTGAGGCAGGAAGGTGCTGGCCTGGATAGTGTTAGATGTACCGCGACAGTCGTTGCTCATGAATAGACAAACTGAGCGCGTTTAAGGCACCTGGGCCAGACCAGTTTCTCCCCAGTGTTTTGCGAGAAGTGCGCGACCAGGTGGCTCCCCACCTGGCTACAGTCTTCAACAAATCGTTGGTGATGGGCCATGTGCCTGGTGACTGGAGGGAGGCCAACGTGACCCCTATCTTTAAGAAAGGGGATCACGAAAGTCCAGGGAACTATCGTCCTATTAGTCTCACTTCAGTTGTAGGTAAATTATTAGAAAGGATAATAGCTGATAGAATCGTTGACCATTTGGATTCCTACAAGCTGCTTGGGGACTCCCAACATGGGTTTAGACGGCATAGGTCGTGTCTCACCAACTTGCTCGAGTTTTTCCACGTCATGTTGAGTGAGTACGATAAGAGTAGGGCGATTGATATACTTTATCTCGACTTTCAGAAAGCCTTTGATAAGGTACCTCACCGCCGGCTAATGGCGAAAGTGCGCGCGCTGGGTATCGGTGGGGAAATAGGTAGGTGGATTGAAAACTGGCTGAGGAATAGGCGGCAGAGGGTGGTAATTAAAGGGGCTAGTTCGGGTTGGGCCTCGGTCACTAGTGGGGTTCCTCAGGGTTCCGTTTTGGGGCCACTGTTGTTTACCATTTACATAAATGATATCGACGGTGGCATCGTCAGTCGGATCGCCAAATTCGCTGATGACACCAAGCTTGGGGCCAATGTTGGGACGCCCGAAGCGATCGAGGAACTGCGTGCGGACCTAGGTAGGATAGGAGAGTGGTCCGAAAAATGGCAAATGCCGTTTAACTTGGGTAAATGCAAAGTGATGCACATTGGCTACGCCAATCCCAAGTCGGACTACTCGATGTTGGGCAGTAATATCGAGGTGACTGATTTAGAAAAGGACTTGGGTGTGCTAATTAGCAGCGACCTTAAGTTTACGAAACAGTGTGTAGAGGTGGAAAAGAAAGCCCAGAAACTATTGGGTTATATCAGGAGGCAATTTCAGTTTCGGAACAAGGAGATTGTGCTCTCACTGTACAATTCCCTTGTTCGGCCGTACCTGGAGTATGCTGTGCAGTTCTGGTCGCCCACCCTCAGGAAAGATATTGAGAGGCTGGAGCGAGTGCAGGCGAGGGCCACAAAGTTAATCCCTTCCGTTAGGCATATGGGCTACAATCGACGGTTACGCGCCCTGAACTTGTTTTCGCTTGAAACTCGGAGGCTGCGCGGTCAACTGATCGAGGTTTTCAAGCTCTTACGAGGGTTCAACGATGTCGATTTTAGAAGTATGTTTAGTGTAAATGATAACCCAACTCGCAACAATGGTTGGAAGTTGGATTTGAAACGGTTTAGGACTAGTGTGTGTGGGAATTACTTTACGTATAAGATCTGTGACACATGGAACAGGTTACCTTGGAAGTTGTGAACAGTTCCTCTGTGGATCAGTTCAAGAAAAGGTTAGACGAAATCTTGCACACTATTTGAGTGTGTAAAGACATTTAGGACCTCAGTCTGCGGAAATTTCTTTTCCTATAAAATAGTTAATATCTGGAACCAACTTCCCTCAGAGGTTGTTTCCAGTCAAAGTGTAAATCTGTTTAAAAATAGGCTAGACAAAGTACTGAACACACTCATAGTTTAAGATTAAAACCTCAGAAAACTCTGCAGGAGTTCGCTTGCTCGGTGTCTCTGTGAGCAAGCTAAATATAGAGCTATTTATAGTATTCTCCACTTTCCTGTAAAATTTCCTTGGCTACTTTTCCAGGGTCAAGGTATTTTGTTCAACCTTTTTCCGTACCTGCCTCTGGCAGGGAGGGAGCGGAGGGTGGGGAGAGAGCCTTCTACTTTTCTATCCAGTTTTCTACTACTGCTAGGATAGTTGAAAGAAAAATAAACTTTTACAAAATTTTCCCTGGCACCCGTTGCCATTGGTACCTCGTCGGTATGGGCCGCAAGGCCTTTTGAGGTACTTCTTTTCCTTGTAACTCCTTGTAACTCTCTCTCTCCATCCTCTCTCTCTCTCTCCATCCTCTCTCTCTCTCTCCATCCTCTCTTTTTAAACTAGGACCCCCCAAACCAGCAATTGATCCTTCTCCCCAAACAGTTAAACCTACTCCCCCAGCAGTCGGTCCAGCAGTCGGTCCTCCTCTCCCAGCAGTTAGTCCCCTCCCCCAGCAGTTAGTCCCCCTCCAACAGCAGTTAGTCCCCCTCCAACAGCAGTTAGTCCCCCTCCAACAGCAGTTAGTCCCACTTCCCCAGTAGTTAGTTCAACTGCGTCGGGAAACGACTCAGGCCAGTTAGGAAAAATCACAACTTAAAATCACTCAAAACTGTGCTCTTCAATGCTAGGTCAATTAGAAACAAACTAATGGAATTTATAGCGCTTGTCAAAACTGAGAACTTTGATATCATCGGAATAACGGAATCCTGGATTCATTCTGAATCAAGGGATTTTGTAGGAGAATTTGAAACGGTAGGTTACAAAATGTTTCACAAAGATAGGAACGGAATGGAAGGCGGTGGTGTACTTTTGTATGCTCGGGACTCCCTGCACCCGGTGAACAGTAATATCGTATCTGCTCATGAAATTTTGGGAATTGATCTAAACCTAAATAATAAAGTAGTGCAGCTACTTCCAGTATATAGACCACCTCACTACCCCGCGGATAAGGATATAAACTTGTATAACAAATTAAGCAGAATAGTGAATAATAAGATCAGTGCGATTTTTGGTGATTTTAATTGTGGTAATGTAAATTGGGAAAACAAAACAGCTGATGCTGAGGGCTCAAGACTGTTGGAATTTGCCGATGATAACTTATTAAGTCAATGGGTTGACGGGCCTACTAGGGGTAATAATAAACTAGACCTCATATTCACGCACGAAGAAGACCTAGTCTCTAACCTGACTATTGGTGAAAATTTAAGTAACAGCGATCATAATTTGATTAGGTTTGACCTCAGGGTTCCAGTTAATACACGCGAAAAGACTCGTGAAAGACTGGATTTCTCGAGAGCAAATTTTGAAAGCTTCCGAAGTAGTTTAGACACACTTGATGTTCTAATAAGTGAGGATGTCAATGTCACCTGGAGCTCATATAAGGATCAATTTAGAATATTACAGAACACTTTTATACCCACTAAAATAGTTTCCTTGTCAACAAAGTCACCGAAATGGTTTAACAATAAATTAGGAGGGCTATTACGGGAAGAAATAGAGCCTACAAACTACTTAAGTCGCATTTCAACCATACTAATTCAGAAAACTATATAAACCTACGTAGGAGGGTTAAGTCCTTAATTAGATCAGCCAAACGTGATGAAGAAGCTAGAGTTGCCTCACTCTGTAAAGTTAACCCTAAAGAATTTTTTGCCCATGTTAATAGCAGAAAGCCAATTAAAAATTCTGTAGGCCCCTTAAAAGATAAAAATGGCCTACTGAAATTCGGTGATAAAGATATAGCTAATACGTTAAACGAGTTCTTCGTTACAGTCTTCACGGAGGAAGAAACAATGGAAGTGCCAAGTCCTCGGATTACATATGACGGTGACCAGCCCGTAGAGACCATAAGTTTTACGAGAAATGAGGTACAGCAATTAATTGATAAGATGAACAAATACAAATCACCTGGCCCCGACTTATTTCTTCCAAGGGTATTAAAAGAGGTTAGCCACAATGTTGTTGACGACTTAGTAGCCATGTTCAAACAATCAATCGAGTTAGGGAAAGTTCCAACCGACTGAAAGTTAGCAAATGTAACACCAATCTTTAAAAAGGGTGATAGGGAAAATCCTTGTAATTACCGCCCGATCAGTTTAACATCAGTTGTCGGCAAACTGTTGGAATCCATCATTACAAAACGTATTGTGTATCACATTGAATCTAACATTCTAATTTTTTATTCTCAACATGGATTTAGGCGACATAGATCCTGTCTGACAAACCTGTTAGAGTTTTTCCATAATATGCATACACTGTACGATGCAAGAAAGGCAATAGATATAGTGTATCTCGACTTTCAAAAAGCCTTTGGCAAAGTCCCTCACGCTAGATTGATGGCTAAAGTCAAAGGACTAGGAATCACCGGGCTCGTTTCCAACTGGATTGAGGATTGGTTAAAAGATAGAAAGCAGAGAGTGGTAATAAATGGAGTGGCTTCGGAGTGGGCGCCGGTCATCAGTGGTGTCCCACAGGGTTCCGTTCTGGGGCCTTTACATTTTATCATCTATATTAACGATATAGACGTCGGGCTTCTAAGTGCAATCTCAAAATTTGCAGACGATACGAAATTAGGAAGTAGTGTAGGTACTGAGGAGGGCGTTAGAACGCTTCAGAACGATCTTGACAGGTTGGGCGAGTGGTCTGCTACTTGGCAGATGCCATTCAACTTGGACAAATGTAAGGTAATGCACCTAGGTTATAAAAACCCGAAGACCGATTACTCTCTCTTGGGAAGGAACTTGACGGAGACCGATCTAGAGAAAGACTTAGGAGTCTATATCAGCAACGATCTGAAACCGTCGAAGCACTGTGCAGAAGTCGAAAAGAGGGCCTTAAAATTATTAGGTTATATTAAAAGACAGTTCCAGTTTCGGAACAAGGAGACTGTAATGTCTCTTTATAATTCTCTAGTCAGACCTCAACTGGAATACTGTCCGCAGTTTTGGTCTCCATCCCTCAGGAAGGATATAGAAAGGTTAGAAAGAGTACAAGCAAGGGCTACAAAATTGATCCCTTCAATGAGAATGCAAAGCTACCAACGGAGATTGGAGCGCCTAAATCTGTTTAGCTTAGAAACGAGGAGGTTGCGGGGTCAGCTTATTCAAGTCTTCAAGATGCTCAAAGGAATAGACAGGGTAGATTACAGAAACTTATTCTCACTTAATGCCAATCCGACAAGAAATAATGGGTTTAAACTGGAACTAAAGACATTTACGACCTCTGTCTGCGGAAATTTCTTTTCCTATAAAATAGCTAATATCTGGAACCAACTTCCCTCAGAGGTTGTTTCCAGTGAAAGTGTAAATGTGTTTAAAAATAGGCTAGATAAAGTACTGAATACTCTCATAGTTTAAGATTAAAACATAAGAAAACTCTGCAGGAGTTCGCTTGCACGGTGTCTCTGTGAGCAAGCTAAATATAGAGCTATTTATATATTCTCCACTTTCCTGTAAAATTTCCTTCGCTACTTTTCCAGGGTCAAAGTATTTTCTTCAACCTTTGTCCGTACCTGCCTCTAGCAGGGAGGGAGCGGAGGGTGGGGAGAGAGCCTTCTACTTTTCTATCCAGTTTTCTACTACTGCTAGGATAGTTGAAACAAAAATAAACTTTTAATAACAGGAACCTCCCAGAGTGGACAGAAAGGTCTCTGAGGCTTCCTCTTGTCCTTGTAAATCCTTGTAACTCTCTCCATCCCCTCTCTCTCTCTCCATCCTCTCTCTCTCTCCATCCTCTCTCTCTCTCTCTCTCTCCATCCTCTCTCTCTCTCCATCCTCTCTCTCTCTCTCTCCCAATCCTCTCTCTCTCTCTCCATCCTCGCTCTCTCTCTGAATCTCTCTCTCTCTCTCTCTCTCTCTCTCTCTCAATCCTCTCTCTCTCTCTCTCAATCCTCTCTCTCTCCCCATCCTCTCTCTCTCCCCATCCTCTCTGGAGAGCCCTGGCTGTTCGGGAAACGGGTCGTGCTAGGGGGCGGTCAGAATAGGGAAGGCTCCCTCCGTGCAATGCTTTTTAATGCTAGGTCAATTAGGAACAAGTTTTGCGAGCTACAGGCGCTCTTAGCATCAGAATACCAGGATATCGTTGCTATCACCGAGTCCTGGATTCATACTGATCGTAGGGACTACGTTGGGGAGTTCGAAATTCCCGGGTATAGAATGTTTCGCAAAGACCGCACCCGTGGGGAGGGGGGTGGGGTACTAATATACGTCAGAGACACGTTGAGTCCGGTTGACTGCCAGTTCCGGTCGGAACGGGAGCTGCTTGGCGTCGATCTGAACGTGGGAGGGACGAACTATAGGTTAATCTTGGTGTACAGACCTCCGCATCTCCTCCTCGAGGACGATACAGCCCTGTACACCGAACTCAGTAGCCTGCTAGGGGATAGGGTGTGTGTAGTTTTAGGAGACTTCAACTGTCGCGGCATAAAGTGGGAAAACAGGACTGCCGATGCTGAAGGGAGGAGGCTAGTTGACTTTGCTGATGAGAACTTCCTCACTCAGTGGGTCAACGAGCCTACACGAGGTGAAAGCGTTCTAGACTTAGTATTCACGACCGAAGACAACCTCGTCACTGGCCTCACCGTTGACGAATCGTTGGGCGGGAGTGATCACGGTCTTATTAGGTTCTGTGTGTGCATCCCTCGGGTGAAGCATAGTAACTCGAGAGGCAGTAAGCTCGATCTCCGGCGGGCGAACTTTGTTAGCCTCAGGGATAGCGTAGCAGAGATGGGGTTAGAGGTTGGCGGCGATGTTGAGGGAGTGTGGAGTGCATTCCGGGATGAGTTTATGGTGCTGCAGTCTGCTGCCATACCCTCAAAACCGGTCACCCCTGCTTCAACGCAGCCTAAGTGGTTCAATCGTGGCATCGCTTCGGCTATCCGAAATAGGAAAGTAGCGTATAGGAGAGCGAAGGCCAATCGTTCCCACGAGAACACTGAAGCGTATGTCCGCCTGTGTAGGGAAGTGAAGGCGAAGGTTAGGCTAGCGAAACGTAACGAAGAACTACGGGTGGCAAGCCTCTGCAAGGGGAACCCTAAGGAGTTCTTCAGTTATGTTAATAGTAGAAAGCCCATTAGAAGCATGATAGGTCCTTTAAAGGACGGAAGCGGCGTTCTGCGGACCTCCGACGCGGACATCGCTAATGTGCTTAATGAGTACTTTGCGGGAGTGTTCACCAGGGAGGATACCCGCGTCATCCCCGAGCCAGCTGTGAGGCAGGAAGGTGCTGGCCTGGATAGTGTTAGATGTACCGCGACAGTCGTTGCTCATGAATAGACAAACTGAGCGCGTTTAAGGCTCCTGGGCCAGACCAGTTTCTCCCCAGTGTTTTGCGAGAAGTGCGCGACCAGGTGGCTCCCCACCTGGCTACAGTCTTCAACAAATCGTTGGTGATGGGTCATGTGCCTGGTGACTGGAGGGAGGCCAACGTGACCCCTATCTTTAAGAAAGGGGATCACGAAAGTCCAGGGAACTATCGTCCTATTAGTCTCACTTCAGTTGTAGGTAAATTATTAGAAAGGATAATAGCTGATAGAATCGTTGACCATTTGGATTCCTACAAGCTGCTTGGGGACTCCCAACATGGGTTTAGACGGCATAGGTCGTGTCTCACCAACTTGCTCGAGTTTTTCCACGTCATGTTGAGTGAGTACGATAAGAGTAGGGCGATTGATATACTTTATCTCGACTTTCAGAAAGCCTTTGATAAGGTACCTCACCGCCGGCTAATGGCGAAAGTGCGCGCGCTGGGTATCGGTGGGGAAATAGGTAGGTGGATTGAAAACTGGCTGAGGAATAGGCGGCAGAGGGTGGTAATTAAAGGGGCTAGTTCGGGTTGGGCCTCGGTCACTAGTGGGGTTCCTCAGGGTTCCGTTTTGGGGCCACTGTTGTTTACCATTTACATAAATGATATCGACGGTGGCATCGTCAGTCGGATCGCCAAATTCGCTGATGACACCAAGCTTGGGGCCAATGTTGGGACGCCCGAAGCGATCGAGGAACTGCGTGCGGACCTAGGTAGGATAGGAGAGTGGTCCGAAAAATGGCAAATGCCGTTTAACTTGGGTAAATGCAAAGTGATGCACATTGGCTACGCCAATCCCAAGTCGGACTACTCGATGTTGGGTAGTAATATCGAGGTGACTGATTTAGAAAAGGACTTGGGTGTGCTAATTAGCAGCGATCTTAAGTTTACGAAACAGTGTGTAGAGGTGGAAAAGAAAGCCCAGAAACTATTGGGTTATATCAGGAGGCAATTTCAGTTTCGGAACAAGGAGATTGTGCTCTCACTGTACAATTCCCTTGTTCGGCCGCACCTGGAGTATGGTGTGCAGTTCTGGTCGCCCACCCTCAGGAAAGATATTGAGAGGCTGGAGCGAGTGCAGGCGAGGGCCACAAAGTTAGTCCCTTCCGTTAGGCATATGGGCTACAATCGACGGTTACGCGCCCTGAACTTGTTTTCGCTTGAAACTCGGAGGCTGCGCGGTCAACTGATCGAGGTTTTCAAGCTCTTACGCGGGTTCAACGATGTCGATTTTAGAAGTATGTTTAGTTTAAATGATAACCCAACTCGCAACAATGGTTGGAAGTTGGATTTGAAACGGTTTAGGACTAGTGTGTGTGGGAATTACTTTACGTATAAGATCTGTGACACATGGAACAGGTTACCTTGGAAGTTGTGAACAGTTCCTCTGTGGATCAGTTCAAGAAAAGGGTAGACGAAATCTTGCACAATATTTGAGTGTGTAAAGACATTTAGGACCTCAGTTTGCGGAAATTTCTTTTCCTATAAAATAGTTAATATCTGGAACCAACTTCCCTCAAAGGTTGTTTCCAGTCAAAGTGTAAATGTGTTTGAAAATAGGCTAGACAAAGTACTGAATACTCTCATAGTTTAAGACTAAAACATATGAAAACTCTGCAGGAGATCGCTTGCACGGTGTCTCTGTGAGCAAGCTAAATATAGAGCTATTTATATATTCTCCACTTTCCTGTAAAATTTCCTTGGCTACTTTTCCAGGGTCAAGGTATTTTCTTCAACCTTTTTCCGTACCTGCCTCTGGCAGGGAGGGATCGGAGGGTGGGGAGAGAGCTTCTACTTTTCTATCCAGTTTTCTACTACTGCTAGGATAGTTGAAAAGAAATAAACTTTTACAAAATTTTCCCTGGCCCCGTTGCCATTGGTACCATCGTCGGTATGGGCCGCAAGCCTTTTGAGGTACTTTCTTTTCCTTGTAACTCCTTGTAACTCTCTCTCTCCATCCTCTCTCTCTCTCTCCATCCTCTCTCTCTCTCTCCATCCTCTCTCTCTCTCCATCCTCTCTCTCTCTCTCCATCCTCTCTTTATACTAGGACCCCGCAAACCAGCAATTGATCCTTCTCCCAAACAGTTAAACCTACTCCCCCAGCAGTCGGTCCAGCAGTCGGTCCTCTTCCCCCAGCAGTTAGTCCCCTCCCCCAGCAGTTAGTCCCCTCCAACAGCAGTTAGTCCCCTCCAACAGCAGTTAGTCCCACCTCCCAGTAGTTAGATCAACTGCGTCGGGAAACGACTCAGGCCAGTTAGGAAAAATCACAACTTAAATCACTCAAAACTGTGCTCTTCAATGCTAGGTCAATTAGAAACAACTAATGGAATTTATAGCGCTTGTCAAAACTGAGAACTTTGATATCATCGGAATAACGGAATCCTGGATTCATTCTGAATCAAGGGATTTTGTAGGAGAATTTGAAATGGTAGGTTACAAAATGTTTCACAAAGATAGGAACGGAATGGAAGGCGGTGGTGTACTTTTGTATGCTCGGGACTCCCTGCACCCGGTAAACAGTAATATCGTATCTGCTCATGAAAGTTGGGAATTGATCTAAACCTAAATAATAAAGTAGTGCAGCTACTTCCAGTATATAGACCACCTCACTACCCCGCGGATAAGGATATAAACTTGTATAACAAATTAAGCAGAATAGTGAATAATAAGATCAGTGCGATTTTTGGTGATTTTAATTGTGGTAATGTAAATTGGGAAAACAAAACAGCTGATGCTGAGGGCTCAAGACTGTTGGAATTTGCCGATGATAAACTATTAAGTCAATGGTTGACGGCCTACTAGGGGTAATAATAAACTAGACCTCATATTCACGCACGAAGAAGACCTAGTCTCTAACCTGACTATTGGTGAAATTTAAGTAACAGCGATCATAATTTGATTAGGTTTGACCTCAGGGTTCCAGTTAATACACGCGAAAGACTCGTGAAAGACTGGATTTCTCGAGAGCAAATTTTGAAAGCTTCGGAAGTAGTTTAGACACACTTTAAGTTCTAATAAGTGAGGATGTCAATGTCACCTGGAGCTCATATAAGGATCAATTTAGAATATTACAGAACACTTTTATACCCACTAAAATGGTTTCCCTTGTCACAAAGTCACCGAAATGGTTTAACAATGAAATTAGGAGGGCTATTACGGGAAGAAATAGAGCCTACAAACTACTTAAGTCGCATTTCAACCACCTAATTCAGAAACTATATAAACCTACGTAGGAGGGGTTAAGTCCTTAATTAGATCAGCCAAACGTGATGAAGAAGCTAGAGTTGCCTCACTCTGTAAAGTTAACCCTTTACAGAGACCATAAGTTTTACGAGAAATGAGGTACAGCAATTAATTGATAAGATGAACAAATACAAATCACCTGGCCCCGACTTATTTCTTCCAAGGGTATTAAAAGAGGTTAGCCACAATGTTGTTGACGACTTAGTAGCCATGTTCAAACAATCAATCGAGTTAGGGAAAGTTCCAACCGACTGAAAGTTAGCAAATGTAACACCAATCTTTAAAAAGGGTGATAGGGAAAATCCTTGTAATTACCGCCCGATCAGTTTAACATAAGTTGTCAGCAAACTGTTGGAATCCATCATTACAAAACGTATTGTGTATCACATTGAATCTAACATTCTAATTTTTTATTCTCAACATGGATTTAGGCGACATAGATCCTGTCTGACAAACCTGTTAGAGTTTTTCCATAATATGCATACACTGTACGATGCAAGTAAGGCAATAGATATAGTGTATCTCGACTTTCAAAAAGCCTTTGGCAAAGTCCCTCACGCTAGATTGATGGTGAAAGTCAAAGGACTAGGAATCACCGGGCTCGTTTCCAACTGGATTGAGGATTGGTTAAAAGATAGAAAGCAGAGAGTGGTAATAAATGGAGTGGCTTCGGAGTGGGCGCCGGTCATCAGTGGTGTCCCACAGGGTTCCGTTCTGGGGCCTTTACATTTTATCATCTATATTAACGATATAGACGTCGGGCTTCTAAGTGCAATCTCAAAATTTGCAGACGATACGAAATTAGGAAGTAGTGTAGGTACTGAGGAGGGCGTTAGAACGCTTCAGAACGATCTTGACAGGTTGGGCGAGTGGTCTGCTACTTGGCAGATGCCATTCAACTTGGACAAATGTAAGGTAATGCACCTAGGTTATAAAAACCCGAAGACCGATTACTCTCTCTTGGGAAGGAACTTGACGGAGACCGATCTAGAGAAAGACTTAGGAGTCTATATCACAACGATCTGAAACCGTCGAAGCACTGTGCAGAAGTCGAAAAGAGGGCCTTAAAATTATTAGGTTATATTAAAAGACAGTTCCAGTTTCGGAACAAGGAGACTGTAATGTCTCTTATAATTCTCTAGTCAGACCTCAACTGGAATACTGTCCGCAGTTTTGGTCTCCATCCCTCAGGAAGGATATAGAAAGGTTAGAAAGAGTACAAGCAAGGGCTACAAAATTGATCCCTTCAATGAGAATGCAAAGCTACCAACGGAGATTGGAGCGCCTAAATCTGTTTAGCTTAGAAACGAGGAGGTTGCGGGGTCAGCTTATTCAAGTCTTCAAGATGCTCAAAGGAATAGACAGGGTAGATTACAAAACTTATTCTCACTTAATGCCAATCCGACAAGAAATAATGGGTTTAAAACTGGAACTAAAGACATTTACGACCTCTGTCTGCGGAAATTTCTTTTCCTATAAAATAGCTAATATCTGGAACCAACTTCCCTCAGAGGTTGTTTCCAGTGAAAGTGTAAATGTGTTTAAAAATAGGCTAGATAAAGTACTGAATACTCTCATAGTTTAAGATTAAAACATAAGAAAACTCTGCAGGAGTTCGCTTGCACGGTGTCTCTGTGAGCAAGCTAAATATAGAGCTATTTATATATTCTCCACTTTCCTGTAAAATTTCCTTGGCTACTTTTCCAGGGTCAAAGTATTTTCTTCAACCTTTGTCCGTACCTGCCTCTGGCAGGGAGGGAGCGGAGGGTGGGGAGAGAGCCTTCTACTTTTCTATCCAGTTTTCTACTACTGCTAGGATAGTTGAAACAAAAATAAACTTTTAATAACAGGAACCTCCCAGAGTGGACAGAAAGGTCTCTGAGGCTTCCTCTTGTCCTTGTAAATCCTTGTAACTCTCTCCATCCCCTCTCTCTCTCTCTCCATCCTCTCTCTCTCTCTCTCTCCTCCATCCTCTCTCTCTCTCTCTCTCTCCATCCTCTCTCTCTCTCTCTCCCAATCCTCTCTCTCTCTCTCCATCCTCGCTCTCTCTCTCAATCCTCTCTCTCTCTCTCTCTCTCTCAATCCTCTCTCTCTCTCTCTCTCTCATCCTCTCTCTCTCCCCTCCTCTCTCTCTCTCTCTCTCAATCCTCTCTCTCTCCCCATCCTCTCTCTCTCTCCCCATCCTCTCTGGGGAGCCCTGGCTGTTCGGGAAACGGGTCGTGCTAGGGGGCGGTCAGAATAGGGAAGGCTCCCTCCGTGCAATGCTTTTTAATGCTAGGTCAATTAGGAACAAGTTTTGCGAGCTACAGGCGCTCTTAGCATCAGAATACCAGGATATCGTTGCTATCACCGAGTCCTGGATTCATACTGATCGTAGGGACTACGTTGGGGAGTTCGAAATTCCCGGTATAGAATGTTTCGCAAAGACCGCACCCGTGGGGAGGGGGGTGGGGTACTAATATACGTCAGAGACACGTTGAGTCCGGTTGACTGCCAGTTCCGGTCGGAAGGGAGCTGCTTGGCGTCGATCTGAACGTGGGAGGGACGAACTATAGGTTAATCTTGGTGTACAGACCTCCGCATCTCCTCCTCGAGGACGATACAGCCCTGTACACCGAACTCAGTAGCCTGCTAGGGGATAGGGTGTGTGTAGTTTTAGGAGACTTCAACTGTCGCGGCATAAAGTGGGAAAACAGGACTGCCGATGCTGAAGGGAGGAGGCTAGTTTGACTTTGCTGATGAGAACTTCCTCACTCAGTGGGTCAACGAGCCTACACGAGGTGAAAGCGTTCTAGACTTAGTATTCACGACCGAAGACAACCTCGTCACTGCTGGCCTCACCGTTGACGAATCGTTGGGCGGGAGTGATCACGGTCTTATTAGGTTCTGTGTGTGCATCCCTCGGGTGAAGCGTAGTAACTCGAGAGGCAGTAAGCTCGATCTCCGGCGGGCGAACTTTGTTAGCCTCAGGGATAGCGTAGCAGAGATGGGGTTAGAGGTTGGCGGCGATGTTGAGGGAGTGTGGAGTGCATTCCGGGATGAGTTTATGGTGCTGCAGTCTGCTGCCATACCCTCAAAACCGGTCACCCCTGCTTCAACGCAGCCTAAGTGGTTCAATCGTGGCATCGCTTCGGCTATCCGAAATAGGAAAGTAGCGTATAGGAGAGCGAAGGCCAATCGTTCCCACGAGAACACTGAAGCGTATGTCCGCCTGTGTAGGGAAGTGAAGGCGAAGGTTAGGCTAGCGAAACGTAACGAAGAACTACGGGTGGCAAGCCTCTGCAAGGGGAACCCTAAGGAGTTCTTCAGTTATGTTAATAGTAGAAAGCCCATTAGAAGCATGATAGGTCCTTTAAAGGACGGAAGCGGCGTTCTGCGGACCTCCGACGCGGACATCGCTAATGTGCTTAATGAGTACTTTGCGGGAGTGTTCACCAGGGAGGATACCCGCGTCATCCCGAGCCAGCTGTGAGGCAGGAAGGTGCTGGCCTGGATAGTGTTAGATGTACCGCGGTCGTTGCTCATGAATAGACAAACTGAGCGCGTTTAAGGCTCCTGGGCCAGACCAGTTTCTCCCCAGTGTTTTGCGAGAAGTGCGCGACCAGGTGGCTCCCCACCTGGCTACAGTCTTCAACAAATCGTTGGTGATGGGCCATGTCCTGGTGACTGGAGGGAGGCCAACGTGACCCCTATCTTTAAGAAAGGGGATCACGAAAGTCCAGGGAACTATCGTCCTATTAGTCTCACTTCAGTTGTAGGTAAATTATTAGAAAGGATAATAGCTGATAGAATCGTTGACCATTTGGATTCCTACAAGCTGCTTGGGACTCCCAACATGGGTTTAGACGGCATAGGTCGTGTCTCACCAACTTGCTCGAGTTTTTCCACGTCATGTTGAGTGAGTACGATAAGAGTAGGGCGATTGATATACTTTATCTCGACTTTCAGAAAGCCTTTGATAAGGTACCTCACCGCCGGCTAATGGCGGAAGTGCGCGCGCTGGGTATCGGTGGGGAAATAGGTAGGTGGATTGAAAACTGGCTGAGGATAGCGGCAGAGGGTGGTAATTAAAGGGGCTAGTTCGGGTTGGGCCTCGGTCACTAGTGGGGTTCCTCAGGGTTCCGTTTTGGGGCCACTGTTGTTTACCATTTACATAAATGATATCGACGGTGGCATCGTCAGTCGGATCGCCAAATTCGCTGATGACACCAAGCTTGGGGCCAATGTTGGGACGCCCGAAGCGATCGAGGAACTGCGTGCGGACCTAGGTAGGATAGGAGAGTGGTCCGAAAAATGGCAAATGCCGTTTAACTTGGGTAAATGCAAAGTGATGCACATTGGCTACGCCAATCCCAAGTCGGACTACTCGATGTTGGGTAGTAATATCGAGGTGACTGATTTAGAAAAGGACTTGGGTGTGCTAATTAGCAGCGATCTTAAGTTTACGAAACAGTGTGTAGAGGTGGAAAAGAAAGCCCAGAAACTATTGGGTTATATCAGGAGGCAATTTCAGTTTCGGAACAAGGAGATTGTGCTCTCACTGTACAATTCCCTTGTTCGGCCGCACCTGGAGTATGGTGTGCAGTTCTGGTCGCCCACCCTCAGGAAAGATATTGAGAGGCTGGAGCGAGTGCAGGCGAGGGCCACAAAGTTAGTCCCTTCCGTTAGGCATATGGGCTACAATCGACGGTTACGCGCCCTGAACTTGTTTTCGCTTGAAACTCGGAGGCTGCGCGGTCAACTGATCGAGGTTTTCAAGCTCTTACGCGGGTTCAACGATGTCGATTTTAGAAGTATGTTTAGTTTAAATGATAACCCAACTCGCAACAATGGTTGGAAGTTGGATTTGAAACGGTTTAGGACTAGTGTGTGTGGGAATTACTTTACGTATAAGATCTGTGACACATGAACAGGTTACCTTGGAAGTTGTGAACAGTTCCTCTGTGGATCAGTTCAAGAAAAGGGTAGACGAAATCTTGCACAATATTTGAGTGTGTAAAGACATTTAGGACCTCAGTTTGCGGAAATTTCTTTTCCTATAAAATAGTTAATATCTGGAACCAACTTCCCTCAAAGGTTGTTTCCAGTCAAAGTGTAAATGTGTTTGAAAATAGGCTAGACAAAGTACTGAATACTCTCATAGTTTAAGACTAAAACATATGAAAACTCTGCAGGAGATCGCTTGCACGGTGTCTCTGTGAGCAAGCTAAATATAGAGCTATTTATATATTCTCCACTTTCCTGTAAAATTTCCTTGGCTACTTTTCCAGGGTCAAGGTATTTTCTTCAACCTTTTTCCGTACCTGCCTCTGGCAGGGAGGGATCGGAGGGTGGGGAGAGAGCCTTCTACTTTTCTATCCAGTTTACTACTACTGCTAGGATAGTTGAAAGAAAAATAAACTTTTACAAAATTTTCCCTGGCACCCGTTGCCATTGGTACCTCGTCGGTATGGGCCGCAAGGCCTTTTGAGGTACTTCTTTTCCTTGTAACTCCTTGTAACTCTCTCTCTCCATCCTCTCTCTCTCTCTCCATCCTCTCTCTCTCTCTCCATCCTCTCTCTCTCTCCATCCTCTCTCTCTCTCTCCATCCTCTCTTTATAACTAGGACCCCGCAAACCAGCAATTGATCCTTCTCCCCAAACAGTTAAACCTACTCCCCCAGCAGTCGGTCCAGCAGTCGGTCCTCTTCCCCCAGCAGTTAGTCCCCTCCCCCAGCAGTTAGTCCCCCTCCAACAGCAGTTAGTCCCCCTCCAACAGCAGTTAGTCCCACCTCCCCAGTAGTTAGATCAACTGCGTCGGGAAACGACTCAGGCCAGTTAGGAAAAATCACAACTTAAAATCACTCAAAACTGTGCTCTTCAATGCTAGGTCAATTAGAAACAAACTAATGGAATTTATAGCGCTTGTCAAAACTGAGAACTTTGATATCATCGGAATAACGGAATCCTGGATTCATTCTGAATCAAGGGATTTTGTAGGAGAATTTGAAATGGTAGGTTACAAAATGTTTCACAAAGATAGGAACGGAATGGAAGGCGGTGGTGTACTTTTGTATGCTCGGGACTCCCTGCACCCGGTAAACAGTAATATCGTATCTGCTCATGAAATGTTGGGAATTGATCTAAACCTAAATAATAAAGTAGTGCAGCTACTTCCAGTATATAGACCACCTCACTACCCCGCGGATAAGGATATAAACTTGTATAACAAATTAAGCAGAATAGTGAATAATAAGATCAGTGCGATTTTTGGTGATTTTAATTGTGGTAATGTAAATTGGGAAAACAAAACAGCTGATGCTGAGGGCTCAAGACTGTTGGAATTTGCCGATGATAACTTATTAAGTCAATGGGTTGACGGGCCTACTAGGGGTAATAATAAACTAGACCTCATATTCACGCACGAAGAAGACCTAGTCTCTAACCTGACTATTGGTGAAAATTTAAGTAACAGCGATCATAATTTGATTAGGTTTGACCTCAGGGTTCCAGTTAATACACGCGAAAAGACTCGTGAAAGACTGGATTTCTCGAGAGCAAATTTTGAAAGCTTCGGAAGTAGTTTAGACACACTTTAAGTTCTAATAAGTGAGGATGTCAATGTCACCTGGAGCTCATATAAGGATCAATTTAGAATATTACAGAACACTTTTATACCCACTAAAATGGTTTCCTTGTCAACAAAGTCACCGAAATGGTTTAACAATGAAATTAGGAGGGCTATTACGGGAAGAAATAGAGCCTACAAACTACTTAAGTCGCATTTCAACCACACTAATTCAGGAAACTATATAAACCTACGTAGGAGGGTTAAGTCCTTAATTAGATCAGCCAAACGTGATGAAGAAGCTAGAGTTGCCTCACTCTGTAAAGTTAACCCTTTACAGAGACCATAAGTTTTACGAGAAATGAGGTACAGCAATTAATTGATAAGATGAACAAATACAAATCACCTGGCCCCGACTTATTTCTTCCAAGGGTATTAAAAGAGGTTAGCCACAATGTTGTTGACGACTTAGTAGCCATGTTCAAACAATCAATCGAGTTAGGGAAAGTTCCAACCGACTGAAAGTTAGCAAATGTAACACCAATCTTTAAAAAGGGTGATAGGGAAAATCCTTGTAATTACCGCCCGATCAGTTTAACATCAGTTGTCGGCAAACTGTTGGAATCCATCATTACAAAACGTATTGTGTATCACATTGAATCTAACATTCTAATTTTTTATTCTCAACATGGATTTAGGCGACATAGATCCTGTCTGACAAACCTGTTAGAGTTTTTCCATAATATGCATACACTGTACGATGCAAGTAAGGCAATAGATATAGTGTATCTCGACTTTCAAAAAGCCTTTGGCAAAGTCCCTCACGCTAGATTGATGGCTAAAGTCAAAGGACTAGGAATCACCGGGCTCGTTTCCAACTGGATTGAGGATTGGTTAAAAGATAGAAAGCAGAGAGTGGTAATAAATGGAGTGGCTTCGGAGTGGGCGCCGGTCATCAGTGGTGTCCCACAGGGTTCCGTTCTGGGCCTTTACATTTTATCATCTATATTAACGATATAGACGTCGGGCTTCTAAGTGCAATCTCAAATTTGCAGACGATACGAAATTAGGAAGTAGTGTAGGTACTGAGGAGGGCGTTAGAACGCTTCAGAACGATCTTGACAGGTTGGGCGAGTGGTCTGCTACTTGGCAGATGCCATTCAACTTGGACAAATGTAAGGTAATGCACCTAGGTTATAAAAACCCGAAGACCGATTACTCTCTCTTGGGAAGGAACTTGACGGAGACCGATCTAGAGAAAGACTTAGGAGTCTATATCAGCAACGATCTGAAACCGTCGAAGCACTGTGCAGAAGTCGAAAAGAGGGCCTTAAAATTATTAGGTTATATTAAAAGACAGTTCCAGTTTCGGAACAAGGAGACTGTAATGTCTTTATAATTCTCTAGTCAGACCTCAACTGGAATACTGTCCGCAGTTTTGGTCTCCATCCCTCAGGAAGGATATAGAAAGGTTAGAAAGAGTACAAGCAAGGGCTACAAAATTGATCCCTTCAATGAGAATGCAAAGCTACCAACGGAGATTGGAGCGCCTAAATCTGTTTAGCTTAGAAACGAGGAGGTTGCGGGGTCAGCTTATTCAAGTCTTCAAGATGCTCAAAGGAATAGACAGGGTAGATTACAGAAACTTATTCTCACTTAATGCCAATCCGACAAGAAATAATGGGTTTAAACTGGAACTAAAGACATTTACGACCTCTGTCTGCGGAAATTTCTTTTCCTATAAAATAGCTAATATCTGGAACCAACTTCCCTCAGAGGTTGTTTCCAGTGAAAGTGTAAATGTGTTTAAAAATAGGCTAGATAAAGTACTGAATACTCTCATAGTTTAAGATTAAAACATAAGAAAACTCTGCAGGAGTTCGCTTGCACGGTGTCTCTGTGAGCAAGCTAAATATAGAGCTATTTATATATTCTCCACTTTCCTGTAAAATTTCCTTGGCTACTTTTCCAGGGTCAAAGTATTTTCTTCAACCTTTGTCCGTACCTGCCTCTGGCAGGGAGGGAGCGGAGGGTGGGGAGAGAGCCTTCTACTTTTCTATCCAGTTTTCTACTACTGCTAGGATAGTTGAAACAAAAATAAACTTTTAATAACAGGAACCTCCCAGAGTGGACAGAAAGGTCTCTGAGGCTTCCTCTTGTCCTTGTAAATCCTTGTAACTCTCTCCATCCCTCTCTCTCTCTCTCCATCTCTCTCTCTCTCTCTCTCTCATCTCTCTCTCTCTCTCTCTCTCTCCATCTCTCTCTCTCTCTCTCCCAATCCTCTCTCTCTCTCTCCATCCTCGCTCTCTCTCTCAATCCTCTCTCTCTCTCTCTCTCTCTCTCTCTCTCTCTCTCTCTCTCTCAATCCTCTCTCTTCCCCATCCTCTCTCTCTCTCTCTCTCAATCCTCTCTCTCTCCCATCCTCTCTCTCTCCCCATCCTCTCTGGGGAGCCCTGGCTGTTCGGGAAACGGGTCGTGCTAGGGGGCGGTCAGAATAGGGAAGGCTCCCTCCGTGCAATGCTTTTTAATGCTAGGTCAATTAGGAACAAGTTTTGCGAGCTACAGGCGCTCTTAGCATCAGAATACCAGGATATCGTTGCTATCACCGAGTCCTGGATTCATACTGATCGTAGGGACTACGTTGGGGAGTTCGAAATTCCCGGGTATAGAATGTTTCGCAAAGACCGCACCCGTGGGGAGGGGGGTGGGGTACTAATATACGTCAGAGACACGTTGAGTCCGGTTGACTGCCAGTTCCGGTCGGAACGGGAGCTGCTTGGCGTCGATCTGAACGTGGGAGGGACGAACTATAGGTTAATCTTGGTGTACAGACCTCCGCATCTCCTCCTCGAGGACGATACAGCCCTGTACACCGAACTCAGTAGCCTGCTAGGGATAGGGTGTGTGTAGTTTTAGGAGACTTCAACTGTCGCGGCATAAAGTGGGAAAACAGGACTGCCGATGCTGAAGGGAGGAGGCTAGTTGACTTTGCTGATGAGAACTTCCTCACTCAGTGGGTCAACGAGCCTACACGAGGTGAAAGCGTTCTAGACTTAGTATTCACGACCGAAGACAACCTCGTCACTGGCCTCACCGTTGACGAATCGTTGGGCGGGAGTGATCACGGTCTTATTAGGTTCCGTGTGTGCATCCCTCGGGTGAAGCGTAGTAACTCGAGAGGCAGTAAGCTCGATCTCCGGCGGGCGAACTTTGTTAGCCTCAGGGATAGCGTAGCAGAGATGGGGTTAGAGGTTGGCGGCGATGTTGAGGGAGTGTGGAGTGCATTCCGGGATGAGTTTATGGTGCTGCAGTCTGCTGCCATACCCTCAAAACCGGTCACCCCTGCTTCAACGCAGCCTAAGTGGTTCAATCGTGGCATCGCTTCGGCTATCCGAAATAGGAAAGTAGCGTATAGGAGAGCGAAGGCCAATCGTTCCCACGAGAACACTGAAGCGTATGTCCGCCTGTGTAGGGAAGTGAAGGCGAAGGTTAGGCTAGCGAAACGTAACGAAGAACTACGGGTGGCAAGCCTCTGCAAGGGGAACCCTAAGGAGTTCTTCAGTTATGTTAATAGTAGAAAGCCCATTAGAAGCATGATAGGTCCTTTAAAGGACGGAAGCGGCGTTCTGCGGACCTCCGACGCGGACATCGCTAATGTGCTTAATGAGTACTTTGCGGGAGTGTTCACCAGGGAGGATACCCGCGTCATCCCCGAGCCAGCTGTGAGGCAGGAAGGTGCTGGCCTGGATAGTGTTAGATGTACCGCGACAGTCGTTGCTCATGAATAGACAAACTGAGCGCGTTTAAGGCACCTGGGCCAGACCAGTTTCTCCCCAGTGTTTTGCGAGAAGTGCGCGACCAGGTGGCTCCCCACCTGGCTACAGTCTTCAACAAATCGTTGGTGATGGGCCATGTGCCTGGTGACTGGAGGGAGGCCAACGTGACCCCTATCTTTAAGAAAGGGGATCACGAAAGTCCAGGGAACTATCGTCCTATTAGTCTCACTTCAGTTGTAGGTAAATTATTAGAAAGGATAATAGCTGATAGAATCGTTGACCATTTGGATTCCTACAAGCTGCTTGGGGACTCCCAACATGGGTTTAGACGGCATAGGTCGTGTCTCACCAACTTGCTCGAGTTTTTCCACGTCATGTTGAGTGAGTACGATAAGAGTAGGGCGATTGATATACTTTATCTCGACTTTCAGAAAGCCTTTGATAAGGTACCTCACCGCCGGCTAATGGCGAAAGTGCGCGCGCTGGGTATCGGTGGGGAAATAGGTAGGTGGATTGAAAACTGGCTGAGGAATAGGCGGCAGAGGGTGGTAATTAAAGGGGCTAGTTCGGGTTGGGCCTCGGTCACTAGTGGGGTTCCTCAGGGTTCCGTTTTGGGGCCACTGTTGTTTACCATTTACATAAATGATATCGACGGTGGCATCGTCAGTCGGATCGCCAAATTCGCTGATGACACCAAGCTTGGGGCCAATGTTGGGACGCCCGAAGCGATCGAGGAACTGCGTGCGGACCTAGGTAGGATAGGAGAGTGGTCCGAAAAATGGCAAATGCCGTTTAACTTGGGTAAATGCAAAGTGATGCACATTGGCTACGCCAATCCCAAGTCGGACTACTCGATGTTGGGCAGTAATATCGAGGTGACTGATTTAGAAAAGGACTTGGGTGTGCTAATTAGCAGCGACCTTAAGTTTACGAAACAGTGTGTAGAGGTGGAAAAGAAAGCCCAGAAACTATTGGGTTATATCAGGAGGCAATTTCAGTTTCGGAACAAGGAGATTGTGCTCTCACTGTACAATTCCCTTGTTCGGCCGTACCTGGAGTATGCTGTGCAGTTCTGGTCGCCCACCCTCAGGAAAGATATTGAGAGGCTGGAGCGAGTGCAGGCGAGGGCCACAAAGTTAATCCCTTCCGTTAGGCATATGGGCTACAATCGACGGTTACGCGCCCTGAACTTGTTTTCGCTTGAAACTCGGAGGCTGCGCGGTCAACTGATCGAGGTTTTCAAGCTCTTACGAGGGTTCAACGATGTCGATTTTAGAAGTATGTTTAGTTAAATGATAACCCAACTCGCAACAATGGTTGGAAGTTGGATTTGAAACGGTTTAGGACTAGTGTGTGTGGGAATTACTTTACGTATAAGATCTGTGACACATGGAACAGGTTACCTTGGAAGTTGTGAACAGTTCCTCTGTGGATCAGTTCAAGAAAAGGTTAGACGAAATCTTGCACACTATTTGAGTGTGTAAAGACATTTAGGACCTCAGTCTGCGGAAATTTCTTTTCCTATAAAATAGTTAATATCTGGAACCAACTTCCCTCAGAGGTTGTTTCCAGTCAAAGTGTAAATCTGTTTAAAAATAGGCTAGACAAAGTACTGAACACACTCATAGTTTAAGATTAAAACCTCAGAAAACTCTGCAGGAGTTCGCTTGCTCGGTGTCTCTGTGAGCAAGCTAAATATAGAGCTATTATATATATTCTCCACTTTCCTGTAAAATTTCCTTGGCTACTTTTCCAGGGTCAAGGTATTTTGTTCAACCTTTTTCCGTACCTGCCTCTGGCAGGGAGGGAGCGGAGGGTGGGGAGAGAGCCTTCTACTTTTCTATCCAGTTTTCTACTACTGCTAGGATAGTTGAAAGAAAAATAAACTTTTACAAAATTTTCCCTGGCACCCGTTGCCATTGGTACCTCGTCGGTATGGGCCGCAAGGCCTTTTGAGGTACTTCTTTTCCTTGTAACTCCTTGTAACTCTCTCTCTCCATCCTCTCTCTCTCTCTCCATCCTCTCTCTCTCTCTCCATCCTCTCTTTTAAACTAGGACCCCCAAACCAGCAATTGATCCTTCTCCCCAAACAGTTAAACCTACTCCCCCAGCAGTCGGTCCAGCAGTCGGTCCTCCTCCCCAGCAGTTAGTCCCTCCCCCAGCAGTTAGTCCCCCTCCAACAGCAGTTAGTCCCCCTCCAACAGCAGTTAGTCCCCCTCCAACAGCAGTTAGTCCCACTTCCCCAGTAGTTAGTTCAACTGCGTCGGGAAACGACTCAGGCCAGTTAGGAAAAATCACAACTTAAAATCACTCAAAACTGTGCTCTTCAATGCTAGGTCAATTAGAAACAAACTAATGGAATTTATAGCGCTTGTCAAAACTGAGAACTTTGATATCATCGGAATAACGGAATCCTGGATTCATTCTGAATCAAGGGATTTTGTAGGAGAATTTGAAATGGTAGGTTACAAAATGTTTCACAAAGATAGGAACGGAATGGAAGGCGGTGGTGTACTTTTGTATGCTCGGGACTCCCTGCACCCGGTGAACAGTAATATCGTATCTGCTCATGAAATTTGGGAATTGATCTAAACCTAAATAATAAAGTAGTGCAGCTACTTCCAGTATATAGACCACCTCACTACCCCGCGGATAAGGATATAAACTTGTATAACAAATTAAGCAGAATAGTGAATAATAAGATCAGTGCGATTTTTGGTGATTTTAATTGTGGTAATGTAAATTGGGAAAACAAAACAGCTGATGCTGAGGGCTCAAGACTGTTGGAATTTGCCGATGATAACTTATTAAGTCAATGGGTTGACGGGCCTACTAGGGGTAATAATAAACTAGACCTCATATTCACGCACGAAGAAGACCTAGTCTCTAACCTGACTATTGGTGAAAATTTAAGTAACAGCGATCATAATTTGATTAGGTTTGACCTCAGGGTTCCAGTTAATACACGCGAAAAGACTCGTGAAAGACTGGATTTCTCGAGAGCAAATTTTGAAAGCTTCCGAAGTAGTTTAGACACACTTGAAGTTCTAATAAGTGAGGATGTCAATGTCACCTGGAGCTCATATAAGGATCAATTTAGAATATTACAGAACACTTTTATACCCACTAAAATAGTTTCCTTGTCAACAAAGTCACCGAAATGGTTTAAGAATAAATTAGGAGGGCTATTACGGGAAGAAATAGAGCCTACAAACTACTTAAGTCGCATTTCAACCACACTAATTCAGAAAACTATATAAACCTACGTAGGAGGGTTAAGTCCTTAATTAGATCAGCCAAACGTGATGAAGAAGCTAGAGTTGCCTCACTCTGTAAAGTTAACCCTAAAGAATTTTTTGCCCATGTTAATAGCAGAAAGCCAATTAAAAATTCTGTAGGCCCCTTAAAAGATAAAAATGGCCTACTGAAATTCGGTGATAAAGATATAGCTAATACGTTAAACGAGTTCTTCGTTACAGTCTTCACGGAGGAAGAAACAATGGAAGTGCCAAGTCCTCGGATTACATATGACGGTGACCAGCCCGTAGAGACCATAAGTTTTACGAGAAATGAGGTACAGCAATTAATTGATAAGATGAACAAATACAAATCACCTGGCCCCGACTTATTTCTTCCAAGGGTATTAAAAGAGGTTAGCCACAATGTTGTTGACGACTTAGTAGCCATGTTCAAACAATCAATCGAGTTAGGGAAAGTTCCAACCGACTGAAAGTTAGCAAATGTAACACCAATCTTTAAAAAGGGTGATAGGGAAAATCCTTGTAATTACCGCCCGATCAGTTTAACATCAGTTGTCGGCAAACTGTTGGAATCCATCATTACAAAACGTATTGTGTATCACATTGAATCTAACATTCTAATTTTTTATTCTCAACATGGATTTAGGCGACATAGATCCTGTCTGACAAACCTGTTAGAGTTTTTCCATAATATGCATACACTGTACGATGCAAGAAAGGCAATAGATATAGTGTATCTCGACTTTCAAAAAGCCTTTGGCAAAGTCCCTCACGCTAGATTGATGGCTAAAGTCAAAGGACTAGGAATCACCGGGCTCGTTTCCAACTGGATTGAGGATTGGTTAAAAGATAGAAAGCAGAGAGTGGTAATAAATGGAGTGGCTTCGGAGTGGGCGCCGGTCATCAGTGGTGTCCCACAGGGTTCCGTTCTGGGGCCTTTACATTTTATCATCTATATTAACGATATAGACGTCGGGCTTCTAAGTGCAATCTCAAAATTTGCAGACGATACGAAATTAGGAAGTAGTGTAGGTACTGAGGAGGGCGTTAGAACGCTTCAGAACGATCTTGACAGGTTGGGCGAGTGGTCTGCTACTTGGCAGATGCCATTCAACTTGGACAAATGTAAGGTAATGCACCTAGGTTATAAAAACCCGAAGACCGATTACTCTCTCTTGGGAAGGAACTTGACGGAGACCGATCTAGAGAAAGACTTAGGAGTCTATATCAGCAACGATCTGAAACCGTCGAAGCACTGTGCAGAAGTCGAAAAGAGGGCCTTAAAATTATTAGGTTATATTAAAAGACAGTTCCAGTTTCGGAACAAGGAGACTGTAATGTCTCTTTATAATTCTCTAGTCAGACCTCAACTGGAATACTGTCCGCAGTTTTGGTCTCCATCCCTCAGGAAGGATATAGAAAGGTTAGAAAGAGTACAAGCAAGGGCTACAAAATTGATCCCTTCAATGAGAATGCAAAGCTACCAACGGAGATTGGAGCGCCTAAATCTGTTTAGCTTAGAAACGAGGAGGTTGCGGGGTCAGCTTATTCAAGTCTTCAAGATGCTCAAAGGAATAGACAGGGTAGATTACAGAAACTTATTCTCACTTAATGCCAATCCGACAAGAAATAATGGGTTTAAACTGGAACTAAAGACATTTACGACCTCTGTCTGCGGAAATTTCTTTTCCTATAAAATAGCTAATATCTGGAACCAACTTCCCTCAGAGGTTGTTTCCAGTGAAAGTGTAAATGTGTTTAAAAATAGGCTAGATAAAGTACTGAATACTCTCATAGTTTAAGATTAAAACATAAGAAAACTCTGCAGGAGTTCGCTTGCACGGTGTCTCTGTGAGCAAGCTAAATATAGAGCTATTTATATATTCTCCACTTTCCTGTAAAATTTCCTTCGCTACTTTTCCAGGGTCAAAGTATTTTCTTCAACCTTTGTCCGTACCTGCCTCTGGCAGGGAGGGAGCGGAGGGTGGGGAGAGAGCCTTCTACTTTTCTATCCAGTTTTCTACTACTGCTAGGATAGTTGAAACAAAAATAAACTTTTAATAACAGGAACCTCCCAGAGTGGACAGAAAGGTCTCTGAGGCTTCCTCTTGTCCTTGTAAATCCTTGTAACTCTCTCCATCCCCTCTCTCTCTCTCTCCATCCTCTCTCTCTCTCCATCCTCTCTCTCTCTCTCTCTCTCCATCCTCTCTCTCTCTCCATCCTCTCTCTCTCTCTCTCCCAATCCTCTCTCTCTCTCTCCATCCTCGCTCTCTCTCTGAATCCTCTCTCTCTCTCTCTCTCTCTCTCTCTCTCTCTCTCTCTCTCTCTCTCTCTCTCTCTCTCTCTCAATCCTCTCTCTCTCCCCATCCTCTCTCTCTCTCCCCATCCTCTCTGGAGAGCCCTGGCTGTTCGGGAAACGGGTCGTGCTAGGGGGCGGTCAGAATAGGGAAGGCTCCCTCCGTGCAATGCTTTTTAATGCTAGGTCAATTAGGAACAAATTTTGCGAGCTACAGGCGCTCTTAGCATCAGAATACCAGGATATCGTTGCTATCACCGAGTCCTGGATTCATACTGATCGTAGGGACTACGTTGGGGAGTTCGAAATTCCCGGGTATAGAATGTTTCGCAAAGACCGCACCCGTGGGGAGGGGGGTGGGGTACTAATATACGTCAGAGACACGTTGAGTCCGGTTGACTGCCAGTTCCGGTCGGAACGGGAGCTGCTTGGCGTCGATCTGAACGTGGGAGGGACGAACTATAGGTTAATCTTGGTGTACAGACCTCCGCATCTCCTCCTCGAGGACGATACAGCCCTGTACACCGAACTCAGTAGCCTGCTAGGGGATAGGGTGTGTGTAGTTTTAGGAGACTTCAACTGTCGCGGCATAAAGTGGGAAAACAGGACTGCCGATGCTGACGGGAGGAGGCTAGTTGACTTTGCTGATGAGAACTTCATCACTCAGTGGGTCAACGAGCCTACACGAGGCGAAAGCGTTCTAGACTCAGTATTCACGACCGAAGACAACCTCGTCACTGGCCTCACCGTTGACGAATCGTTGGGCGGGAGTGATCACGGTCTTATTAGGTTCCGTGTGTGCGTCCCTCGGGTGAAGCGTAGTAACTCGAGAGGCAGTAAGCTCGATCTCCGGCGGGCGATCGTTGTTAGCCTCAGGGATAGCGTAGCAGAGATGGGGTTAGAGGTTGGCGGCGATGTTGAGGGAGTGTGGAGTGCATTCCGGGATGAGTTTATGGTGCTGCAGTCTGCTGCCATACCCTCAAAACCGGTCACCCCTGCTTCAACGCAGCCTAAGTGGTTCAATCGTGGCATCGCTTCGGCTATCCGAAATAGGAAAGTAGCGTATAGGAGGGCGAAGGCCAATCGTTCCCACGAGAACACTGAAGCGTATGTCCGCCTGTGTAGGGAAGTGAAGGCGAAGGTTAGGCTAGCGAAACGTAACGAAGAACTACGGGTGGCAAGCCTCTGCAAGGGGAACCCTAAGGAGTTCTTCAGTTATGTTAATAGTAGAAAGCCCATTAGAAGCATGATATGTCCTTTAAAGGACGGAAGCGGCGTTCTGCGGACCTCCGACGCGACATCGCTAATGTGCTTAATGAGTACTTTGCGGGAGTGTTCACCAGGGAGGATACCCGCGTCATCCCCGAGCCAGCTGTGAGGCACGAAGGTGCTGGAGCGAGTGCTGGCGAGGGCCACAAAGTTAATCCCTTCCGTTAGGCATATGGCCTACAATCGACGGTTACGCGCCCTGAACTTGTTTTCGCTTGAAACTCGGAGGCTGCGCGGTTAACTGATCGAAGTTTTCAAGTTCTTACGCAAGTTCAACGATGTCGATTTTAGAAGCATGTTTAGTTTAAATGATAACCCAACTCGCAACAATGGTTGGAAGTTGGATTTGAAGCGGTTTAGGACTAGTGTGTGTGGGAATTACTTTACGTATAAGATCTTTCACACGTGGAACAGGTTACCTTCAGAAGTTGTGAACAGTTCCTCTGTGGATCAGTTCAAGAAAAGGTTAGACCAAATCTTGCACACTATTTGAGGGTGTAGAAAATTTTCCCTGGCCCCCTTTGCCATTGGTACCTCCTCGCTATGGGCCGCATGGCCTTTTGAGGTACTTCTTTTCCTTGTAACTCCTTGTAACTCTCTCTCTCTCTCTCTCTCACATCACACCGCATGGCAATGTATCCATATAACGTTAATAATAACCCGAAACTCCAGAAAATATACTCTCTGCCTTCCGCTCTATCCCAAATCCTTTTCTCTTAGTAACCTCTTAATGCAAACTAATCTATCATATTTTGCGACTTTTAACTCTGGTAGGATTCAATTCCATTCCTATAGTGTAAGATACTTAAATTCATGTGTGTATTATGCCATATGATGTGCGTAATAAATAATCATTTTTAAATAGTTGGAGCGTTCAAGGTCATCTGTAGTAATCTATAGACTACCCCTCAAGCCCACTCTCAACACTTAGATTCCCCTAAGACACAGGCGTCTTCAAGTAACATGAATGCGTAGAGATCTAAGGTGTTAGATTCCATATTATATAATTTATGTGCTAGGTTTAAGAACGCTGGCATTGAAGGATGGAAGGAAGGGACAGTAAAAGCGATAATAGGTTTAATGAAGGAAGTGGAATGAGGATGGAGGTAAGCGTTGCTATGTCGAAGGAAACGAGGTTGGGTGGGAAATTACGAAGGGAGGAGGAAAGGGAGCCAGAGATTATTAATCTAATTCTGCCACCACGTTCTCCTGATATGAATCCGATTGAAAACCTTTGGGCAATAATGATTAACGAATGGGAGCAACGCAATGAAAGAACATTTGAAGCACTTTTAGCTTACAAGAAATTATTGATGCCGGAGGAAGCTATACGAAATACTGATGTTAAATATTTATGTTAATATAGCATTGTTGAAACAAACTATGAGAAGGTAATAGTTTCAGGAAAAAAATAAAAACTGGCAACATCGAGGCCATCACATGTTTATGGGAATTGTCATGTGATATGCTACCAATAAACTCTTATATAATAGTATATACAGTATACTATATTACGTAATAATTACGATGAACAAATCAAATGCAAATTTCTCCGATTCACGGACTACCAGTCTTGCTTTAGACTAATGACTTTCATAAGATGGAATAGGTTACCACTTAAAACAATGGATAAACTATCTATTAGTGAGACGACCGTGGCTTCCTCGAAATGCGAGCCCGTGAGAAGTTCACTGAGGAATTAGATCATTAGATTCTTCACGTAGGATATGTATCACAAACAATATTGACAACAATTCCCAACAATTACTTAATATCAATCATTGCATTTGAGTAAATAATTTAGACCTGCGTCAAAATAACTTAGGTATCATACCAGGATTTGGGATATTTTCCGAATTAGTCGTTCTCTATAGTCTACAGTATATACTGAGACGGTATAATGTAATGCCCAGCTAATATTATGATGACTAGGATTGCTCCATAACCATCCCAACATCCCGAAACTTGGTCATTCTGCTTCTTAATCATTTGTATTTTAAACACTAAAATGTAGCAGAAGTGACGTAATAATGGACGTCATTGATGGGGTTAGAGCAATTATGTGCACCAATCCGAACACACCTCCGTTGCCATAAGGACCGCCCATTTTATACCTAACGGACTAGCTTGGGACGAGACAGAGGCGCGAGACTTATTGTAAGCACTGTACATTATCTTACATTTGTCCAAGTTGAATGGCATCTGCCAAGTAGCAGACCATTCGCCCAACTTATGAAGATCAGTTTGAAGCGGTTTTACGCCCACCTGATTACTTACACTATTTCCTAATTTGGTATCGTTTGTAAATTTAAAAATTGTACTTAGAAACCCAAGGTCTATATCATTAATATACTGTACAGTGGTTGATAAAAAGTAAAGGACTGAGACGAAATGTCTTTGTCACTGAACTACCAACTTAATAAAAATTTAAGTAAACTTAAATTTGGTTAATTTCAGGATCCTAGATGACACCTACAAACGAATGTTGAGAGAATATAATCTTAAGTTAGAGACAGGTGGCTTCATACTTTTGTCCATCTCTCTCTCTCTCTCTCTTGACACCTATACAGAATGGTGAGGTCGCGCCCGGGGAGAGATGATGTTGAGCCGGTGGCGGACGCAACTTCAACTGAAGGGTGCGTCCAGGTACAGGTGGGTGACCCTCCTTCCATGTTGGAGGGGGCTCAGGCTCCTACGGAAGTTGCCCCCTCGTTGGTGAGGGGCTCTTCAACTCCCGACAGCCCTGGCTGTTCGGGAAACGGGTCGTGCTAGGGGGCGGTCAGAATAGGGAAGGCTCCCTCCGTGCAATGCTTTTTGATGCTAGGTTGATTAGGAATAAGTTTTACGAGCTGCGGGCGCTCTTAGCATCAGAATACCAGGATATCGTTGATATCACCGAGTCCTGGATTCATACTGATCGTAGGGACTACGTCGGGGAGTTTGAAATTCCAGGGTATCGAATGTTTCGCAAAGACCGCACACGTGGGGAGGGGGGAGGGGTACTAATATACGTGAGGGACACGTTGAGTCCAGTTGACTGCCAGTTCCGGTCGGAACGGGAGCTGCTTGGCGTCGATCTGAACGTGGGAGGGAAGAACTATAGGTTAATCTTGGTATACAGACCTCCTCCTCGAGGAGGATACAGCCCTGTACACCGAACTCCGTAGCCTGCTAGGGGATAGGGTGTGTGTAGTTTTAGGAGACTTCAACTGTCGCGGCATAAAGTGGGAAGACAGGACTGCTGATGCTGAAGGGAGGAGGCTAGTTGACTTTGCTGATGAGAACTTCCTCACTCAGTGGGTCAATGAGCCTACACGAGGCGAAAGCGTTCTAGACTTAGTATTCACGACCGAAGACAACCACGTCACTGGCCTCACCGTTGACGAATCGTTGGGCGGGAGTGATCACGGTCTGATTAGGTTCCGTGTGTGCGTCCCTCGGGTGAAGCGTAGTAACTCGAGAGGCAGTAAGCTCGATCTACTGCGGGCGGACTTTGTTAGCCTCCGTGATAGCGTAGTTGAGATGGGGTTAGAGGTCGGCGGCGATGTTGAGGGAGTGTGGAGTGCATTCCGGGACGAGTTTATGGTGCTGCAGTCTGCTGCCATACCCTCAAAACCGGTCACCCCTGCTTCAACGCAGCCTAAGTGGTTCTCGTGACATCGCTTCAGCTATCCGAAATAGGAAAGTAGCGTATAGGAGAGCGAAGGCCAATCGTTCCCATGAGAACACTGAAGCGTATGTCCGCCTGTGTAGGTTTTTTCCAAGAGTGTTGGGGGAGGTGCGCGACCAGGTGGCTCCACACCTGGCTACAGTCTTCAACAAATCGCTGGAGACGGACCAGGTGCCAGGTGACTGGAGGGAAGCCAACGTGACCCCTATCTTTAAGAAAGGGGATCACGAAAGTCCAGGGAACTATCGTCCCATTAGTCTCACTTCAGTTGCAGGTAAATTATTAGAGGGGATAATAGCGGATAGGATCGTTGACTATTTGGATTCCTACAAGCTACTTGGGGACTCCCAACATGGGTTTAGATGGCATAGGTCGTGTCTCACCAATTTGCTCGAGTTTTCCACGTCATGTTGAGTGAGTATGATAAGAGTAGGGCGATTGATATACTTTATCTCGACTTTCAGAAAGCCTTTGATAAGGTACCTCACCGCCGGCTAATGGCCAAAGTGCGCGCGCTGGGTATCGGTGGGGAAGTAGGTAGGTGGATTGAAAACTGGCTGAAGTATAGACGGCAGAGGGTTGAAATTAAAGGGGCTACTTCGGGTTGGGCCTCGGTCACTAGCGGGGTTCCTCAGGGTTCCGTTTTGGGGCCACTGTTGTTTATCATTTACATAAATGATATCGACGGTGGCATCGTCAGTCGGATCGCCAAATTCGCTGATGACACCAAGCTTGGGGCCAATGTTGGGACGCCCGAAGCGATCGAGGAACTGCGTGCGGACCTAGGTAGGATAGGAGAGTGGTCCGAAAAATGTCAAATGCCGTTTAACTTGGGTAAATGCAAAGTATGTTGTGGAGTAATATCGAGGCGACTGATTTGGAAAAGGACTTGGGTGTGTTAATTAGCAGCGACCTTAAATTTACCAAACAGTGCGTAGAGGTGGAAAAGAAAGCCCAGAAGTTGTGGGTTATATCAGGAGGCAATTTCGATTTCGGAACAAGGAGATTGTGCTCTCTCTGTACAATTCTCTGGTTCGGCCGCACCTGGAGTATGCTGTGCATTTCTGGTCGCCCACCCTCAGGAAAGATATTGAGAGGCTGGAGCGAGTGCAGGCGAGGGCCACAAAGTTAATCCCTTCCGTTAGGCATATGGGCTACAATCGACGCTTACGCGCCCTGAATTTGTTTTCGCTGGAAACTCGGAGGCTGCGTGGTCAACTCATCGAGGTTTTCAAGTTCTTATGCGGGTTCAACAATGTCGATTTTAGAAGCATGTTTAGTTTAAATGATAACCCAACTTGCAACAATGGTTGGAAGTTGGATTTGAAACGGTTTAGGACTTGTGTGTGTGGGAATTACCTTACGTTAAGATCTGTGAGACGTGGAACGGGCTCCCTTCAGAAGTTGTGAACAGTTCTTCTGTGGATCTGTTCAAGAAATGGTTAGACCGAATCTTGCACACTATTTGAGGGTGTAGAAAATTTTCCCTGGCACCCGTTGCCATTGGTACCGCCTTGGTATGGGCCGCAAGGCCTTTTGATGTACTTCTTTTCCTTGTAACTCCTTGTAAATCTCTCTCTCTCTCTCTCTCTATATATATATATATATGTGTATATATATATATATATATATATATACAGGGGTTAGACAAAATAACATGAACACCCGCCGATTTCACCGGTTATCTTTACGGACTGCTCAGACACAAAGTAAACGGTCAAATGACTGCCAAACCTATTTAAATGCGTAACAGAGAGTGTATACGTCATGTTATAACCCTCACGTTGTTTTTACAGATCTGAGTGAATTATGAATTAGCAGTTATGAAAGACCTGTCAGCGGTCCTATTCAAAGGAGTGACATAACGAAGGAGTGACATAACAAAGGAGTGACAAATCGGAGATAAAATTCAAAGGAGTGACACGAAAATACCAACAAAGAAGAAGAAAGAACAAATCCAGAGGGAAGAGAGGCTTGCAACTGTTAGGTTAGGTTAGGTTAGGTTAGGTTAGGTTAGGTTTGGTTTGGTTTCTAGTTTTTGAAATAAAATCTTAATTTTAACAATTCTGTCACTCCTTCTTTACGGTATTTCTGTCACTCCTTTGTTATGTCACTCCTTTGAAATGTCACTCCTTCGATACAGACCCCTTGTCAGACTTCCAAAGAGGGCAAATTGTTGGAGCGCGGATGGCTGGTGCATCGGTGACGAAAACCGCTCAGATGTTCAATGTATCCAGAGGAACTGTCTCTATGGTCATGTCTGCATACCAAAACCATGGAAAGACAAGCACCGACAAATGCAATAGTGGACGCAAGAAGAAGCTGTGTGATCGAGACCGCCGGGTGCTAAAGCGCATTGTGACAAAGAACCATAAGACCACAGCTCCAAAAGTGACTGCAGAGCTTAACCAGCATCTTGCAAGCCCGGTATCGACCAGAACTGTACGTCGCGAGCTCCATGGAGCTGGATACCATGGGAGGGCTGCAATTGCCAAACCCTTCCTTTCGCACATCAACATTGAGCGGGGCAGAAAATGGTGTAATGACCATAAGAATTGGTTAATGAACCGGTGGAAGAATGTAGTCTACTCCGACGAATCCTCCTTTACGCTATTTCCATGTTCCGGTCGAGTTTACGTCTGGAGACAGCCTAAAGATGCTTATGACCCCGACTGCCTGACCCAAACCGTTAAGCATGGAGGCGGATCTGTGATGGTTTGGGCAGCAATATCGTGGAATACTCTTGGCCCAGCTGTAGTACTGCATGGTAGGGTTAACGCCCAGGTCTATCTGTCAATATTGGCTGACCAGGTCCATCCCATGGTCCAAACGCTGTTTCCCAATGGCGGCGCCGTCTTCCAGGATGATAATGCACCAATCCACACCGCTGGGGTCGTTAAAAACTGGTTTGAAGAGCATGTTAGTGAAGTAGAACGCTTGGATTGGCCTCCACAACCCCCGGATCTTAACATTATCGAGCATCTGTGGTGTCAGTTGGAGCAGCAGGTCAGAAGCCGATTCCCACCACCGGCGTCTTTGGAGGAACTGGAGCAGGGTTTGCTCGAAGAATGGCTCAGGATTCCTCTAGCCACTGTCCAAAAGCTGTATGAATCAATTCCCCGACGCATTGCAGCTGTTATTGCCGCTAAAGGAGGACCAACTCCATATTAAGAATAAAAACCGCCATTTATCAAGGTGTTCATATTATTTTGTCCAACCCATATATATGTATATATATATATATATATATATATTAGACTGGCCCAGGCTCATAGGGATGACAATTTTTTTTTTTCTTTTCTTAAGTCTAATCCCTGGAATTTATTATGTGTATCGATAGAAAGTTTTGAGTGAAATTCCAGTCCGTTTCGATAGTATTTAGCGGTGCCGACAGACTCTGAAATGTGTAGTTTTTTTGCACCACTCATGAAGTAACTACAACAGGCGCATTTTTTTTTTAAGTCGTATTCCCAATAGGCTAATCCACTTTTTTAAATGTTAACTCATGATGTTCATGTGCTTCTTGTCTGTCTCCCTTTTTCTCTCTGAGCTTGTAGGAATGGTCTATCTTCCTCATTTGACATCATCTGTAAAGCATTTGCGTGAGTTATATCAAAAAGGTTATCTAAACTACCTTGGAATTTAGTTTCCTTTTTAATTTGATTTTGATTACGGTTTGATTTTGATTTTTGAAGTGATCTGAAGTTCTCATACATTTTTTTGAATTTTCGTTAGTACATGCTGTTTGGCTCTGATCGGTATTTTACCCTTGTCCCAAATCTCAAAAATTTCAGCATAAACTATGTTGGATGCTTCTTTCAATGTTTTTTTACTGTTTGTGAGACAGAAAAGCCGACGTAGTACATCTCCATTGGATGGAAGCTTCTTACTGCCAACTGTATCAATTTAGGGTTGCCAGACGTCCCGTATTTTACGGGACAGTCCCGCATTTGATCCCGCGTTCAAAATGTCCAGCAAAAAATATTTTTTAAGCAAATTTTTTAGGGGTGAATTGATTTAGAATTTCAATATTATGTATAATAATTTCAATTTATTCACGATGGTTAATTGTTAAATATTATTGTAATAAATTTTTTTCTAATTCTGTTTGTTGTAACCGTTGAAGAAATCGTTTCAATTTGAAAAAAAATCTGGTCTTCAAAAAAAACCTAAGAAAACATTTTGTCCCGCATGGGCATTTCAAAAATCTGGCAACCGTATCAGTCAATTGGCTGTCCAATCAGCTATATTTCAGTTTTTCTTCTTGTTTTAATTGAATCTGACAGAGTGAAGGACAAAATCTGCAAATATTAAGGGAAAACACTTGCGCATCAATCTCTCACTGTGTCTTAAACAATACTGACGCGAACAGCGAGCCTCCCATTTTCTCCGTAGCCAATGACGTCACCAGTAATGACGTCAGGTCAAAAGACGTGTTTCTACTCAACATACACAGTTACACAGTGAAACATGTAGAACACAATGCACGAGAGTGTGAATAGGCATGGTTTACACACAATATTTGTAATACGAATTACAAAATAAATATATGATGAATAAATGTAATAAATAAATGAAAAATACAAGAAGCTGTCGGCACCACTAAAAGTACACAGATATTGTTGAAATTTAGTGTGCGAGTATATTATGATGGTGGTAACAATTTTAGGGGATGAGACTTTCACTTTTTCAAATAAACGTTTTGGCGGGCCAGTCTAATATATATATATTTCACAATATATATATTATATATATACATATTTCACAATTAAACACGTAAAATGAATGAATGCTGCAAACCCACAAGGAAAAAGAAAAACGATTCCAAGGCCTTTCGTGTATTCAGAGCTACACCTCGTCAGGGAAATTTATTCCATATATATATATATATACAGTATACAGGGTGTCCGAGAATTATCTGTACAATTTTTGGCTGTTATTAAAAGTCAACCATGAAGTGTAGAAATTCCAGTGTTATCCCATGTTACAGAGAATCTCATTGAGTTTTTTCTGATACCAAGTTTTGACAAGTTTTTTAGAAATTCCAGTGTGTCCGAACATTATCTGTACAATTTCATCTTTTAATAAAATTCTTGATAACACACGTAAAATTCTTAAACAAGATTATTTAGAATCTGTATTTTCAAAAGTTTCTTTTATTAAAGTAATGGTGTTACAAACATTCGATATGTGCACCATTAGTGATTCGCAAAACATCCAATCGATACTCCAAATGTTGGCATGTACGCTGCAGCATATCCACATCAATTCGCTCAATAGCAGCTGTGATTCTTGCTTTTAAATCATCAATGTCTGTCACCCGCGTACATTTCTAAAAAACTTGTCAAAACGTGGTATCAGAAAAAACTTAATGAGATTCTCTGTAAAATGGGACAACACTGGAATTTCTACACTTCATGGTTGACTTTTAATAACAGCCAAAAATTGTACAGATAATTCTCGGACACCCGGTATATATATATACTATATATATATATATATATATATATATATATATATATATATATATATATATATATATATATTCCATGACGTCAGGGAATTCGATCATTCCATGACGAGGTGTAGCTCTGAATACACGTAAGGCCTTGGAATCGTTTTACTTTTTCCATGTGGGTTTGCAGCATATATATATATATATATATATATGGAATAAATTTCGCACTAAAACACGTGAAATGAATGAATGGTGCAAACCATCAAGGAGAAAGAAAAAATGATTCCAAGTACTTTCGTGAATTCAGCAATACACCTCGTCAGGTGACGAGGTGTACTGCTGAATACACGAAAGGCTTTGGCATCATTTTTCTTTTCCTTGTGGATCTACATTATATATACACATACACGAGGTGTGTTCAAAAAGTTCCCGAACTAATTATGCTGCGCGCGCATCACATGACGCGCATGCGCGTCATGTGATGCATGTTGCAGTGTGACTCAGTCTGTGTCTACAGAAGCTAAGGCTAACAAAGACCCTAAGACCCACTCTAAAGTTAGCCCGAGAGAAGGAAGAGAGTAGTGGGTTAAAAGAAGAGAATAAGGGGTTAAGTAAGTAGAAAAACCTATCATTAGTAGGTTAACATTCATTCAGAAAAAAGATAGAGAAAGATTCACCATCATCATCCGCCGGCCACTGCCGACAAGTCGGAAAAATAGTCGAAGAGAATAGGAAAGGGGTGAAAGATGAAAAGAAGTAAAATAAGAACGCTTACAAACCACGCAAACACAGTCTTAACTCAAACACTGCCATACCATGCAAACTACAGACATGGAAGTAAAGAGGGCTACAGACATGCAAGTAAAGAGAGGATAAGAAAAAAAAAGTATAAAGAGTATAACAAAAAGTGGGTTAGTTTACACTCCGAGCTACATCTAAGTTCGTGTTAGTCTATTTTTTTTTTTAATAATTTTATTGCTGCCATATCACACGCTAGCATTAATCGTCAACAGACTCATTCCCGACCACCACCCCAAGAGCTCCTGTTGCTAATTGTTTTATTATTTTAAACGACGTTAATATTTTTAAAATGCTTATCTAAACGGTTTTTAAACATATTAACGCTGGTAGAGTTCACGACGGGCGCGGGAAGATTATTCCATTTATCAATTACTTTAAATGCAAAAAAGTTTTTAGCGATGTTAGTAATGAAACGTCTGCCACGCAACTTTAATCCGTTATTACGAGTGTTGCTATTATCGAAGCTGAACAGTTTGTCAAGATTTACGTTATCGATTTTGTTAACGATTTTGAAAACTTCAATAAGCTCCCCCCCTTAATCTCCTAGTTTCGAGTGAATGCAAGTCTAACTCTTTAATGCTATCTTCGTAAGACTTGTTGCGTAGTGATGGAATTAGTTTCGTGGTACGACGCTGAACCCTTTCCAACCTATCAATATCCTCACGCAAATACGGGCACCAACACTGAACGACATATTCTAAATGAGGCCTTACTAGGGACTTGTAAAGGTGCAATATAATATTCTTCGATTTAAATTCGAAATTACGCGCTAGGAAGCCTAACATCCTATTAGCTTTTGCGCAAGACTCCAGGCACCGGTTCCTAACTTTTAAATCCTTAGATAGTAGATACTCATACGCCTAAATCTACTTCCTCTTCAACGCTCGCTAACTGTCTATTGTCCATGGTGTACGTGTAATTATTGTTACGAGAACCTATATGCAAAACTTTACATTTGTCTACGTTAAATTGCATCTGCCACTTATCCGTCCACTCCATAATCCTATTTACATCGTCTTGGAGCCTATTTCTATCGTCCACGTTAACAACTTTACCGCCTATTTCAGTATCGTCCGCGAATTTTGACACGATACTGGTCAAGCCTACATCTATGTCGTTAATGTAGATTACCAATAGCAATAGGCCTAACACTGAACCCTGTGGGACACCGCTACCTACATCCAACCACCCCGACTCATTACCATTAACAACGACCCTCTGTTTTCTAGCACGAAGCCATTCCTCTAACCAGTTCGCTACCTGACCGCGTATACCATGCGCTTTAACCTTCGCAATTAATCTTCCATGCGGAACTGTATCGAACGCCTTTTTAAAGTCTAAATAAATAACTTCAGCATTTTGTTCTCTCGATATTTACTGTTTTGTGAAGTCATTTTGTGTGTTTTGTCGCATTTTGTGCATTTCAATAATGGCTACTGTTGAAGAACAACGTGTGTGCATAAAATTTTGCATTAAGCTGGGCAAGACTGCTTCTGAAACCCATGTCATGCTGAACACGGCATTTAGCAATGACGCCTTAAGTCGGACAACCAATTTTGAGTGGCACAAGCGCTTTAAGGAAGACCGAACGTCGACGGAGGACGATGCAAGGATGGTACGACCTCCCACTTCAAGAACTGATGACACTGTTGCTTATGTTCGTGAAGTGATTCGAGGGAACTGTAGACTGACAGTCAGGGAAGTCGCAGCCGAACTGGACATTTCAATAGGATCATGCCACACGATATTCAGCGAGAATTTGGGGATGCGTCGTGTGTCAGCCAAATTTGTGCCACGACTCTTGACTGCCGAGCAGAAAGAGCAACGTGTTGTTGTGTCTCAAGACCTCCTTCAACGTGCACGGGTATGACGCTGAAACAAAACAGCAGTCATCGCAATGGAAGTGCGCGACATCCCCGAGACCGAAAAAAGCACGGCAAGTCCGATCGAATGTGAAGGCAATGGTGGTCGTTTTTTTCGATTACTACGGACTCGTTCATTACGAATTCGTCCCAAGAGGTCAAACAGTTAACCAACAGTTTTATTTGGAAATACTGAAGCGCGTGTGAGACGCAGTAAGGAGAAAACGGCCTGAAAGTTGGAACGCAGGAACGTGAAAATGTGAATTGACCACGTCGTAGTCGTTCCCCAGTCCGCGTATTCTCCAGATCTGTCCCCGGCAGACTTTTTTCTTTCCCCCCAAAATTAAATTTGCATTGAAAGGTCGAAAATTTCAAAGTATGGAAGAAATTATTCAAAATGCAACAAGCGAACTGAAGGCGGTCAGGAATACGGCCTCCCATGAATGCTTTCAATATTGGAAACGCCGATGGGAGTGACGCATAGCTGCACAAGGAGACTACTTTGAAGGGGAGAACATCAATTTGATTGTAAGTGTTACCAGAAAGTTTTTGTGGGATCAGTCCGGGAACGTTTTGAACACATCTCGTGTATATATATATATATATATTAGGGTGTGACCGTTGCCCTCCAAAAATCAAAAAATGGTCCTACAATGCTGTTCAAAGTTTTAGTGTTGTGTATTTATCTAGGAAACACCCCTGTAAATTTTCTTGGAGATCGGTGCATGTTTGAGCTAGCACCGTCGTACCAGCAAGTATTGCTATTTCAGCTTATGAACTTCATAAATAAGTGTGAAAATAGCACATTTTATCAGATTTTCATTTCCGGGTCTGGAATGCTGACCCACAAATGTTCCACGTATTATTTTATTGCATTTAATTTTAATGATGCTCTTTTCTTTTCCCTTGACAGTGATTTGATGTTGTGAATAGAGAATTTAATCATGGATACACGGCAAGATGATGAGTATGTCAGAATGTTATTGGGCACCGTACCCCGAGAAGAAGAAAAAGGAAAATAAAGGGCAGCAAACTGCCAACTAATAGGCAGGTCTTACTATGTCTGTTAGCAAACCTTCGGGATATACATTGGGACCAGGCTTTATCTGCCACATTGACAATGTGCTTTGCATTACCAGAAGGCGAATGTCCCGACCATTACAGGCAGGAAACAATATTGGCCGAGTGATTAAAACTTACTATGACAAAGACTACATGATGCTTATGAAAAAGAATGAGGATAGAAGACGGGCTGATGATCCTGGAATTATGAAGTTTAAATCAGAATTGAGCCTGACGATGAAATTTTATAAGAACAGTGTTGAAAGACATGGCGGCTGCGAAAAAGGGGAAAACTCAGGCCGAACAAGATGCCATCGATACTGACATACTCTTTATGAAAAGCATGTTAAGTGACAGAGTAGCTACCTACTCTGGGGTAAACAAAGTACTCACAGAAAAGGTTCAGAAGCGACAGAAAAGGCAGATGCGAGAAGAGAAGCGACAACATCTCGCCGACCCAGCTGAGTGCAATTGTGTACTCCCTTGTATCTGCATGTGGTGGAGATACATCAAAGCTGAGTCTAAATGCAAGGACGGCCCACCGATACCGAGCTTCCATCGTGTCAGAAATAAGTTTAAAAATCATGGATGAATGGCAACCATCAGACAAAGTACTGGTGCACTGGGATGGTAAACTTATGGACACGCTGGATTCCAAAGGCACTGATGACCGCCTGCCCATTCTTGTGTCTGGTGTCAATGGCACAAAGCTTCTTGGAGTCCCACCTCTTCCGCATTTGACTCAAAAAGCTGGCCTGGTTCAAGGAGACTTGATATCAACAGCAACCAAACAACTTCTGGTCGATTGGGAATGTGAACAGAATGTCGTTGGTATGGTTTTCGACACAACTTCATCCAATACAGGTAAACCTATTTCAAACATCAGCGTGAATTTATCACGACATTAATACCAAAATACAGTGAATGATTTAACAGAAATCTGCAAAAAGCACGTGCCTGAAATGGTGGCCTTAAACTACAATTACATTTTTTTTTTCAGGACAAAAAACAGCTGCTTGCGTCTCCCTCCAAAAGGAATTAGAGCGTGCCGTATTCTGGTGCGCTTGTCGCAGGCATGTGGGCGAAGTCATCCTAGGTGTTTGCTGGGATTGCTTGAAAGTGGAGGGCTCTTCAAGTCCAAACATAATGGTTTTCCAGAGGTGAGTCATAAGCTTTACAAAATAACAAGGAATATTATTATCTAATGAACAAATTTAGTGGAATTTCTTTTATTGGACTTATAAGATATACTAACACCAAGCAAATGATCGATCATATCAATCTTAATACCCCTAAAACAATATTATAGATTAGTACGAAATATAATAATCCCAATAATTGCATTTCTAGGTTCAAGAACCATTTCTCTCAACTGGCGTACAATGAAAAAAAGGAAATACTACTACCCCGCAATGCCTGGAGTGTTTGAGGAGCGCCAGCAGGAGATGGCTGACTTCTTCCGTGAATCTCTAGCCTAACCATTTACACGTGGCGACTACAAGGAGCTGGTAGAGCTTTGTCTGCTGCTTGTAACTAAAGGATCCGAGCCAGTGAACTTCACAATGGTCTACCCCGGCGCACTTCACAAAGCGCCAGGGATGAGCGCTTTCAAGAAGTCCTTCAAGTAGTTGAAAATGACAGACTCCGGGTTCCTAATCAGCGCAAACGATCATCTGTTTCCGAACAGAAATCATGGTTTCTTGCTCTAGAGAAATAATACCTTGTGAATATATAATAAAACCCCTTAATGTACCATGAGAGAATAAGAATGATTAACTTTTTTGTGTTAGTGATAACAGCTTTTAATTAAGAGAGGCAAATGATTTGTGTTAATATCCCTTATGATGGTTGTGTAATCTCATATATAGGCGCGTATGCCGTATAAGCAAAATCGCTATTTTTCAAATTGCTGGTGCTCACTCGAATATGCATGAATCTTCAAAAAATTGCACGTGGGTATTTTTTATGTCAATATGCAACACCAAAATTTATAAATTTTTATTACAAATATTGCTGGATTTGACAGCATAAATAAATAGCCTATGCAACTTAATGAGTCGTGAATTAGGATTCAGACTGGTGACAGTGCTAATGCATAAAAGTAAAGGTTTGTTATGGTTTCGGAAATATTTGTTAATTTCTACAACATGCTTGAGAACTGATTTTGGAGAGATCTTTTTCTACCAAGTTTAGATGGTGTGCTGAACAGTCATAAGTAATAAGACTTAGTTGTCCTCCTTAAGAATTTCTCTTATTCTTATCATTTTGTTTTCGTTATCAGTGCATATAGCAAATACCTGAAAATAAAATGTCATAACTCATAAGGAACTGAGCATTTGAGTATACCAAGGCGGAGAATTACATTCAGTTTATAACTAAAATAAAATGTATCTACAAAATAGTTATACTTAATGCCATATATTTCTTTAGTTTTTGTTATTGCTTCTCTAGCTAACTGTGCACAATATTCTACTGTCTTTTTTATACTTCCAGCATCTGCTGCTGAAATCAGATGCCAACCTTTTCCTGTTTGGTGGTTCATATCCTGATCTTAGACCTTTGATTAATTTTATAAATTCTTTATTTTCTAAAATGTTGAAGGGTAGGTTAGCTGGAAAAAAGAACCTTGTAACTTGTAAATCTAATTCTTCCTTTTCATCCACAGTCATTCTTACCACAAATGGTGTAATTGATCTTTGCCTTTTATGCTTTATTGGTGTTGAATGACAGAATGTGGATGATGAAGAACCTGCACTGGTGTCACTCATTTCAGGCACAGTTTCACTTATAATCTTTGGATCATCTTTGCCAGAAGCCAAAGTTGGAGGAAGTGAATCGGTTTCAACTGATGCTCCAAATTCGAGTCTCGGCATACCTCTTGCCTCATTTTCAAAACATTCCACTTTTCTTTCACTGCATTTCTCAAGATGATGTTTCACACACTCAATTTTTCGAGTGATACTTTCTTTGCGATAATTGCATAGTACTCTAGTAGGCTGATCACTTAATAAAGTCACTTTGTCCCATTCACTAGCTTTAGATTTTCCACCTCTAAAACTGAGTTTGGCATCTTAACCCTTAAGTGCGCATCCCATTTTGAGACATAACTGTGTACGTGCGGTCAGGGCTGTGGAGTCATGGAGTCATGGCGTCTGCAGTCATGGCGTCGCGTCATGGCGTCGCGTCATGGCGTCTGGCGTCATGGCGTATGGCGTCATGGCGTCTGGCGTCATGGCGTCTGGCGTCATGGCGTCTGGCGTCATGGCGTCTGGAGTCATGGCGTCTGGAGTCATGGCGTCTGGAGTCATGGCGTCTGGCGTCATGGCGTCTGGAGTCATGGCGTCTGGCGTCATGGCGTCCGGCGTCTGGAGTCATGGCGTCTGGCGTCATGGAGTCAAAACATTCCACTTTTCTTTCACTGCATTTTTCAAGATGTTTCACACAATTTTTCGAGTGATACTTTCTTTGCGATAATTGGCTAGTACTCTAGTAGGCTGATCACTTAATAAAGTCAGCTTTAGATTTTCCCACCTCTAAAACTGAGTTTGGCATTTTAACCCTTAAGTGCGCGTCCCATTTTGAGACAAATGTGCACGTGCGGTCAGGGCTCTGGAGGCATGGCGTCATGGAGGCATGGCGTCTGGAGTCATGGCGTCTGGCGTCATGGCGTCTGGAGTCATGGCGTCTGGAGTCAAAACATTCCACTTTTCTTTCACTGCATTTTTCAAGATGTTTCACACACTCAATTTTTCGAGTGATACTTTCTTTGCGATAATTGGATAGTACTCTAGTAGGCTGATCACTTAATAAAGTCACTTTGTCCCATTCACTAGCTTTAGATTTTCCACCTCTAAAACTGAGTTTGGCATCTTAACCCTTAAGTGCGTGTCCCATTTTGAGACAAATGTGCACCTGCGGTCAGGGCTCTGGAGGCATGGAGGCATGGCGTCTGGAGTCATGGCGTCTGGAGTCATGGCGTCTGGCGTCATGGCGTCTGGAGTCATGGCGTCTGGCGTCATGGCGTCTGGAGTCAAAACATTCCACTTTTCTTTCACTGCATTTTTCAAGATGTTTCACACACTCAATTTTTCGAGTGATACTTTCTTTGCGATAATTGGATAGTACTCTAGTAGGCTGATCACTTAATAAAGTCACTTTGTCTCATTCACTAGCTTTAGATTTTCCACCTCTAAAACTGAGTTTGGCATCTTAACCCTTAAGTGCGCGTCCCATTTTGAGACAAATGTGCACGTGCGGTCAGGGCTCTGGAGGCATGGCGTCATGGAGGCATGGCGTCTGGCGTCATGGCGTCTGGCGTCTGGCGTCATGGCGTCTGGCGTCATGGCGTCTGGAGTCTGGAGTCAAAACATTCCACTTTTCTTTCACTGCATTTTTCAAGATGTTTCACACACTCAATTTTTCGAGTGATACTTTCTTTGCGATAATTGGATAGTACTCTAGTAGGCTGATCACTTAATAAAGTCAGCTTTAGATTTTCCACCTCTAAAACTGAGTTTGGCATCTTAACCCTTAAGTGCGCGTCCCATTTTGAGACATAAATGTGCACGTGCGGTCAGGGCTCTGGAGGCATGGCGTCATGGAGGCATGGCGTCTGGAGTCATGGCGTCTGGAGTCATGGCGTCTGGCGTCATGGCGTCTGGTGTCATGGCGTCTGGAGTCATGGCGTCTGGAGTCATGGCGTCTGGAGTCAAAACATTCCACTTTTCTTTCACTGCATTTTTCAAGATGTTTCACACACTCAATTTTTCGAGTGATACTTTCTTTGCGATAATTGCATAGTAGTCTAGTAGGCTGATCACTTAATAAAGTCACTTTGTCCCATTCACTAGCTTTAGATTTTCCACCTCTAAAACTCTTTGAGTTTGGCATCTTAACCCTTAAGTGCGCGTCCCATTTTGAGACATAACTGTGCACGTGCTGTCAGGGCTGTGGCGTCTGGAGTCGTGGCGTCTGGAGTCGTGGCGTCTGGAGTCGTGACGTCTGGAGTCAAAACATTCCATTTTTCTTTCACTGCATTTCTCAAGATGTTTCACACACTCAATTTTTCGAGTGATACTTTCTTTGCGATAATTGCATAGTAGTCTAGTAGGCTGATCACTTAATAAAGTCACTTTGTCCCATTCACTAGCTTTAGATTTTCCACCTCTAAAACTGAGTTTGGCATCTTAACCCTTAAGTGCGCGTCCCATTTTGAGACATAAATGTGCACGTGCGGTCAGGGCTCTGGAGTCATGGAGTCATGGCGTCTGGAGTCATGGCGTCTGGAGGTGGGTACATTTTTTCATTTGTTTCGTTCTTTCGCTCTCATCTTGAGCGGATAATTCTCCTATGCAAAGCGTCGTTCTTTACGTTAATTATACTGCGTGTTTGCAGTTATAATGTATATATGTTACGGCATGCGGGAGGTGCCCCTTTGGGGCATTGGTGTCTGCGTGTATGTAGAGGAATTACGACATTTGTTTGGGTGAGGCCTGTGGTGTAGTGATTATCATATCTGACCGGCAATCGGAAGATCCCGGGTTCGATTCCCGGGTGGGTACCTCATTTTTTCATGTTTCGTTCTTTCGCTCTCATCTTGCGCGGATAATTCTCCTATACAAAGCGTCGTTCTTTACGTTAATTATACTGCCGTTTTGCAGTTATAATGTATATATGTTACGGCATGCGGGAGGTGCCCCTTTGGGGCATTGGTTTCTGCGCGTATGTAGAGGAATTATGACATTTGTTTGGGTGAGGCCTGTGGTGTAGTGGTTATCATATCTGACCGGCAATCGGAAGATCTCGGGTTCGATTCCCGGGTGGGAACCTCATTTTTTCATTTGTCTCGTTCTTTCGCTCTCATCTTGCGCGGATAATTCTCCTATACAAAGCGTAGAAATTCCAGTGTTGTCCCATTTTACAGAGAATCTCATTAAGTTTTTTCTGATACCACGTTTTGACAAGTTTTTTAGAAATGTACGCGGGTGACAGACATTGATGATTTAAAAGCAAGAATCATAGCTGCTATTGAGCGAATTGATGTGGATATGCTGCAGCGTACATGGCAACATTTGGAGTATCGATTGGATGTTTTGCGAATCACTAATAGTGCACATATCGAATGTTTGTAACAACGTTACTTTAATAAAAGAAACTTTTGAAAATACAGATTCTAAATCTTGTTTAAGAATTTTACGTGTGTTATCAAGAATTTTATTAAAAGATGAAATTGTACAGATAATGTTCGGACACACTGGAATTTCTACACTTCATGGTTGACTTTTAATAACAGCAAAAAATTGTACAGATAATTCTCGGACATCCTGATATATATATATATATATATATATATATATATATATATATATATAAACCCCCATACAACAATCATTCACTTACGTTAATTCGTTTTAATGATCATAAGGAATTAATACCATTTCCCGCGTAATGATATAGTTATCTCGCCAGAACGATGCCTCAAGCGATATGCTTTAGTTAGTGCTCGAAGATAATGGTTGCCATTTTCTCTCATCGGCTGAGACCTACGATATATATATATATATAATATATATATATATATCCCTCCTCATCTTGCGCGGAATGTTCTCCTATACAAGCGTCGTTCTTTACGTTAATTATACTGCGTGTTCTTTGCAGTTGAAATGTGTATATATATATGTATATATATATATATATATATATATTTTTTTTTTTTTTAAATTGTATTATATTTATTGAGGTAAAAGTTCATATAATATTTATTATATTGTAAAATATAAATTAACTGTCATAATGCCCAACTTTACTTCATGTCGTGTAAATTGGCAACGCTTTGACAAGCAAAAATATTAAATGATCAAACCGTATTTTCCATTTCTAATTTAAAATTTTCGAATGGAATGAAATTTCTTTAAGCTTTGTATACTTTTAAGTTAATGAATAATGAACTAACTATTGAATAGGCTTTCTGTATACAGCGTATCTTAGGCGGCACGTCAACATAAATCAACACTTCGATTTATATATATATATATATATATATATATATATATATACAGGGTGGGCCGTAAGTTTCCATACATAGGAAAATTTAAACTTATGGTCTTCACGTGCGTCGGTATTTGGATCAGCAGTTTCCGGATGCTTGGATTGGTCGGCGTGGTCCTGTGGAGTGGCCTCCCAGATCCCCAGATCTCACCCCCCTTGATTTCTATCTTTGGGGGCACTTGAAGGCCATGGTGTATCAGGAAAAGATACGAGACATAAATCATCTAAAGGAACGTATCACCAACGCCATTACAAGCATAACGTCAACTGTGCTAATGCGTGTTCATCAACAGTGGGGAACACGTATTGAAATGTGTTTTCAAAACAATGGCAACCATGTAGAGCATATTATATAAATAAAAATGGTTGTCCATAAAAAATTTTATTTTTCCTATGTATGGAAACTTACGGCCCACCCTGTATATATATATATATATATAATAGATAGATAGAACGTTGGATAGGGATCGCCTTCAGGGACCCCACCCTCAATTACCAAATGATAGCTTCGTTAAAACTAACGAAAATATCACGACTTAACCTAGCCAATCGTCAAGGGCGTACAGTTGACCTAACCGGGCATTCAATTTAATTTATTATTATATTTGCTACTGTAAAGAAAAAAACAAGAATACATGGGGGGCCCTGATCTTCAGGTGATCCATAGATAGATAGAGAGATACAGTATATGTCCGAGTCTTTACTAAAATGTTTGGCCATTTTAATATGGATTTAAAAAGCTATTGTCTATTTTAGATTGATAGATTTCATTGATGTCATTAACAGTAATGCGATATCTTAAATTTCAAACTATTGCGGTACTTTGTAGAAAATAGGTTAGCATGGATAAATATATAAAAGATAGTTCCACATGCGAACAATCGTTTTTGTTCCCCTTTTAAACCAATCAAATATCACACTCGATAGTAATCAGTGTGATATCGACCGCTATAATTACGATGGTAAAAATTATATATATATATATTTTTTTTTTCCCAATAGTTTAACAATGTTTAACTCTGAAACTGAATTAGAATTCAAATATTTATGCTAAAAAAATCCTTAAGTTTTTAATCCGTGAAATTCTGATCAAATATTTACCGTGGACAGACATTCTGTTCCCAATTTTCTCGCAAATTATAATCATTCAGGAGGGCTACAAACTGGCAGAGCGCTCATGCAGAGCGCTGTGGAGTCACAGTTTAGATCAGGGGTTCCCAAAGTGGTCAATATCGACCCCCTGGGCTCGATGGGACTGTGCAGGGGGTCAATAAAGATCTATGGGTCGATAGGGGGTCGATAGAGTTCATGGATCTAGGCTTAAGTTCTAGGCTTAACATCGATGAGCGCGGTGACTTAAGGCTCAAACTCTCAAACCTACAGCCGAATGTTCATGTCCTTGTTAATGCCCATCAGGCCCATCCATCTCATTAGAGAAGATTTAATTGTAAAGATATTTAGCAGTTATTAATTTTCACTTAATTACTAATAATGGTAATTGTATAACTATAATGATTAATAAATATTTATTATATTTTGATGTTTCTTGACTTCATTTCATATAAAATTATTTTAAATGTTGAGAATTTGGGTTAGGGGTCGATGATAACTTTATAAGCTCATCAAGGGGTCGACATGCTCAGAAGTTTGGGAACCCCTGGTTTAGATAATACCTTTAAATCGTACCTTTAATCACTGTTTACACTGTGCCTGAAAACAGGCTAAGAAAAGTCGTGTGATTACACGGTCTTGAAACTAAGAGAGCAACATGCTCACGTTCCCACTTCTGTTTTGACACGTTTTGGTTCGAGTAACCACGTGACTCGTGCGCTAATCTGTGGCTTCCCCACAAACAGGCTTGAACTCCAGTGCCTGCTTTCAAACGCCTGAAAAATTCGTTTACACGCAACTTTTTTCAGGCACCTGAATTCAGGCGGTTGAACCCAGGAATAGCGTAAACAGTAACTTAGAAATTAGATCATCCCTTTAAATTAGATTTATGAGTCTGGACTTATTTTTATTCTGCTAATTACGTTATTAATTAGATAGACAGCTTTACAGTGAAAGGCAGAAGATAAATATGCCTTCAGTTTTCATTTATTACAGTCTATGAATGGATGTTCCCAAACCTTTATAGGTCGACATACCACCATGCTTTTCTGAGTACCACAGTCAGAAAGGTTGCTGGTTATTATTCATCTACAACTAATAATACTTTTCAAACACATTATCAGTAAAGTAATTATAAATTAGCAAAATACGTATTAAAATTTTCTTGAGTGCCACCTAAAAGAGCTCCGCGCACCGCAAGTCGGGAATCGCTGCTATATTGTAATGCTTTATAGATTCGAGTCATAAATTTTAGGAAATGCACGGAGTTGAGAATATGTTTTATCACGGCTTATTTAAATCGGCTACCGTGAATGATATAAGAAGGGTTCTCGCCATAGCGCTGAGCTTACCTACTGTAACTTACTTATCTGTGAACAGGAGGACAGCTCTTTAAAGGATTCATGTAATACAGTTCCATATCAATGACTCAAATGATTTGGAGGGAGGATTTTAATCAGAATTGGAATCGAATCTCAATTTCTTTCCAGGGGAATGGAATTATATATATTATATATATATATACAGGGTGGGCGGAAAGTAGCTCCCTATTTTGGATTGGTAAAAAAATACGTATATTATCCATTTATTTCGGAAGAAATAATATGAAAAGGTAGGCATACATGGTAGGTTTTCTCTAAAATTCAATGTGGGCTCCAACTCTTTCCACCAGCTTCTGGAGCCGCCCAGGAATGGCGTCCACTGACTTTAGCAGGAACTCCGGCGGGATGGAGGACATGACTTCCCGAATTCGGTCCTCCAGTTCTTCCAATGTCCTCGGTTTGGTGCGGTAGACTTCTTCCTTTACATGGGAGAACATCGACGATCTGATATTTATGCAAGATGGCGCCCCTCCGCACTTCGCTCTTGTTGTCCGTGAGTGGCTGGATGCCCACTTCCCTGGGCGTTGGATGGGTCGTCGTGGTCCACATCAATGGCCAGCCAGGAGCCCCGACTTGACACCGTGCGACTTCTTTCTTTGGGGGTGGGTAAAGGAAGAAGTCTACCGCACCAAACCGAGGACATTGGAAGAACTGGAGGACCGAATTCGGGAAGTCATGTCCTCCATCCCGCCGGAGTTCCTGCTAAAGTCAGTGGACGCCATTCCTGGGCGGCTCCAGAAGCTGGTGGAAAGAGTTGGAGCCCACATTGAATTTTAGAGAAAACCTACCATGTATGCCTACCTTTTCATATTATTTCTTCTGAAATAAATGGATAATATACGTATTGTTTTACCAATCCAAAATAGGGAGCTACTTTCCGCCCACCCTGTACATACAGTATATATATATATATATATATATATATATATATATATATTATATATATATATATATTGGGTGACGCTTTAGGTTAGGAAAATATTGATCTATTCAATTTAATGATATGATTGTTCACGTGACTCTTGTATAATTACTGACCGCATAATTGATGTTTCAATTAAGTGACTAATAATTTAATGTGTTTATACAGTGTTTCCAGGCGATCATTTTGAAAATGGAATCCAGTTTCACTCTCGGAAATCCTCGTTAAGCCCGTCTGAATTACTGAAAAGGGATTGATTGTTGTTTCCAACAGAGAGTGAGCCAGCAGCTCTTCTAAGAGATATACCATTTAAGTATTTTACTCGTTGGGTTTCTCTGGAGTTACTTCATTCTTCCAGTCGATCGAACAATAATAATAATGTCTTGAGTTGTTTAACCTCCTTCGCAACATATAAAGGTCATTTGACGGAGGAAATCTACAGCTTTACGCGGGATCTGAACCGATGGTCGCTACATCAACTAAATGAAGAGGACGGTCACCCACCCAACTTACTGAACAGACTGAACATTGGTTAACCTCGTTGATCTAACCGTGCAGTGGTTCTCAACCTTTTTTTAACCATCGCCCCCTTGAAAATGTTTTTGCCCACCCTATTTTCAAATCGCCCCCCTACACACAAAAAAAAAGTGAAATAAAAAACTTTCAAACTTACTGTTTTATTTAATGAGATCCTTGAGATTGGTGTTTTTCTACTAAATATGCAATGTTCGGTTCAATGTCGCTGAGCTTAATTCTTATGTCACCTCTTCTGCATACATCCAATCTGTTTCTTTCCTTTGTTAGTAATTTATTCACTGAACTAAACCCAGTTTCAACCATATATGATGTTGGAAAACAGACAATTATTTTGGCCATTTCGGTCCATAACCTTGGATATAGTGTTTTACAGTCTTTTAATGACCAGAATTCAGTCTTTCCTACTTTATCATACATGTATTTTGAGTTATCATTGCATCGTAATTCAATTAATTCTTCTTGAATTTCTTCTTCAGCTGAACTAACATCACAATTAAATGGGTCTAACATCCATGGTTTTACTTCAAAGGAAAATAAATCAGAGAATCTTTTGTTCATGTCACTTTTTAACGAACATAAGTGTCCAGAATACGTTTCAAGATCCATTTTGGTAAGTGAAGAACAAATTTCTGCCAGCTCAGGCATGCTGTGAAACATTATTTAAGTAAATTATCTTGAAAAATTTCCAATTTTTCAGTAAATGCGTTCAATACTGTTTTACAATCAATCAATGTAATAAATTTTCCTTGAAGTTGAAGTGATACCTCATTAAGCTTTCGAAATATCCAAGCCATATAATATATGTTATTTTTATGTTTTCTTATTTCTTTAGCAATATCTCCGTCCCCTTCACTTTCTAGAAAGTTAACTATGGTATCAAAAAGGTTTATAAATCTTGCTAAGCAATTTCCTTTGGAGAACCATCTGACTTCCGTATGTAAAAGAAGTCTTACATACTGTTCATCATGATCAGAACAAAACTTCCTGAATAGGCGATCATATTTGCTATGTGATTTTCTTTTACTGATAGTTTTAATAACTATACCAAGTGAATAATGTAGAATTGGACTCATATTTTTTGCTACAAGATTATATCTGTATTTTCATCAAACCAGGATCTTAAAGCAATAAAAATAGATTCCCCAGTAGTGTCAGTTTCTAGGTATTTCACAAACAGTATATCTTCTTTCAATTTACAATCATCATTAAAATAACGTACATACGCCATGAGAAGGGCCTTGTTATCAACAACTGTGGACTCATCAACCTGAATTGAGAAATTAGTTTTTTTCAATCTTTCAACTAGTTGTTCTTCAATATTCACTGACATTTCATCAATTCGTCTTCGAATTGAATCGTTGCTTAATGGTAAACTTTTTAAGATACCTGAAGGATCTTCATGCATCACATTTGAAATAACAGTTTCTAATATAGGCTTTATGACTTTCTCAGTAATTGTATGAGGACAGCCAATTTTTGCAACAATTTTTGCAATCTCATATGACGCAACATTGGCTTCATCTAATTTGGTATCTTTTTTTACAAAATGTGTAAGTTAGGTTGCTGCTCAAAATTGGTTTTCAATTTTTTGAAATAGTCAACGGTTTTATTAGCTTTATCTGGATGCTTCCTTTTGAAATGGTCAAGTCGTCTTGAAGGTTTTAAAGCTTCATTCGAAAGAGTACTATTACATAAAAGACACAGGCTTTTTTGGATCGAGAGGGCTTTCAATAAAACCGTAAGATAGGTATTCACCAAGGTATTGGCGACACTTTTTCTTTGCTCCACTTGACATTACTAAGGGGTCTTGTGCATTATGTAATTACAATAAAAAATTGACAACGATAAAGTATTTAAAAAATATCTGAAATTTGAAAAAAAGGGTTTAGATGTGTCATTAGCAAGGCTGTGGAGTTAGTACACAAAACCTCCAACCTCAAGTACTCAATTTTTTGTCCTTCTGACTCAATCTCCAACTCAGACTTGCAAACTAGGTGTAATAGGCCTAATAATTGTACTTTTAATTTTGCTATGATGCTAGTTATACAAGATGTCATTTCATCACAATCATGTGAATCATCAGGCTACTTTTTTAATTAAAAAATTTAAAAGGCACTAGTTTGGCAGCTAAAAAGCACTAAAAGCGCACTAAAAATAATAATCACGTTATCATTTTAGTAGCGTAAGCCTAATTTTAAGTTCAAGTAGCCTCATTCCCGAGAAGTAGGCCAAACTGGCATCCTCCGCCTTAAACCTTGCAACGTTTTCAAAGGAAAATCACATTTATACATGTGTTAGCACTCCTTATTTATGAATTTTTATCAGATAAGAAAGAGAACATTCGAAACTCTATTTTATTCTTAAGAAGCACTAATTGAGTGATTAAATTGAGTGACTAGAAACGTGACAACGAGGTCATTGTCTCCGTACTCGAAACAAGGGACAAACGCGAAAATTAAGAAGCACTAAAGCACTAAAAGAAAAATCAATGATAATAGATAATAGCACAAAAAATAACACCCGCCCACGCTTCTAATTAGGTAAGAACTGACGCACCGTAGGCGTAACCGTCACTAAGCCGCTATAGAATGCTTTGAATGACGACCCCGCCCCACTGCACTTCTCATTGGTCAATTCCCTTTAACGTCATCGACGGCACAATACATACTCCGAACAGTGTTTCAAAACCATTGTTGAGCAATTCGAAAATAATTTAATTTTAATCGTTGCCAAAATAAATTTTCGCCCCCCCTTCAGTCAAATTTTCGCCCACTTTCGCCCCCCAAGAATTTCATTTTCGCCCCCGTTGAGAAACCCTGAATCTAACGGGAAGCTGTGTTACCACATGAACATTATGTCGGGCAAATTTTGTCCTGTCAACTTATTCCTCAAGGGTTGGAAATAAAATAAAATCGTCTGGCATTAACTACCATAAAATCGGTACTGCAGTGAAGGCTACGCGTTAAAGAATTTAATTCTGGGTCCATTAACATTAATGATAATAATTAATATTATTTTAATAAGCTGAGGTTCATTGTTCGTCAGTATATATATATATATATATATATATATATATATATATATATATAATATATATATATATATATACAGGGTGGGCCGTAAGTTTCCATACATAGGAAAAATAAACATTTTTTTATGGACAACCATTTTATTTATATAATATGCTCTACATGGTTGCCATTGTTTTGAAAACACATTTCAATACGTGTTCCCCACTGTTGATGAACACGCATTAGCACAGTTGACGTTATGCTTGTAATGGCGTTGGTGATACGTTCCTTTAGATGATTTATATCTCGTATCTTTTCCTGATACACCATGGCCTTCAAGTGCCCCCAAAGATAGAAATCAAGGGGGGTGAGATCTGGGGATCTGGGGATCTGGGAGGCCACTCCACAGGACCACGCCGACCAATCCAAGCATCCGGAAACTGCTGATCCAAATACCGACGCACGTGAAGACCATAATGAGGTGGAGCTCCATCTTGCTGGAAGTAAACTGGGAAGTTACCTTCCTCGTTTAGCAGGGATAGGAAAATCTCTTCTTGCAACATGTTAAGATACCTTTCGGCATTAAGATTTCCACTGACAAAAATTGGTCCAATAATTCTGTCACCCCATATCCCGGCCGACACCATCACTTTACCGGCACCTTGCATCTTCGTCGGACTCAGCCAGTTAGGGTTAGCATTACTCCAATAACGTATGTTTTGCCGATTAACCTCTCCATTGACGTAAAAATTTGCTTCATCAGTAAACAAGATCTTACGTCAAACGCATATTCTTAGGGTATCTGAAACATAAAAACAAACGTTTAATTTTTCCTATGTATGGAAACTTACGGCCCACCCTGTACACGTATATATAAAAATATATATATATATATAAATATATATATATAAATGGAAAATATATAGAAAACGGCGCAACCCGAAGTATGATGTAAAAAACATTTTATTAGGTCAATTTCGATGTGCTGAAGCCAAATCTGTTAACCATTTGGTGTGCAAATTACATTTTTACAGATTATAAATAAAATTACAAATTTTTGAAGTTCATTCATTTGCCCATCATTTATGTTTTGGTTCCAATAATTTTGCTCCGCGAGTCAAAGTAGTTCTTAACAGAAGCAATTTTATAACCCTTTTAAAATGCGCCCTTTTAATGTTGGTATAGCAATGGAGTGTGAAGGGTGTTCTGTTAGATACATTGAAGCTATTGTAAAGTTTTACGAAAATGATGAAGAAGCAATTCTATTTTTCCAAAAACATGGTGTTTTGCTTTCTGAGTTGTCGTGCCCAACGTGTGGTTATAATTGCAACATACGTCGTGATAAACATCAATTTTAAAGGTAAGTTGATTTGATTATTTTACTCTTAGGTTAGGTTAGGTTAGGTTAGTTTTCATGTGCTTGTTAGCCATTTTTTAGGCAAATGCTTCAAAATAAGAGTAAAATATAAATAACATTTACTCTAATTTGAAGCATTTGCACACCAAATGGTTAACAGATTTGGCTTCAGCACATCGAAATTGACCTAATAAAATGTTTTTTACATCATACTTCGGGTTGCGCCGTTTTCTATATAATTACCATATATATATATATATATATATATATATCGGCTATTGATTGGTGGCGTGGAAAACGCAGTTTAATAATAAACAGGAACACCAGAGAAAAAACAAACATCCTTCAAGGTTTAATAGTACCAACGTTTCGGAATGCACTAATTCCATCTTCAGGGCTAAAACAATAAAATGCCAAATCATACAAAATACAAATTGCTTAATAACAATTTAAAATAAACTTTAAAAATTATAAAAAGTAGCTAGAAAACATTAAAACTAAAGGGTAAATAAATGTGAAGGTAAAAAGTTACAATTATAAAAAGTAAAAGCATTAAAACTGAAAGGAAAATAAAATAAACTAGTACCTTAACCAAAACATAGCAGATCTATCGATGATTCGTCAGAATTTAGGTCTGGTTTTAGTTTATAAATAAACAAAGACTCCATAATTTTAAGCTTAAGGTCAGAGCTTCCGGCAGCAAGTACGGTGAAATTAGACTGTGAAATTGGGTGGTTATTGTTGTGCGAGTGATTACGTATGAGAGAATTAGGTGGTTTGCCAAGGGGTAAATTTGAGGTTCAAACTTAGTAACTTTCATTTACAAAAAAGTGAAACCTATAGGAACTGTCAAAAACAATTACTAGATGCAGAAATTAAATTTAAGAAAAGGCTCAGTAATGAATGTAATCGGGATATTAATCGGTCTACTTGTGATTTTGAGTCTCTGGTGTCTGGTATAGATTCAACACATCCTTTGAACGTCATTCAGACGGGCAATTTGAAATGTATTGCAAGGGTGAATTTTGTTCAGAACAGGAAACTCCAAAAATTAGGATATAATACGATTAATAATCTAGCAGCTAATGATCTCATCTTTAATTATTCTTCCAAAGTTCTCAGTGATATTCAAAAATCTGCCCTTTGTAAAGGCCTGAAATTCTCTCTTACTCCAAAGAAACTTAATTTTTACGATCATTTCCTCAACTTTGAGTTATTTTTTAAGGACCTTTTTAAACATTCATTCTTTGACCCACATAGTAAAGGTTTTAACTTTTTATCTAATAATTTACGTAATTTAGCTTTTACTTCATTTTATGCTTTTAACCCTTATGGCAATAGACCTAATATGGAAGTGGAAGAGTTTCAAAGTCTAAGAAATCTGTCTCTGGAAAAGTCATTGGTGGTTACAAGACCAGACAAAGGCAATGGCGTTGTTCTTTTGGACAGGAATGTTTATGTCGATAAAATGTTAGATATTTTAAATGATGCAACTAGATTTACTAAAGTAACTGGTGACATTTTTGCTTTAATTTTAAAACAGGAAGATAAAATTAATAGGTATCTTAGAAAACTTAAATCTAATAATATAATCTCAGACACGGTTTTTTCTAAATTATTTGTTTCTGGATCCAGCCCAGGTATTATGTATGGACTCCCTAAAATACACAAACCTAATTGTCCACTTAGGCCAATTTCATCGACACTAGGAACTTTTAGTTATAACCTTTCAAAATTCTTGGTTCCCATACTATCACCTATAACTTGTAATTTGTATACAGTACGGGATTCTTTTTCTTTCGTTAGAGAAATTACCTCATTAAATAATAATTCTTACACAATGGGTAGCTTCGATGTAAAATCTTTATTTACCAATGTGCCTGTTGCAGAAACTATTGATATATGTATTGACAATCTTTTTAATAATACTGATACTGTGCAGGGTTTTAATAGAGGTCAAATGAAAGAACTACTAAAATTTTCCGTGGAAGACCTTATATTTATATTCAACGGTGAATATTTTAAACAGACTGAAGGTGTTCAAATGGGTCTGCCTCTTGGTCCCACCTTAGCTAACGCGTTTCTGTGTCATCATGAAGTCAAATGGTTGAATGAGTGTCCTTCCAACTTCAAACCGGTTTTATATAGAAGATATATTGATGACACTTTTCTCCTGTTTAAATCACCAGACCATATCCCTTTGTTTCGTAATTACCTTAATTCTAAGCACCCTAATATTCAATTTACTTCAGAAGTTGAATCTAATAGCTCTCTCTCCTTTTTGGACATTAAGATAATAAAAACTAATTCCTCTTTTGAAACTTCCGTTTACCAAAAGCCGACATTCACCAATCTTACTACGAACTTTTCTTCCTTTATCCCTTTAGGTTTCAAACGAAATTTAATTTCGACTCTGACCAATAGAGCTTTCAATATCTGTTCAGATTACTTTAAACTACACGATGAACTCGATTTCATCCGAAAACTCCTTGCCAAGAATAATTTTCCTTCTAGACTGGTGGAGACTACAATAGGCAGAACCTTAAATAGACTAATAAGCCCTACAACTAGAGATTTAATTACAGTCCCCAAAGATATCCTGTATTTTACTTTGCCCTATATGGGAACCTCAAGTTTTAACATTAGAAACAAACTTTTAAAATTGCTCAAGGAATTCTACCCACAACTATGTATAAAAATTATATTCACCCCCGTCTAAATCGATTTACCATTTATTTAAATACAAGGATGTTATTCCTACACTTCTTAAGTCATCCATAGTTTATCACTACAAGTGTGACCACTGTATGGGGTCATATATAGGTAAAACTAAAAGACATTTAAAATCCCATATTTACGAACATCTCGGTAAATCGGTCCGTACAAATTTACCCCTTGGCAAACCACCTAATTCTCTCATACGTAATCACTCGCACAACAATAACCACCCAATTTCACAGTCTAATTTCGCCGTACTTGCTGCCGGAAGCTCTGACCTTAAGCTTAAAATTATGGAGTCTTTGTTTATTTATAAACTAAAACCAGACCTAAATTCTGACGAATCATCGATAGATCTGCTATGTTTTGGTTAAGGTACTAGTTTATTTTATTTTATTTACCTTTCAGTTTTAATGCTTTTACTTTTTATAATTAACTTTTTAACTTCACATTTATTTACCCTTTAGTTTTAATGTTTTCTTAGCTACTTTTTATAATTTTTAAAGTTTATTTTAAATTGTTATTAAGCAATTTGTATTTTGTATGATTTGGCATTTTATTGTTTTAGCCCTGAAGATGGAATTAGTGCATTCCGAAACGTTGGTACTATTAAACCTTGAAGGATGTTTGTTTTTTCTCTGGTGTTCCTGTTTATTATATATATATATATATATATATATATATATATTAGGGTTATAACTTTTAGACTTTTTTTCAAATAAAAGATCTCCTGTATCATAAATCGATGAACTTTGCTTAAAAACAATGAAAAAGACCCTAATTCCTCTGTTTTTAAAAAAGGTCACCCCCAAATCAAAAGTTTGAATCACCATAACCATATATTTACGTTACTACTCATAAGTATATAAATATATTATTATTAGAGGGCGGACTTTTAGGTTTTAACCTAAAAAATATTTCGAATTTTTCAGTACGCTAATGTATCGTGAGATCGCCCGAAAAATCACTTCCGGTGCTCAAATTCGATGACTAATATCAATCCACCCATACAAGAAAATTCTAGAACACACGACATTGTTCTTCATGCACTCGCAAATTGTATAAAAGCACGAAATGAAATCAACCGAATCACTTGTGTCCAGTATTGCGCAATATTTACTCAACTGTTCAGTTCAACTCAACTTCAGGTAAGCATTTATTATTTGTAATATGTTCGCTTAATTAAAAAACGTAGCGAAATGTGGAATTCGCTTCTGCACTCTTGAACATTCCAGAACATTTTTAAAATTTATTAACCATAATAATTTGTTGAATTTTTCTTCCATTTTAACACGTAAACAAAAGCGTATCCAGAATGTTTTGTAGAGGGGAGTCAAACTCAAAAAATATATAGAGCCCAAAATATTTGGTGATAAATATTTTCATGATACGTTCTATGGATGTTCTAAAAATATTTTCCAAAATTTTATCACCTAAAAAATAAATATTTGGTCATATTTTTTCACCTAAAAATCCGCCCTCTAATTATTATATTATTTCTATATATTATATTAATATTATATATATATAATATATATATAAACAAATAAACAAATCAACTTAATACCTTTTTATATCTGTTTCAGAAGCAATATAATGTCACACAAGAAAAGTGATACTACCATACAGAAGAACAAGGATATCTGGACAAATAATCTGGTGAGATTCCAGCAGTCACATAGAAGAAGAGGAAGTGTGCCTTTAGAAGAATCTTCACTAGAAGAAAAATGCAGAATGCCACTCCAAATCCAAATCATTGGACGGTACCAGTTTCTTGGAACAGAAATCAAAGGAAGAAAGGAGCGAATAGTGGAAATTTCCAAAGAAGTTACAAAATTATGGAAGAATAAATTGAATTTTCCGCATGTGTCAGATCAAGTAATACGAGCAAAGCTTGACAAGGTGATGAAGACTTATGTTGAATGTGTCAGGAGGGGAAAATATGATGCCCTGAATGAACTTTTTGATATCACTAAAGTAAATGGCCAATGGTTATCCTCGGAAGACAAACGACTGTACCACCTTCAAGTGGAAAGCAAAGGAGAAGTGGGGTACTCTACAGGTCAAGTTGCAAGTGAAGAAACGATTCACCCTTCAAAGAGACGAAAATTGCCTGCTGAATCAGCATCAACATCTTACAATCATGTATCTAGTGGTACTGAATCTGAAGAGAGCGAGCATGAAGATGAAGATGAGAGTATTACTCCACCAACCAGAAGACATAACAAAAGTAAAGTTGCAACCAACTTGGTGACATCCACAGGAGTATCAACAAGTAAAGCCGCTAAAATATGCAAACAGTTGTCACTTGATGGTATTGACATTCCAACACCAAGTCAAGCAGCAATTTACAAGTCAGCATACAAAGAGGCTGCTAAATTGAAAGAGGAAATGATTGAAAATTTACAGATGGAAGAGTGGTCTTTACATTTTGATGGAAAGCGCATTGAGGAAAATGAGTATCAAGTAGTGGTACTTAAAAATGAAAGAACCGAAGTAAAATTGGATGCATTGCGTCTGAAAGATGGCAAGGCTGAAACTATTGCTGAAGGAATTGCAAAAGTTATTGATGAATACACCTTATGGAATGCAATAAAGATGATCGTTGCTGATACAACAAGTGTTAACACTGGGAAAAAGAGTGGAGTTGTTGTCAAATTGCAACGAATGTTCTCAGAGAAGGGTATCTGCAAACCACAATTTATCAGTTGTCAGCATCACATTCTGGACAGGATTCTCCGTTTGGTAATGGACGAAGATCTTGGTGCTAACACCAGTTCTCCAAACATCGAATATCCATTTGTATCCCAACTGGTGAAGAATTATGAGGAACTAAAGGCACAGTTTGTTAATGGAACAGAAGAGGTCCTCGAGAAATCAGGATGGAGAGATGATATTAAGTTTTTGTACCATCTAACACGGGTGTTTAGATTCTTTGAAGAAAAAGGGAATTTTCCTTTGATTAACTTTCAGAAAATTCCAAACATCAGCAATGCGAGGTGGCATTCAAGAGCCATTCTAGCTATCCTTGCATTTATTCTTAACCTACAACAAGGAAGACTTTGGAGAAGGTATGCAGATTCATTTCATACAACTGGGCAGAATATTGGTTTACTAATCAGATGTACAATGAAAATGACTTCAAGAACTTGTCAGAAATATTGAAACCTTACAAAAAGCATTGAACTCATTGGAAAATCACTGGAAGCAGGAGCCATCCCCACTCAAGATACCAAGAAGTAATCAGTGTGCAGAACGTGCAATCAAAGTTATGCAGGAACTGTATGCTGCCTGCAGAAACAAAAACAAACTGCAACTTCGGTTTATTCTAAGCAATAAGCATTAATATATGTACAAGTATTATAACGATTATGTTGTGAGTTCTTTTATTATATTACATGGAATATGCAAAAAAGTAACGTATGCAATAATCGATTTTTTGATTTCGGGGTGACCTTTTCTAAAAAGATATTAAAATGAAAGTTCATTTCTTTGTTTTTAGGCAAACGTTCATCGAATTAAAGTACAGGAATATTATGTTGTAAAAAAGTTATAACCCTTATATATATATATATATATATATATATATATATATATACACAGGGTGGGCCGTAAGTTTCCATACATAGGAAAAATAAACATTTTTTTATGGACAACCATTTTTATTTATATAATATGCTCTACATGGTTGCCATTGTTTTGAAAACACATTTCAATACGTGTTCCCCACTGTTGATGAACACGCATTAGCACAGTTGACGTTATGCTTGTAATGGCGTTGGTGATACGTTCCTTTAGATGATTTATATCTCGTATCTTTTCCTGATACACCATGGCCTTCAAGTGCCCCCAAAGATAGAAATCAAGGGGGGTGAGATCTGGGGATCTGGGGATCTGGGAGGCCACTCCACAGGACCACGCCGACCAATCCAAGCATCCGGAAACTGCTGATCCAAATACCGACGCACGTGAAGACCATAATGAGGTGGAGCTCCATCTTGCTGGAAGTAAACTGGGAAGTTACCTTCCTCGTTTAGCAGGGATGGGAAAATCTCTTCTTGCAACATGTTAAGATACCTTTCGGCATTAAGATTTCCACTGACAAAAATTGGTCCAATAATTCTGTCACCCCATATCCCGGCCCACACCATCACTTTACCGGCACCTTGCATCTTCGTCGGACTCAGCCAGTTAGGGTTAGCATTACTCCAATAACGTATGTTTTGCCGATTAACCTCTCCATTGACGTAAAAATTTGCTTCATCAGTAAACAAGATCTTACGTCAAACGCATATTCTTAGGGTATCTGAAACATAAAAACAAACGTTTAAATTTTCCTATGTATGGAAACTTACGGCCCACCCTGTATATATATATATATATATATATATATATATATATATATATATATATATATATATATGGTGCTCTTCCAATATGTGCTCTTCCGCGAAACTGTGATCTACCATATTCGAATACGTGCTCTACCGTGAAACTAGCCTTATAAGGCTAACTAACGAAAATATCATGACTTAACCTAACCAATCGTTAGGTCAACTATACGCCCTTGACGTTTGGTTAGGTTAAGTCGTGATATTTTCGTTAGTTAGCCTTATAAGGCTAACTAACGTACCTGCTGCTAATCCGAATAATCTAAGGTAGATCACGTATTGGAATGTAAATTTTAAGGTAGAGCACATATTGGAAGAGCACCATATATATATATATATAGATCGTGAATTATTATCTTGGAAAGATCACATATATTCTCTTTCCAAAACAGCTTCCAAGAGGTTAGATGTACTGTACCGCCTTCGCAGTTTCTTCACCCCGCTCGGTTGCTATCTCTATACAGAAGTTTTGTCCGCCCCTGTATGGAGTATGCTTCTTATGTATAGGGTGGCTCAACCCGCACAGCAGTACTTGACCGGGTGCAATCAAAGGATTTTCGTCTCATCAGTTACCCCTCTTTCACTGACTGTCTTCAATCCCTCTTTCTTCACCGCAATGTTGCCTCACTCTCTCTTCACTATCACTATTATAACGGACACTGCTCTTCTGAACTTTCTAACAGCATGCCTCCTCCTTTAAGGAGAACACAGCACCAGACTTTCTACACTTTCTCATTCCTTTTCTGTCTAACACTCTAATGCAAGGGTTAATCGGTATTTCCAGTCTTTTATGTACTCAGCCGGTCAACTCTGGAACAATCTTCCTCAGTCCATCTTTCCCCCTGTCTGTGACCTCCAATCTTTCAAACGCAGAGTGCCTAGGCATCTCGAAAACCAGGGACCTTGATTTTGACTCTCTTCTTCTATGAAGGGCACTTTTGCGGCCTTTCGCCCTTGGCCCCTCCTTCCTGCATAAAAAAAGAATGAGTGGAGGGTGAGGAAGATTGTAAAGGTATTAACATAAACTTGTAAAATATTAACATGTAAAATAATACTATGCAGAACCTAAAGGAATAAATTAAATAAATATTCTTCATTTCATTAAATATTAAAAGACGTTCGTGACAGGGCCAGCTAGCTTCCCATGCTTCTTTTTATTTGTTTATTGTTGTTTATTGTATGTGTACAAACGTGACATTTATCTTATAACCTTCAATACATTAAACACCCTTTTCTACGTAAAACAGATAAACCAACCACCTTTTTTCACAATTCTCTTACTTCGTCTCAAACACTTTTTTCTTTAGAATTTTGGCTGGAACATATATCACTCGCAAACAAAACAAACCTTTCTCAGCAGTATTGAAACAGCTGCCAACATAAGCGTAAATCGCCCTTCTTTTTTTTTCTTTTTTTTTTTGTATAATCGTTGCATTTTAGTTTCGGTCAGATTTAAGAATGGTCGATAATTTTTTTCTTAAGTTACTTGCCAATCTTTTGAATAGTATTAAAATTGCATTATTTTTAAACGCAGCGAATATACATTTGTAAGTCGCGCTTAAAGCACTTTACAGTATAAACGCACCAAACACAATCCAATTCTAACGCTAGTACTCATCTTTTCCGATTTTCATTGGATAAATTAATTAATTAAGTTTTCCAGTTGTTGATTTGCTTTGAAATTAAAGGAAAAGAACACATTGAAGATCGCAATAAGGCAAAATGTTACCCCAAAAATCACTCTTTCTCTTTGCTGTGCCACATGGGAATCTGCTTGGATTTAGTCGAAATGTTTAATAACCTAGATTTGAGTTTGGGAGTGAGATTTATTTATTTATTTTTTATATTGTTATTGTTTGCTTAAACGCAATCAGACCAGCGAATTCAGTTTAGTTCAGTAAGTTCAGTTACACGGACAATAGTGGGAAGTATAGTCACTATTTATTATATTAAAGTATTGAGAAAGTGTGTGGAATTCTATTTTTTACTTTCTTGTACACCATAAATGATTTTTTTATTTTTATTCCAGTGAATTTTAACGGCATTCATTCGATTCACTCGAGTTCACTCGATTATGCACAGAGAAGAAACTTCCCACAACTTTCTGTAAATAAAAATATCTTCTATTATCTCAATTCACTCAAAAAGGAAGTTTTGAAGACAATATTTTCTACCAAAAGAAGTTATGTATCATTAAAAGAAGTTATTCTATCATCTGAAAAGAAGCTCCGATACCCCAAAAGAGGCAAAACCTTCCCTTAAATGCACCTTTTCAAAAAAGTTACTTTATCTAAATTAAGAAAGTTTTATTTTGAGTGTGAATGATATCGTTTCCAAACATAAAATGGCGAACATCATTTGCTTCCTACTTGCAAAGCGCACAAAAGAGTGACTCTAATAAACAGATTAATGAATACATATATAGTCTAAAAGCTGGAGTAAAATAGCAAGTAAAATCTCTACGCAACTAAATGTCAAGTTTTCAAATCAAGTCATTTGAAATATAAAGAAGATTCACAAGTGATTGATGAACGTAAGTTTTACTGTAAGTGCTATTCCAGTCACGTTAACATTAGATTATGGATTTAACTGTTCCGTATTCCTCACATGGAAAGGGAACAATATTTAAGTTTATTTTATCGATTTTGTAAAAACTTTTAAACAATTGCTGTATACTTTTCTGAGAATGTCTGCGAGATATGACCTAAATCTCTCTCTCTCTCTCTCTCTCTCTCTCTCTCTCTCTCTCAAACATTTTTGTAGTTGGAAAAAAATCAGCAAAATGGTTCAGTAGATTTGTATACTGTAACACCGTTTTCAAATATTTAATTGCTCATTTGTTGAACCGATTATGGAACGATATGTTGGTAAAACGAGTGCTCCATCATAGAAGCTGTTGGAAGGAACATTGTTTTTCTGGGCCGAATTTGAACTAATTATATTGACGTAAGAAATATATGGTTCAAAATCGGTGAAGAAAGCAAAGGGTGACTATTGGTTTTACCAAAGAATCGTTCCATAATTGAGTCAAATGGAACAATTGCATTTTTGGAAGCGGTGTTCTGTACGGAACACCTTAATTTTCTGGTGTATAATTGAAAATGGCAACATTAGGAACTTCCGTCCTAAGATCATAATATCTACTGTTTCATACTTTTCAACAATCCTTCGCATAAACCTTACTGTCTCACATGTTTTAAGTATATTATTTTTTTGGGAAGGATTTGTATTCCCGTTAGTAAAAATCAAGTTAATTTCATTGGGAAGCAACGTCTGATTTCTAATGGAAGGAGTGGATGAAAATTTTATATGTTTCATATTTTCGCCCAAATTTGCCATTATTTTCAATTCTGGATAGAAACTCTTTCTGACTTCAAAGTGAGCTCCGAGATATAATTTTTATGAGAGGAATCTAATTTTAAAACACTGATTTTTGGTATTGCTTTTAAATACTTCTGGTCACAAATGCGATATGGCCTCGGGGAAAGAAGTATTGATGTTATACCTTTATATGTATGTATATTGAATGTATGAATCGAAACTCCTGAATTTGCGATAAACTTTAAATTCTGGTGTACCGCAAGGTTATTACGATTATGTCTGGGGTTGTTTAAAATCTTTAACGTAATGATTTCTACAGCAAGGCGACCTATATTAACAATAACCTAAAGTCTCTTTGCCAACAGGAAGGAGGGCATTTTGCGAATTTTTGGAACAGTTTCTACGGCAGGAGGGACTTCATCCTCGGAGATGGACTTCATCTTAATGACGTTGGAGCTGCGCGTTTAGGAAGACTATTACATAATACTGTCTCTTCTTTTCAGGCTGCCGTAACTCGAACGGTCCCAACGTAAATTCTACAAATTTCCCCTGCGCTCGCGAAGGTGTCACAATTACAAACAATTTGAAGGTTTTATTCTTAAATGCTAGTAGCCTACGAAATAAAAGAAACGAATTTTTTTCTTTAATTGCTTGTAAAGACTATGATATAATTGCGATAAATGAATCGTGGCTTAGCACTGAAACTCGTGACTTTGTAGGGGAGTATCAAATTAAAGGTTATAGACTTTTTGTTAAAAACAGAATAGGTAGGCGAGGAGGCGGTGTTATGCTGTATATCAAAGATAATATTGCGAACGTTATAGAAGTAAAGCACACAATTCCGGAACCGATAGATTCGACTATAGCAGAACTTAAATTGAACGATTTCAAACTTCTTGTTGCGGTTATATATAGGCCCCCTAATGAAACAGCTGATACGGACGAAACGTTACATCGTGAACTAACGTGTCCTTTCAGTAAGTCACTCGAAACCAACTAACTCGACTAAAATTCCTAACTTCCAGCACGCAGACTTTAGTAAATTTCGAAATAAATTGTCAAACGTCAATTGGGAAAACGTAATGGGGAACTCCAACGCAAAACTAATGTGGGAATCGTTTGAAACAGTATTTAGGAGTATAAATGAGGAATGTGTACCGTACAAAATTAAGCGTGCGAAAGTAAATAACAAGACCTTGTGGTTTACTTCTAGAGTAGGAGACATTATAAAGAGTAGAGATGGGGCTTATAGGCTACATAAGTGCGATAAAGACAATTTGTGGTTACGAAACAACTACATATCTCTAAGGCGTGAAGCGAAAAGTGTAATAAAAAAGTCCAAGCGCGAATTTGAAATCTCCATAGCTCGTGACGGTAAAGAAAACCCCAAGCGATTCTTTCAATACGTCAATAATAGAAATCCAGTAAAAATTGTCTTGGGGCCTTTGAAAAATGTAAACGGAGATCTAGTTTCTGAAAACAAGGAAATGGCTACCTTGCTAAACGAATTTTTTACGTCAGTTTTTACTATAGAAGATGTAACGAATATCCCTACGGTCATAAACATAATACCTTTTGATAATGGTAATATTTTGGATAATATCGTGGTTAGTGAAGGGGAGGTAATGCGCTATATTGATAAAATGAAAACGCGTAAATCACCCGGGCCGGATTCCATATATCCCATACAACTAAAAGAATTAAAAGATAGCATTGTTGTGCCGCTAACAAAGATTTTTAATGCGTCTATTTCTGAGGGGTGCGTACCAGATAATTTCAAGTTAGCAAACGTAACACCTATCTTTAAGAAAGGCGATAAAGGTGCGGCGGGAAATTATAGGTCAATCAGTTTAACGTCTGTTGAAGGTAAGCTACTGGAATCAATAATTAGGGATCGTATAGTCGAACACTTAGAATTGCATAAACTAGTTAGAAATACGCAGCATGGTTTTAGGCGAAACAAATCTTGCTTAACTAATCTTTTAGAATTTTTCCAAAGCGTGGTTGACGTTTACGATAGACATCGGGCGGTTGATGTAGTGTATTTAGATTTTCAAAAAGCGTTTGACACCGTACCGCACAAAAGACTCATTGAAAAAACTAAGGCTCATGGAATCAGGGGTGTAGTAATAAATTGGATAGAAGAGTGGTTGCGAGGTAGGAAACAGAGGGAGGTCGTTGATGGAGCGGAGTCGTGTTGGGCTAATGTAGCGAGTGGCGTTCCTCAGGGTTCTGTATTGGGCCCCTTGCTTTTTCTTATATATATTAACGATTTAGATGTCGGCCTAGTCAGTACAGTTTCAAAGTTTACGGATGACACGAAGCTGGGTGGTAGGGCGATTAATGACGAAGATAGAGGTAAAATCCAGGAAGATCTGAATAAAATCGTTGATTGGTCAGTCACATGGCAAATGAGATTTAACGTTGACAAGTGCAAAATTTTGCATATAGGTTCGCGTAACGGTAATTTTCGTGTAGTATGTCAGGGAAAGATTTAACAAGCGTCGAGCAGGAAAAAGATTTAGGAGTTATAGTCACTGGTGATTTAAAAGTAGCGAAACAAAGTATAGCAGCGGTCAATAAGGCGAACAAAGTGTTAGGTTTTATAGCTCGAAATTTTGAGTACAAATCGCGCGATATTATAGTTCCTCTTTATAAATCATTAGTTAGACCCCATTTGGAGTACGCGGTCGAATTTTGGAATCCGCATATGCGCAAAGATATAGACAAAATCGAAAGAGTTCAAAGACGAGCAACTAAGATGATTCCGTTGCTTAGGTCAAAGTCGTACGAGGATAGGCTTAAGGAGTTAAAATTAACAACACTCGAGACTAGGAGGCTAAGGGGTGATCTAATCCAGGTTTTCAAAATTATGAATGGGTTCGATAACGTAGATACAGATAGCTTTTTCGAAATATCTCAATATAATAGGACTAGAAATAACGGGTGTAAGTTGACAAGTAGAAGGTTCGAGACAGCAGTTGCCAAAAACTTTTTTACGCATAGAAGAGCAAATAGCTGGAATAGTTTGCCGGTAGAAGTATTTAGTAGCACGTCTATAAACATGTTTAAAAATCGATTAGACGCATATGTTGATAGATTGGGTATAGTTTAAGGTAATAAAATTAAGGCTTTGTGGTGATAGATGCCACAGCTCAACGCAAGTGTTGTGGGATATAGGGAGGCAGCATCTTGGGTTAGGGGATACTCTCTGTCCTTACACACCCCATTTAAAGAGATTGCTCTGCCTAGCGGTGCCCCCCATAGTACTGTGAGGTATTGAAAAACTCATGATCTTCACTTGCCCCACAAACACCTTGAAATGGGAGACCCAAAATGGGTGCACACACGTTTCTACATTACTGTACACTGTACAGTCTTTACATCCACACCTACACTTTTCCTCTTAAGTATATATATTGTAATGTATATGGTTGTAAATTTTGACTTGGTCCGCAATCGATATGGACCGTGACTTATTTTTGGTTGGCAAGGTACTGGTATTGATGGATACCGTAATGAAATTGACTGGATTCTTTGGATCTGATATATTTGCATGTCGGTTATAAATAGATATAGAGTGTAACATATTTGTGGATAGTAGTCTATTATGACTTGATCCTCTGGATCCAGAGATTCTATCTTTAGTTTTAAATCGATAATTAATTAGTTTTAAATTGATAATTATTTAGTTTTGTAAAAATTGGTCGTTGCCAATGTACAGGCAGTTTTTATAATAAATTTCTTATGTTCTTGTGGTTCGGAACCCACGTAAAATTGTAGGTCCCCTCCCCCACCACGGAGGACATACACAATACACAATTACGAACACAGTTATGTAGACCAGCCATGAGTGGATCCTAGGGTCTTTGTTGGTCTGAAACATTATAACATTATAACATTATAACATTATAACATAATGACGAAGGTCATGTAACGGAGAAGGTAGGGGGCTCGCTAGCTTTATGTGGGATCCGTATCACGAGTCGCTACATCATCCGCACGCGTGGGACGGTCACCCATCGAACTAGTGAACAATACCAACGTCGCTTAACCTCGCTGATCTAACAGGAAGGGGTATTCCAACGTGATCGCGATGTAACCCGACTTATCATAAAGGAAACCAATTTTACGTGCTTGAAGTAAAGGCAATTAGTAGTCTTTTATTCTCTTTCATCACGAAAATGAATAGGTGGACGAAAGTAACTCAGGAAAAGTTTTATAACATAAAAGTTCCTATATTATAACAATTATCTTATAACAAACTTTACTATAAATATCGTTTGCAAAATCCTTTCTGATGTTTGTTTTGTCTTTGTCATAAGGGGTTCCAAAAAACCTTCGCCCCCCATTTGCAGCTTTCATGTTTACTTATATCGAAATAGTTTTTAGTGATTATAAAAATATATAAAATTCTTTATTTATTGCAGGTATTAAAATTACTCTAGTTGATAAAGTGGTAATATAATGACTTCTCAATTAATTGGTGATTCGGAGAGGCAACGTGTGATAGATCGCATACGAGCAATAACATTTCGGGAAGCTCGTGATGCTGGAGCCACCTTTATAACACGTTCATGGGTTGCCAAAAAGTTGCGAAGAGGTGAGAACTTCGTCAAAAGAAATTGGAATAAAACTGGAATAAAATGACGCAACACATTGAAACTGTTTTAGCAAACTTGCGTAACGATCAAGATCTATTTACGTCACTTTTGGCAAGCTACCCAAAGCGAATTCAGGCTGTCTTGGAAGCCAACGGTGGGAACACCAAGTTTTAATTGTTTCTCATTAAATGCAGGATTAAATTCTCTTTTGTAAGGTATGTTTAGTTTTACTGTACCTCTAATGGTTTAGGCCATGGGCGGAGGGGCTAAGGTTTATTGGAGCTCCGTATACATCTAATTTAAACACAGAAGAGGCAAATCAAGTTGTTTCATGTAAGTCCATTTATTTATTCAGTGTATGTAATCGTGTATCAATCAACATGTTTTGCAGTACATATCTCAAATCTCGACATGAACTGTACAGTAGGAATTTAAAATTTTAGGTCATATTCTTGTTTCATTTCCCATATATATACCTTTACCTTTGGTTAACCTTTGGTTAGCTTCCGCCCGAATTGTTCATTCTGACGAAGGTCAAGCTTTTCACTCCACCTTAGACCTACGGTTTAACGTGGAATCCGAACCACGCCCCATAAGCAGCCCAGCGTCTTAACCACTAGGCCACCTAGGGTACCCATTTATCTACCAACCACTTTCTTTATTGTGTGGAAGGTTGAACAGCTGGGTTTGTTTATATATATATATATATATATATATATATATATATAAACCTCGTTAACCTTGTTGCAGTTCCGTGCGTTCGTCTCTCTTCACCCGAAGGTCAAGCTGGTGGCCCAGCCTCTAGGCCTGTCTTGGTGGAGGAGCAAGTTGCTCTCTTGAGCTCTCCACCGCATATAGCCAGGTACACACGGCTCATCTGGTACCGTCCTGAGCCAGGCATCTAGTCTTCTTTTGAAGACTTCAACTTTGACCTATGTAACGTTCCTGAGGTCCTTTGGAAGCTGATTAAAAGAGTCCTGGCCACTTGACAACCAAGCTATTTTCCTTTAGTGCTGAAGAGGTCCCTTGTCGGATCTTTAAGTTGGGAACACTACACATTCTGCCTTTCCTTTTTTCCAGCGTTGTTTGGATGGTAATTGGGTTTAGTTTGAAGTTTGGTACAAGTTTTTTATATAATTTTCCATATGCAGATTGTGGTGTACCTTTCTCTTCTTTGCAGGGAGTACAGATTTAGTTTTCGTAGTCTTTCCCAGAAGTTGAGTTCTTTGCAGCCATCACTCTTAGCTGTGAAATGTGTGTGCGTTTCTTCTAGTTTATTAGTTTCTTCCTTTTTATATGGGAACGTCAAGACTGAGCAGTATTCAAGTTTTGTTATGCTCAGTGTTTTCAGCAGGGAAATCATTACTGTCTTGTTCCTTCTCTTGAACGTTCTTAGTAACTGTCCCGCGACTCTTTTTGCTTTGTTTATTGCTATTTAATTTTCTCTCGAATTTCGCATCATCAGCCATAATAACCCCCAACTCGATCGCTTTCGTGCCTCTCTGAATTTTCTATCTATCTGGAGCATAATATGCAGTCTTTTTAAGTTCCTCATTTCTACCATATCTCAAGAGCTGAAATTTCTCGGTGTTAAATGTCATGTTGTTGTCTTCTGACCATTTGTATATTTTGTGTGTGTTCCTCTGCAAGGCTTCCACCTCTTTTGTGTCGCTGATTTTTCAGCTGATCTTTGTATCGTCTGCAAAGGATGTTACTATACTCTTGCTGTTTACTCCACTGTCTATGTCTGTTAGCATGATAGTGAATAAGAGTGGGGCCAGTACTCTACCTTGTGTTACTGAGCTGCGTACTTCCAATTCTAATGATATTTTGATGACCTGTAGACGTCCTCTGAGGAAGTTGTAGATCCATTTTCCCACTTTGCCTGTTATTCCCATATGTTTCATTTTATGTGCTATTATACCATGATCACATTTGTCGAAAAACTTAGCCAAATCCATGTATATGACATCGTAATTTTCATTGCCTTCCAGTGAATCTAGAATATTGTTATAGTGCTCTATATGTTGCGATAGGCATGATCTTCCTGATCAGAATCCGTGCTGATTTTCGTTGAGTTTTTCCAGTGTCTCCAAAAAGTCATAGATTTTCTCTCTAACTATGCTTTCAAATAATTTGGTGAGGTGGGACGTAAATGACACTGATGTGTACTTCTTTGCTTGAGATCTATCTCCCCCTTTATATATAGGGACAATGTTTGCTCTTTTCAAGATGCTCGGTATTTCCCCAGTGTCTCGGTATCTTCTCTATTCCAGTATAAGGGTGTAGCTATTTCATTTTTACAGTTTTTAATCAATAGTGCGTTCTATTTGTCCGGGCCTTGGGGAAAATCAAAATCTGTTATACAATCTCCTTGCAATTTTTCAAAGAATACATCTATCTCAGGTATCGCTTTATCACTTTTTGGTGTACTGAAGACTGATTCATACTGAGCTCTCAATGTTTCAGCTATTTCTTTTAGATTGTCCGTTAGTTCATTATTTCCTTTCCATAAAGACCCGAAAGTGGCGCACGTTTTTGTTTTCCTTTTGGCATATCTATAGAAGTATTTTGGATTTTCCTTTATTACTTCTACCGCCTTTTCCTCTTCTCTCTTTGCATGGCCCTAAATCAGGGTTTGTATTTCCCTATCGATACTCTCCAGTTTTTCTTATATTACTTTCTTGGCATTGTTGTCTCTGTAATTAGCTACTTCGCCGCTACTCTCTTTCTTTGGCGGAATATTCTTCTCTTTTGTCTCTCTAAAGTCTAACCAGTTCCTCTTTCTTTGTGACTGTGCTTTCCGAGCATTCAGATAAGAATACTGTAATTAAACTACAAAAATTAAACGTTAATCCCAACATTGTGTAAACCAGTATGGATGTAATGTACATATCTTATCTAATGTGTTCTTTCTAAATAAGATTATTATTATTACTATATTTTGCTAAAATTCTCAGTGTCTTTTCTTCCAAGATTGTTAGCATTTCTTCAGTTGTCGCCATATTTGTTGATATATATATATATATATATATATATATATACATACATACATATATATACAGGGTGGTGCAAAAGTCTGGACCCATAGGCAATTTACTATATAAAAAATATCTTTCGATTTTTATAATAGTTTCTATAATTTAATTTTTTTATAATTTTACTAAATATTTTTCAGATTGTTACCCTAATACCCTATGGCAGACAAATTAACAATAGCAGAAAGAATAGAGCTTGTGCTTTTGTACGCAAAAGAAGGAGCCACCTCACGTTCAGTCGCAAATTTCCTTATGCCTCGATTATACGAAATACCATTACACTTATTGTAAATTCTGAACTAGAACGTTAAATTTAACATAATTTAGTCACTGGTGTATGGTTAATTAAATTTCATTCCATAATAAACTTCCTGCAGGCCACACTTTTTTTCCATATAAACCGCCTATGGGTCCAGACTTTTGCACCACCCTGTGTGTATATATATATATATATATATATATATACACACACACACACATGGAATCAGGGGTGTAGTAATAAATTGGATAGAAGAGTGGTTGCGAGGTAGGAAACAGAGGGTGGTCGTTGATGGAGCGGAGTCGTGTCGGGCTAATGTAGCGAGTGGCGTTCCTCAGGGTTCTGTATTGGGCCCCTTGCTTTTTCTTATATACTGTATATTAACGATTTAGATGTCGGCCTTGTCAGTACAGTTTCAAAGTTTGCGGATGACACGAAGCTGGGTGGTAGGGCGATTAATGACGAAGATAGAGGTAAAATCCAGAATGATCTGAATAAAATCGTTGATTGGTCAGTCACATGGCAAATGAGATTTAACGTCGATAAGTGCAAAATTTTACATATAGGTTTGCGTAACGGTAATTTTGCGCATAGGATGTCAGGGAAAGAGTTGATAAGCGTAGAGCAGGAAAAAGATTTAGGAGTTATAGTCACTGGTGATTTAAAAGTAGCGAAACAAAGTACAGCAGCGGTCAGTAAAGCGAACAAAGTGTTAGGTTTTATAGCTCGGAATTTTGAGTACAAATCGCGCGATATTATAGTTCCTCTTTATAAATCATTAGTTAGACCCCATTTGGAGTGCGCGATCCAATTTTGGAATCCGCATATGCGCAAAGATATAGACAAAATGGAAAGAGTTCAAAGACGAGCAAATAAGATGATTCCGTCGCTTAGGTCAAAGTCTTACTAGGATAGGCTTAAAGAGTTAAAATTGACTACACTCGAGACTAGGAGGCTAAGCGGTGATCTAATCCAGGTTTTCAAAATTATGAATGGGTTCGATAACGTAGATAGAGATAGCTTTTTCGAAATATCTCAATATAATAGGACTAGTTGACAAGTAGAAGATTCGAGACAGCAGTTGCCAAGAACGTTTTTACGCATAGAATAGTAAATAGCTGGAATAGTTTGCCGGTAGAAGTAATTAGTAGCACGTCTATAAACATGTTTAAAAATCGATTAGACGCATATGTTGATAGATTGGGTATAGTTTAAGGTAGTAAAATTAAGGGTTGGATAAGATAGAGTTTGATTATCTTTTTATTAAAGATCACAATAACCAGACTAGAGATCATAGTATGAAATTATTTAAGCCAAGATGTGGAACAAATTTAAGAAAACATAGTTTTACAAACAGAGTAATTAAGTTTTGGAACAGTCTGACAGAAGAAGTGGTGACTTCAGATACAATTGATTCTTTCAAATGAAGGTTGTGTAGTTTGATGTCTGAAAGGGACATCTGGTGATAGTTTTTAAGCCCATTTTTATTGCATGAATGGTACTAGTTTATTTCATATATATTATGTACATTTAGGTGATAGATCCCACAGCTCAACACAAGTGTTGTGGGATATAGGGAGGCAGCATCTTGGGTTAGGGGATACTCTCTATCCTTACACACTCCATTTAAAGAGATTCCTCTGCCGAACGGTGCCCCCCATAGTACTGTGAGGTATTGAAAAACTCATGATCTTCACTTGCCCCACAAACACCTTTAAATGGGAGACCCAAAATGGGTGCACACACATTTCTACATTACTGTACAGTCTTTACAGCCACAACTACACTTTTCCTCCTAAGTATATATATTGTAATGTATAAGGTTGTAAATTGTGACTTGGTCCGCAATTGATATGGACCGTGACTTATTTTTGGTTAAGGTACTGGTATTGATGGATACCGTGATGAAATTGACTGGATTCTTTGGATCTGATATATTTGCATGTCGGTTATAAATAGATATAGAGTGTAACATATTTGTGGATAGTAGTCTATTATGACTTGATCCTCTGGATCCAGAGATTCTATCTTTAGTTTTAAATTGATAATTAATTACTTTTAAATTGATAATTATTTACGATAGTTTTGTAAAAATTGGTCGTTGCCAATGTACAGGCAGTTTTTACATAGTGGAGCCACCTCGATGGGCCGAAGTGGCCCCTAGTGTGCCCACTATAAAAATTTCTTATGTTCTTATGTTGTTGTGGTTCGGAACCCACCTAAAATTGTAGGTCCCCTCCGCCACCACGGAGGACATGCACAATACACAAATACGAACACAGTTAGGTAGAAAAGCCATGAGTGGATCCTAGGGTCTTTGTTAGTCTGAAACATTGTA